>CAKNXH010060744.1:92832-153923 GCA_932178445.1 Andricus quercusramuli
GGTGTTTGGAATGCTAGAGGAGTGAATGATCTTAAGATAAGAGAACTACGAGAAACTATGCACGTAAGGAAACTAGACATTCTTTGTGTACCTGAGACGAAGAAAAAGGGTCGCGAATTTATAAAAATAGAAAATGGGGTGTTGGAAGGCGGTTGTGAAATATGGTCAGGAGTAGATAGCGAATCACATCGTAGTCAAGGGGTCGCTTTAATTATGAATGAAAAAGCAAGACAGCATCTCATAGAGCATAATTTTGTATCACCCAGATTGCTATGGGCTAGAATGAAGGTAGGAATCAGAAGATTATTTATCATAGCGTGCTACGCACCAGTTGATAGCGATTCGAGGGAAGTTAAGGACGCCTTTTGGGACACTTTAAATGATACAATAAGTACTTGCGATCAAGGTGAAAGAATAATTTTGTTAGGAGATATGAACGGATGGGTCGGCGTCCAACGTCAGGATACAGATACAGGAGGGGTACTAGGTAATTTTGGGGATCCAACAAGAAAAAATTATAACGGGGAAAAATTAGTTAGCTTATGCTTAGAGAAGGACCCATTTATTACAAATACCTGGTTTCGACATAAAATGATCCATACTTACACCTGGTGTAAAGGAAATAACCGCAGTATAATTGACTTCGTTATTGCAGATGAAAGACTAAGAGAACTAGTTACAGATACAAGAGTCATGAGCGGGGCCGAATGCAATACTGATCATTACCTTTTAGTCTCCAGGATGAACTTAGGGCGGGGGTGGAGAAGAAAGAGAACCAAACAAACGAAACAAACGCGAATCAAGGTCGAAAATTTACAGAAACCGGAATTACGAATAGATTTTCAGAATAAGATAAACGAACGCATAGATAAGGCAATTTGGGAGCCGCTTGAAAGGAATAAAGATATAGAAGGCGCGTGGGCTTTATTGCGGGATACCATTGTTGAAACTGCGGTTGAAGGTGTGGTATGGCGAGGGTAGGAAGAAAGTCTGGCGATGCGTGGTGGAACGATGAAATTGCGGCAGCCCAAGAAGAAAAGAAAGAAGCGTACAAAAGAACGTTGAACATGACAAGTCTTAGCGATGAGGAGAGAAATAGACTCAAAAATGATTACAGACACAAAAAGAGGAAAATTAAACGTCTAGTCAAAGAGAGTAAAGAGAAAACCAGAACAGAATAAGAGAACAAAATAAAAAACTGCTTTGAAGGAATTATGAAACTATTATTTAAAGAGATGAAGAGAAGTAAAAGTACAGAGTTTGTTAGCATGAGAAACAGCAAAGGTGAAATGCTATATGATATAGAGGGGATAGTAGACGCTTTAAAAGACTCTTTTGAAGAACTATTAGGAGGTGAAGATATAGGGCAACAAAACTACGACATTGAACATAATGCATTAGAAAACTTAATTGAAAAAGTCAGTGTCACTGAGGTCAGAAATATAATTAAGAACTTGAAAAACGGTAAGGCTGCTGGTATAGACAGTATTAGCGCTGAAATGCTTAAATACGGTGGCGAGTACATACCTCACAGGTTGTGCGAATTGATAAATTTATGTTTCGAGGCAGGAGAAGTCCCAGATGATTGGAGAAAGGCGATTATTGTACCAATATATAAAAAGGGTGATAAAAACAACTGCAGTAATTACAGAGGTATCAGCCTACTAGGTACCGTAAGTAAAATATACTCAAAAATACTTATTCGTAGGGTAATGGAAATTACAGAAGAGAAGATATGGGAAGTCCAAAGTGGATTTATGCCAGGAAGATCATGTATAGATCAGATATTTAGGCCAAGACAGATCACAAAAAAAAGCTTGAGAGTAGGAAAGAAAGTTTTCTAGAAAACTTTCTAGACCTAGAAAAAGCATTCGACACGGTAAATAGATGTAAACTTTGGGAAGTCCTTAAAGAGTATGGAGTGAATGGAGGGCTCCTGCAAGCAATAAAAACAATATATACGGGTAGTGAAGCAAGTGTAAGGATAAATGGGAAACTGAGTGACTGGTTCGATATTATGCAAGGCGTGAAACAAGGATGCGTTATGTCCTCGTGGCTATTTATCATATTCATGGATAAGTGTCTAAGAACTGCCCTCTTCGACAAAAAAGGTATAGATCTCGAAACCGTCAAAGTACGTGGGTTGGCTTTCGCAGATGACAAGATTGTTATGGCAGAATCAGTCGAAGACTTGCAAAGACTGTTGAATAAACTTAATACAAGCATGAAGAACATGGACCTCGAAATTAACGTGAATAAAACAAAAGTCATGGTGTTTGAGGGAAAAAGTGAGAAAACAATATGCAACATTGTCCTAAATGATGTGAGATTAGAACAAGTTGACAAGTACGTATATCTAGGTAGTCTATCCACTAGCGACGGAAAAATAGATTGGGAATTAGATAGGCGCATAAATAAAGATAAGCAGGTTATCGGTAGAGCAGGGTCCATCCTCACAAATAAAAATATATCAAAAAAAGCTAAAATGGCCATACATAATTCCATATTCGTACCAACTGTACTATACGGTGGCGAGGCATGGACCTATCAAGAAAAGGACAGGAGTAAAATCACCGCGATCGGCATGAAACCTCTGCGCATAATATGCGGGAAAACACTGATGGACAAAGTCCAAAACGAGATAATCCTCAAAGAATGTGGTACAGGAGAGACGCTAGTTGACATATGGGAAAGAAATCAGTTAAGATGGTTCGGACATCTTGAAAGAATGAAAGATGAACGACTGACGAAGCAAGTATATAAAGGTAAAGTAAATGGCAGAATGCCCATAGGTAGACCGCCGAAAGAATGGTTAGAATCTGTAAATGAGACATTAATACGAAGAGACATAAGAAGTCATAGGAACAGAAGAGCTTGCATGAAGAAATGCATGGACGTAAAGGAAGCCAGAGTAGTATGCCAGGATAGAAAAGTGTGGCGACAAATAGTTTATAAACAGAGTGACAATAGAGTGAATGATGCCTGAAACAAAGACCTTGGATACTGATGGGCCCAAGTGGGGAACCATACATAACAATTTTGTGAGGCTCCTCACTTGGGGTGATCGCTAGAGAGATTGATCAGCAACCTGGGTCGGAGCAGTGTTGCGGAGTGAACGTGTCATTTGAATAAATAACACGAAAACTCCAGATCAATCTAAAATATCTATACCTAACACATATATACCTATATACCTATCTACCTTATACCATATAACGACCTACTTTACACCTATATACCTACCCCAAACTACTTTCCAACCGAGCAAGTCACGCCTATCCCGAAAGGGAAATGGCTTAATGGTATAATAATAATAATTAAGGATAAAAAAATCTTAAGATTTGCTTGAAAATTAGAAATAATTAATTAACTGTGTTCTCTTTTTCTCAGTAAATTTGATTTCGTCATGGTGATGTCAAAATCTTGGGCTAAAGCTTTATTGTTTCAAAATTTGTTCAATTTTTCAAAAACGAATTATTTAGTGATTCTTAATTTTCCAAACTTTTTAAATGAATTCATTGAAGTAATTATTTATATCTTGAATAAAGTAAGCTAAAATAGATGCATTGTAAAAAAATTTCTTATTTTTCTAGTTTCGAACAATAACTTATAAATGACGAATCATGATCCCGGATACATGAGTTAGCCGATTTGAAAAATGGAAATATGTTTTTCAACCTTGTGCTCGAATTTCTAAATCTTCCAATAAACAAAAATATTTTTCTCATGACTTTACAAATTAGAAGGCCTAATGCCCATGACCTAGTCGTTTTACAAGCTGACAATATTTTTCGATCATTGAATAAAATTGAAAGTGTTTTTCAACCTCGTTGAAAATTTTTTTTTTTTTTTTAATTAATAATTTCGAGAGGGTATTTCAGAGCATTCCAAACGATTTCAACAACTTTAAAAAATAGTCTGTAAGATTTTAGGATTTTTTCTAGTTTTACAGGAATCTTCGAAAACTTGAGGAAAAACCTGAATAATTAATATTATCGACGTTTCGAAAACTCTAAAGTTTACCTTATCAGGAAAGAGTCGTTGAAACGTTCCAATGCAAATCAGGGTCAAGTATTTCTAATTCCTATCCCTTTTTTTCATATTGTTCTATGAAAAAAAAATTATAAAAAATTGATTCAAATATACATAATTTGTTGAATTTGAATGTAACGAAAAAATAAAAAAGTGAGATTAAGAAATGAAAATTGATGTATATTTACCAATTGTGTTACCTTCATTTTAGATTAAATAGTAAATTAAAAAACTTCATCCTGTATTGATTATCAACACTACATCAAAATTTTAATTGATTAAAAATCAAAGACGAGAGAATTTTGGGCTTTTATGGGCTCTTGAACGCGCCAACAACCAATTTGCAAAAACTACCCCTACCGAAAACCAAACTACCCCCTATGTAAAAATTCAAACTTGGAAGAAACGAAGTGCACCACAATTTTGGGATCTTGAATGCGCGGAAAAAAATTCAAAAAACCACCCCCTATATGAAAAAAACACCCTTGTGCTAAAAATAAAATTTGCGAAAAATGCAGTGCATCATAATTGATGAGGAAAACTTTGTAGTTTTTCAAACGTCGACAATATTAATGGAATAAAGGATCTTCATCAATTTCAATTCCTTTGTTTGGTTGAAAGTCTTTCATTTAAAATTCTACTTGCTATGTAATTTATATATTATTATATTACTCAGACAAAAAGCATCGCTTTTTCCAACATCTTTTTGATT
Organism: Andricus quercusramuli; assembly: GCA_932178445.1. Classification (NCBI taxonomy): domain Eukaryota; kingdom Metazoa; phylum Arthropoda; class Insecta; order Hymenoptera; family Cynipidae; genus Andricus; species Andricus quercusramuli. The sequence goes on from CAKNXH010060744.1 coordinate 97,577, forward strand.
AAACTATTCATTTGTAATAATTTTCAGGCTCTCTTACTCTTGAGAGCCTAAAGAGCCTAATATCTAAAATGGTTGCCCACCAAATGGATAAACGTCGTATGCGAGAGGGTTTTTTATGATTAAAATTAAAAGGATCTCGCCCTATGCGAGTCGCGTATAACAATGCTTCTTTACGTTTTCATTACGCCTTTTACCAGCACTTTTGTAATAGTTTGGTTAATTTTCATTATTTTCAGAAGCAAAGTACAGAAAACGGAAGGCAAGCTCACAAAGCTTCTCCCTTCAGAAGCGAAATTTGGTCTGGAATTTCCAAAAAGAATTCCTCAATTATACGTATTATTCGACATCCAATATGGCAAATATTTTGGCGCTTACTCTTGTATTGAAAAGTAAGATGTGGACTAATTATTAGTTATATTTAAAAATATGTAACATCATAAAATAGTCATCAAAGACTTATTTTTGACGATTATTCAGTTTTTCTTTATTACAGAATTTACTGCCCACTATAAACTAATTTGATTTTTTTTTCAGCAAAGCTAATGTTTGGGTTTATTCGAAAACAAAAGAGGTAGCAGATAAAGATCTCGAAAATAATATTTTCAAGAGTATGAAAGCGAACTTTCTGGAAAAAAATCTGTTTTCCACGACAAAGCAAGGTACCTGCCCGCCTGTCCTCTAAAACCTTGAATAAACTTATCACGGAATTTTTATTATAACGGAATTTGTTCAGGAAAAAATAAATTAAATGTATTGACCGTCACTCCGTTTTCATGCGAGAATGGAATTTAATCTCACAATTCAAGCAATTATAAGTTGATGTATATCAAATTTTACAATTATTGTTCTCAATTAAGGGGTGCATTTCCAAATTGGTGAATTTTGCGATTTTCTTCAAACTCCCTATACCAATACATATTGACGTCATTATGAATTGAAGCATTATGTATTTGCTTCTGTAAATATTCGAACCTCTACTGAAGTCGCGAAATTGATAATTCAGCAAGCAATTAAACCGTATACCACTAAAAAATTTAGGCCTATTCAAAAATTTTACTTTCCTCCTCAACGTAATTGAAAAGGTACAATATTTTTTCATTCAGGATTTTTTTTCAGTCACTATTTTTACTGAAAATCACGTAACTTTAGTAAAATCATTTTTTCTTGCATAATGCAGATTATGAGGGGATATAATAAAATATTATAAAAACTCCTTTCACGCATATTTTTGTACCTTTATGTTCAAGTTGGTCTCGGAATTCTAGGAAGTAAGCCCGATAGTCCAGGTACTTAAAACACTTCTTTCCCGAGGAAGATGTGTTTGGAAAATCTAGACTACCGAGTTTACCTCTTAGAATGACGAGACATTCGAAAACCCATGAGGTTGTCGAAAATTTTGGTCATGAACACAGCTTCTTCTAGGAAGGTTTATTTTAAACATCTGGCCTACCCGGATTAATTCGCAGAAAAAAACCTTAAAAACCGATCAGCGTGTTTTAAATTTCAGTTACGCATACAACTACCCCGACGGAGTTGTATTTCAAACACCTGGACTATTGAGCTTACTTTTTAAAATGACAAGACCTTTAAAGAAAGATCAGCGTGTCTTAAATTTCAGTTATGGATACTAGTTACTCGAAGGGGATGTATTCCAAAAGCCTCCACTGCCGGGTTTAGTTCCTAGAGTGACGAAACCTTCAAAACCGATCAGCGTGTCTTAAATCTTAGTTGCGAATCCAACTTTCCCGAAGAAAATATATTTTAAACACCTGGACTATCGAGTTAACTTCATAACATGACGAAACCTTTAAAAAAAGATCAGCGTGTCTTGAGTTTCAGTTATGAATCCAACTTTGTTGCGAAGGATATATTTTAAACACCTGGACTACCAGGTTTAATTCTTAGAGTGATGAGACCCTTAAAAAACGGTAAGCGTGTCCTAAATTTCAGTTATGGACACAACTTTTCCGAAGAAGATATATTTGAAGCACCTGGACTACCGGGTTTACTTCTTAGAGTGACGACACCTTTGAAAAATAAACAGGATATTTCAAATTTCTGTTATGAATACAACTTCCTTGAGGAAAATATATTTCGAACACCCGGACTACCGAGTTTACTTTTTAAAACGACGAGACCTCCGAAAACCCCTGAGGTTATCTGAAATTTTTGGTTTGAACACAAATTCCTCGAGGAAGATGTATTTCACACACCTGGACTACCGGGTTTATTTCTTAGTGTGACGAGATCTTTGAAAACCGATCAGCGTGTTTGAAATGTCTGTTACGAACGCGACTTTTCCGATGAAGATGTATTCTAACACCTGGACTACCGGTTTTATTTCCCAAAATGACGAGAGCTTCGGAAACTAATGAGGTTCTCTGAAATTTTAGTTATGGGAACAAATTCCTCGAGGAAGGTCTATTTTGAACACCTGTACTATTATCAATGACCTCACTCACTTTATTATTTCAATAATAATTTTTCAACTGTAAATGAATCCCTGTGTTCAGAATAACATTTCGAAAAGCCGTTTCGTTTCGCGTTCTACTTTCACAAACCCACCCTTCTCGTTCTGCTGTGCATACTGATGCTAGTACGCCCCCAAGTTTTGCGTATTAATTTTTATTGATTCTCTAAAGCGAATCATATTAAGTTGAAATCCTAGATAACAATATCTGCAACAATTTGATACCCCAAGTTCTAGTATGATGGAGACTTTGCTCTTATTAAGCGACAAGTGAAAAAAATGACGGTGTGTATGTTCCGCAAGATTTTATTGGGATCGCCAGCAGTGCTGCAGAGAAATTCGAAATTACAGAAATACAGAATATTACATGATATTCAAAAATACTGGCATTTATACGATTTTAGTCAAATTTTCCAAATTTCAAGCCCAGACATTGAACACAAGATCAATTGATGTGAGAGTCTTCCGTCCATTTGCTCCATCGTCCGTTTCAGCCTTTGACTTAAATCAGCCAAAGCTCGCAGTACCAAAAACTGAACAATTGATGGTCCAGAGGTCGGTCACCTTTGAGATATCCTCATGAAAGAAGGCATCTATTTCCGCCTGATCTTGGGGCTTAGGAGGATCCTGCATGTCAATGTTCCTCCTTGTCCTAAAATCGTAATCATTTCTCAGAAGGTGCCTACTTTCTGCGGTTGGTTTTAAGTCGCTTCCTCCTGCTCGTCTGCGACTTGTTCATACAGTGGCTGGGGAAGAGCTCCGCGTACATATCTATTTTTCCTGAGGTATTTAGCTTGATATCACAAATACTGATGCGAAGCATGCTAAAACTGTGGATGTTCATTGCACCAAAAAGTGTGTCCACTTGTGTGTTTACAACACCTCACCCATGTGCCATTCAGCTTTCAGAATGGTTATTACGCTTTCACTTAGGGGTTATTTCTTTAGGATCATTAATTTTAATAATTAAGGGTCATTGCGGGAGCGATTAACACCACTTCCTCGTGCAGTCGGACCCATTTAATTTTGATGACAGGCTTCGAGTCATTGAAGGGTGCCAGCAAGCTCGCTGAAGTAAACGACTTGAAGACCACAATTTGTCACGTAGGCTGTCTCTCAATTTTCCGGAAGGAAAATTTGAGTGATGGCACTTCGATAAATTGACGCCTTTTAGTGGTACTCTATCGGATCATAGGTCCGTAACAAACTTTTTTTTGAAAATTTTCAAACCTCCACCGAAGTCGTGAGTTCGATATTTCAGCAAGCAATGAATTCGTCTACCGCTGAAAAATGTAGGCGTATAAAAAATATTTTCCAATATCCTGCAGCATACCATAAAACTTGTCATTTACAAAAAATGTATGCATTCTAAAAAATTGTTATTTGCTCTTTCAAGGATATTAAAACGTGACAGCATTTCTAAAATTCTGTTTGCACTATCTATACAGAGAAAACCATATTGTCGCACAGTTCTTTCAGTTCCTATTTCAACAAAACGTGCACGTTCTAGAAAAGAAAAATCTCAAAGGTGCGTATTCTGAAATTTTTGAAATTTTAATCAATTTTAGTTTACAGGCAGAAGATCGCCCTGTGTTAAATAATGATACATATCATTTATTAATTGTTAATTCTTCCTCTCTTGTGTGGTTTTCATGATTTTTTTTCACTTTTTGATAGTATTTTTTACTAATAAAACAAAAACTATGCTTCCCATCAGAAAATCGTTTATGACTTTGTAGCTCTATTTTGGGCGAGGAACTTCTTCCAATTACATTTTCATGATAGCTTCCGTCTTTTGTCGAAAAATTCAATTTTTTTAAATTTTAATTATATTTTTTACGATTCAAATGAAATCTACGCGTCCTATTCAAAAGTGTTTCCTAGCAGATACTTTTTGAATGCACGATTTTTGTATCTTCATCTTTTTTCCAATCTTGCGTGATTGTATCGAAAAATGTATTGTTTTCATTGTTAGTGTTATATTTCAAGACTAAAACAAAAGTTACACATTCTATCGAAAAATGAATAATAACAAATTTGTACTTCCTTTTCGGGGGGACAAATTTTGTGTATTTATTTTTTTCGTAGCTTGTGTCTTTGTCCAAATATACGTGTTTAAACAAAAAATTTGGAGGTTTCAAGGCCTTACCCAGGTATGTGTCGGGTCCAATCTGTACTGTCATTTTCGAATTAACTTTCAACGAGGAATACAGTAGTGACCTTGAATTTGATCTTGAGCTCGACCTTCAAGGTTATTTCAAGGTCAACTTTTTTTTTTTAAGTGGGAACCCCTATTTTGGATTACGATAATCGAAAGAACGGGAAATTTTACGTCCAAACACGTACTCAGGTCATGGCTCAAGGATGACCTTGAACTTCAGCTCTAGGTAGATGTCTTTCGCTGGCCGAAATTTGAGAACTGTTTAATATTAGGATTCAATCCTGAATATAAAAGCTTGAGAATAGTTCATTTTTTATAAAAATAAGTATCTTTATGTTTTTGCGGCCACTGAATTCAAATTTGGTATCGGAATTTGAAAATCCAGGATGGCCGATACCAACATTTGAAAATCGTTGCATTTTTATGAAAAAGAGTATTTGTAAGTTGCGTAGGTCACCGAATCCGAATTTGGTATCAGACTTCAAATATTTAAAATGGAGGATATGATATCGTTTGAAATTTTATGAAAATTTGTATTCATATGTTTGTAGGGTAGCTGAATAGAAATTTCGCTCTAAGATTTAATTAATTAATTTTCTTCACTGAAAATGTAACTGCTTGGTTGAAAATTATTCCGTTATGGTTGAAGATTCAGCTGTTTTGTTCGAAATTTGTCGTTTTTCAGTTGAATTCAACTGTTTTTGTTTTCAAATTAAAATCTTTTTTGGTTGAACCTATCCAACATATTTCAATAACGTATTTTATTAAGAATACATTTTTGTGCAGAAAAATCAACTACTTGGTTTAAAATTGAACTACATTGTAAAAAAATTTAATAATTTTGGTTACAATTGTCTTTTTCTTGTAATAATGTAATTTTCTAATACTTCGTGAACAAAATTTTTTCAACATATAGATTTACACATTAGATTTTTTTACAAAGTATTAGAAAATATAATGTTTTAATTGTTCCAATTAAATATAATGAACAAAAAATTATAGCCCATTGAATTAAAATCAATAAAATAAAATTGTATCAACATAAACAATCAAATTGTTTTAATTATTTTAATGTGAGTTAATTCAAGAAAAATACAATTATAGCTTATTCTAATAATAATTTAGCAAACATTTTGAAAGAAAGGCAAGATAAAGAAAAGGTCTAAGAAACTTCTTTCGATACTTTTTCAAGTGGCACAACAAAATATTATGTCGCGTAGCGATTTCGTGACCTCAGCTTGCACGCTTTACAGCCTTCCCGATTTGAAATGAATTTGGTTTAAAACTGTATGTAAATAAAAATAATGTAGAAAGTTGTTTACTACTTTTATTGTCAGAAAAAGATTTATTTTATTGAAAGTGAAGTTTTTGTAGGATTCTTACAAAAAACAGTCATTCATTTCTGTCACTAATCTGGAATAAAAAAGGGAAAAGGATTTTGTATTTCATTCAGACTCAAAATCATATTTCCATTAAAGCAGGCTTTGAAAAGAGTAAAAAATAATTTTTCTGCTTCTCATTTTTTTGAAAAATATACACTTGATATTGAAATTAAAAAATTATACAAAATTAATTTCAAAATAATTGAATTTCTTGCTAAAAATGATGAAAGGTAAAATTTGAATCAAATTATGTTTGAATGCTAATCAATAATAATTCTTTTGGCTGCTGGTCTGCACTATCAGAAAAGGCTTTCTTGTATTCCTCAGCATGGGATATTATTATCAGTATTTGTATTGTTTTTTATTATTGTTTATTATTTGAAATTAGGTTTCTAATGGCAGATTTTTTTCCCTGCATAGCTTGTAAAAATAAGACAATATGATTTAAAATGTTATAAATGAATACACAAGATAAACGGTAAAAAAAGGGGCTGATAAGGAACAACGTCGAGTGAAACAATTGAATTTCTAATATTTTATTAGTTTTTTATTATTATTTTATTTACTTTATTTTTTATTATTTTTTTTTTTTTAGTTTCGGTTTTGGTTTCTTGGGAATCAAACCGTAGGGCCTATGACAAAGCTACCGAACGCGTCCTCGGGTTGTGGATAGAGGGTCCCTGTACCAAGGGTTTCTGCTGAATATGGTTACAATAATGAATCAGCAGTCACAGATAATTGTACAGGGATGTTCCCCACCTATCAGTACCGCGGAGGTGAAAAACGTATTAAGACCCATGAAGAACTATTCCGCTCCCGGTCCAGATGGTATCAAGACCTTCTGGTGGAAGAAGTTTCGTTTAACCCACCGGCATATGGTCCGAATTTTCACCTTGTATCTAAAGTCGGAAGAGCCTATTCCGGAGTGGTTAGTGGAAGGGCGCACAGTGCTCCGGCCGAAGACGGGAAACTTAGCTAACCCTGAGAAATACCGGTCAATAACTTGTCTGAACACACTGTATAAGATCTTTCAAGCTTTCCTAAATGATAGGATTCTTCGGACAATTGGACCTATGTGGCGAGAGATGTATGAACAACGCGGCTCAAAGAAAGGTGTAGCAGGATGTCGGGAGAACCTGCTCATGGATAGATGTGTTTGTAAAGACGCAGCATCCTATCAGCGATTCACATCGATGGCCTGGATTGATTACCGGGAAGCTTTCGATTCAACATCCGATAGACTTATCATCTGTCTTTTGGAAAGCTTGAAGGTTCATCCACACATCGTTAGGTGCATAGAGAGATTAATGCTGCTTTGGAAAACTGGATTTACTGTCTCATCTGGGAAACATCGTGTGATCACTGACAGTGTCACCTTTCAGAGAGGTGTGTTTCAGGGCGACACCATGAGCCCTCTTCTCTTTTGCCTCACATTATTGCCACTGTCTCTCGCACTTCATCATTCCGAAGGGTACCTCTGTGGCAAACTTGGAGATCGAAATCATAAGGACACTCATGTATTTTACAAGGACGATCTCAAAATATATGCTGGAAATAAAAAGAAACTACATCAAGCTCTAAAGATTGTGAAAGGGACTCAAGAGATTGGAATGGAGTTCGGGTTAGAGAAATGCGCCACGGTTAATTTGAAGAAAAGAAAACCTAATGGCGTCCCCCAAGACCCTGAGCTCGTCGACAGAAGCGCTATACGACATCTTAGCGCTGGAGTTACCTATACATACCTGGGCGTGCCACAGGGTCGCATTCAGGACGTGACTTCTATAAAGGATACTCTCCGAAGCAGATACAAACGGCTCAACAGGCAGATTTGGTCTTCCGAACTATCGGCTAAGAACAAAGTATCTGCAACGAACATGCTTGCTGTCCCGGTAGTACTCTATTCATTTGGAGTAGTTCCATGGACGAAAGACGAGCTCAGATCCCTTGATATCGGGACGCGAAAGGTTTTGCACATGAACAAAAGCATGCACCTAGTCTTCTGTTCCGCGACTTTACATCTCACGCCGCCTAGGTGGTCGCGGAATACTGAATCTTGAATGTCTTCACAACAGGATTATTCTGGGTACAGCGCATATAGTTGCAAATGGGCAAGACCCTCTTCTTAAAATGGTCAGGAAACATGAAGAAGCGGGCAAAGGGGCGTTTCTGTACAAAGCAGCGGAGGAGGCTGCTGAGACACTCGGCCTTGCCTTAAATACCAGGGGTGAGCAAAATGCATCAAATCTTCTCCATCTTGAACACTCACTTCTGAAGGCCCGGATTAAGAAAGCACAAGAGAAAAACTTCCGCGAGGAACTCCTCGACAAGAGGATGCACGGCAATTTTCACCTCCACTCTCCACAGAAATGTGGAGGATCAATTGATTTCGTATGAGCTACCGTATGCTTCCCTTAAATCATCCGGATTGAAGTCGGGCACAGAGGGTTTCATTTTGGCATGTCAAGATGTTGTCGTTTCCAATCTAGCATACCCTCGCCGCATTTTGAGTCAAGATATTCCTGATGATAACTGCAGAGCGTGTCATGCACACCCCGAGCATCTAGGAAACATACTATCTAGTTGTCCAACTCATGCGGGAACGACCTACATCCAAATGCACAATGCGCCAATAAGAGTGCTTCATTACCACCTCTGTCACTCTTACGGAATTGGCCCAAATACCGCTCCGCTAAACGCTCATAGGGAAATAGAGTCAATTGTCGAAAATGAGAAGTTCCGTATATACTGGAACTTCATATTCTCGACAATTGTTTCTGTTGCGCACTCGAGGCCTGACATAGTTCTCCTTGACTTCGAGAAACTAACCATGTTCGTTATCGAATTTTCGGCACCAGCTGACAAAAACGTCACAGCCAAGGAAAAAGAAAAGAAAAAGAAGTATAAATATCTTATTTGGGAGTTGCGACGGTTATACCCAGAATATTCTGTTGAGCTAATCGTCTTAATCATCGGCGCTCTTGGAAGTGCCAAAGTTTCACTGGTTAATAGCCTGAAAAGCATCCCTGTGTGTCTAGAAAATGCTGAGACACTTGCGGGGAAAATACAGAAGGCGGTCGTCTATGGGTCACTCCGTGTCCTCAAGGCGCACGAGACTTTTGCCGGATCATCGTATTGAATACATCGCAGACTGTAACCATCTATCTCACGGTCGTGAGACGTGGTTACAGCTGAAATTTTACCGAGATTCGCTTGGAGGGGGTACAATTTTTCAGATTAGCACCCGCTCCCGGCGAAATCCTGCGGTTGTCCTGATGACAATCTTGAAGACAAAAATTAAATAGACTAGATGAGGTAAAAATAAAAATTATTAAAATTTCAAAACCTGAATCCTGCTATTCTATGATATCATAGAACGGAAAGAAAAGATTGAAAATAACAGATACATAATATTTTTAAACTAAAGTTTGTCGTAAAATTTATTTACCGAACCTAAGTGCTTTGCTCGCCAGATTTGAGTTTTGTTTATCAATTTTATTCTCTTGAGTTGTTTTTCCAGCATACTCAAAACAGAATTTTTTTTATTTATATTGAAAATGTAAAGTCGCAGAAGGCTTCTGCAATCAATATTAGATACACATCATCTATTTAATTGGTTCAGAAAAATCCCTTATTTTTATGCAGGGCAAAATTATGGTTTTCAGGTGTGAATTTTATTGGAACGGTTCAACAATTATTTTTTTTAAATTCCAGAAATATGTTATGAATGAAAAATTTCACATAAACGTTAATTCAACTCGAAATTAGAAAAATTATTATATAAATGAAAAATTTGAATTAATTAACCGTTAAATGCATTTATACTGTCAAATATTTACAAAAACCTTCCCCTAAGTAATCAGACTTAATTATACCTTACAAAATATTTTTTGAACCTTTTACAGAGCATGAATTGGTACGAATAATCATATTGCTTAATCGTGAAAACAATTATAAATGCATTAAGATATTATAATGTAATAGGAAAGAATTCAACTTGTATCACTTCTTAAAGAAAGCGTTTGAAATTGAATAACTTCAAATTGAAAAATTTTCCATTAGATGCTCTCAAAATAGGAAAATTTTTAAAATTTGACAGTTTCATTAGGAAGGAGTTTTTGTTGTATCAGTACTGCTCCAAAGCATTCATAATTAAACAATTTCATTCTCAATTGAAGAATCTCGAAATTGAAAGATTTCAGATTAAAATTGCGAAAACAGAACAGCTTGAAACTGTTCAAAATGGGATAATTTTAGATTAAGATTCTGGAAATTGGATCATATAACTACAATTTAAAACTGGAAACTGATTACGAGCATAGAACTACAAAGTGAGAGGACAATTGAAGGAAAAGGACTACTGGCAGGTTCGGAAACCCACAGCGTGGTGGCGCATAGTCGGGGTGCGTTCAATGCCACGCAGAACCTCGAGGTCTCCCGCTAGTCGACGGTCCAGGGGTGGGTGGCTCGGCTCCCCGCGCAGATTCTCTGCGCAACTTGCTCCTAGTTTTTCCGAGTGCTCTTGTACGTATGGGAATCCCGTCCACTACGCATGCGCCCGGGAAATCTCCTCTTCTTAGTCCCTGGCGACAGCATATCTCCAGTGCAGGCACCCTCGTATGAACTGACAGTTGTTGTTATTGTTGTGTGGGGCGTTAGATGCACCCTTGTCACTCGAGTTGAAATATGAAACGAAGAAAATAATACGAACCAAAAATTAGCAGAAATATCAAACTTATTACAATTTGGAACCCCGTGGTCTGGGAAGTATTTGGGTCCCGGTCGGATAACCTAACTTCCCTAGTTTTGACAGATGATGTGTTTCTCGTTTTTTTTTTTTAGACAGTACATTATTGATAACAAATTTTACGTTTTCATCAAAGACTAGCCATAGAACTCTTATATTTTTGGCTAATCAAAATATTTATTAAATATACATTTGATTAAATATTTAATTTTTCTTCAACATCGCCTTCCAAACATTTTTTTAATTGAACTATTCATTTGTAATAATTTTCAGGCGAAAAAATGATTCCAGTAGGATTTCTTCTTCTACTCTGCATTGTAACTGTGACTTACATTCCCGGTTCTTATGGAATACCTTGTAGTGGAAGTGTGACACCAGCGAAAGATTTTAATGCGACAGCGGTAAATGTGAATCAATATTTAACAGAAATTTGAAGAAACAAATTGAGGTGACGGGTGCAATAACAAAAATGTTGAAAATTTCATTTGTGGTTTACTGTTCTGCAATCACTGAAACACAATTTGAATTATGACATAATTTTTATTTCATCAATGTTACAAAATTTTGACTAATTTTTTTCTATTTGAGCATGTAAGTCGGATCGTGGGAATTAGCAAAAATCTATTGGGTTCCAGAATGAAAAGTTATATTTTAAGCTATATATCATCTTCGAATTATCTTTCTCACAAATTGAGGTGACGGATGCAATAACCCGTTAAGCTTCTGAAAACGCGTAGAAGTATTATCCTCTCGGAAAAATCGATCGATTAAAAAAAAAGTAGTCAAAAAGTAAAATAAAATATACCTCCATAATCATCATGCCGTGATCGACAAATATTCCTTGATGAACTGTTCCATTTGACAATTATTACTCAAGATAAACAATAAAAACAAATGAAATTTTAAAAAATTTTGTCACAGAAGAACAAAATTTTTTAAGTGCATTTTTAACTTTTATTTCAGACTGTTTGGTTTCCTCAGGAAGAGAGTTTCGTACTTACGGGGAAACCTGGATTGTGAACCTTTTATTTCGTATATAATATAATACTCTTTTTTGTACAGTTTGCGGGTACATATTACGAAGTGCGTCAATTTTTTGAAACACCAGGATTTGAAGGAACCTGCTCAGCTGCCAAATTCACAGCTAACACAGATGGTTCACTTAATGTTGTGTTCGGGCGAGTTGATCTGGAGTATGTAAAATTATATTCTAGAATATTATATTCAAGAATAACGAGTTAATTCTTAATAAAATTTTTTCAAATTTTCTTTCTAGGAAAATAAGTTTATTATATATGAAAACGAACTACGAAAGAATTACGCCTTATACCAGTATTTTGTAATAGTTTGGTTACTTTTTATTATTTTCAGTAACAAAAAACAGAAAACGAATGGCGTGCTCAAGCGGCTTCGTCCTACAGAAGCGAAATTTGGTCTCGAACTTCCAGAAAAACTGCGTCAATTATACGTAATCTTCGACATCCAATATGGCCAATTTTTTGGCGCTTACGGTTGCTTTTCTGGGTGAGCTGTAGACTAATTAATAATTATATTTAAAAATATGCAACATCATCAAATAGTCATCAAAGACTTATTTTTTACGATTGTTCAGTTTTTCTTCATCACCGAATTTACTGGCCAATATAAACTAAGACGAATATTTATTTTCAGCAAAGCTTATGTTTGGGTTTATTCGATAACAAAAGAGGTAGCAGATAAAGACCTTAAAAATAATATTTTCACGACTATGACCAAGAACTCTCTGGATTCATCACTGTTCTCTAAGACAAATCAAATTGGCTGCCCGGCTGTCCTCTAAACCCTGAAATATACTTATCACGGAATATTCATTATAACGAAATTCTTATCAGGAAAAAATAAAAGAAATTTATTGTCCGTTACTCCATTTTTTCAAGAATGGAATTCAACCTCACAATGCAAGCAAATATAAGTTGATGTATGATACATTTTACAATTATTGTTATAAATTAAAGGGTGCATTTCGAAATAGCTGAAATATGCAATTTTTTTCAAACTCCATAGACCTATGTGTTTTGGCGCCATTATGAATTGAACCATTAAGTATTTGCTTCTGTAAATTTTTGAACCTCTATTGATGTCGCTAGTTTGATAATTGAGTAAACAATGAAACTATACATCTCTGAAAAATGTAAGCATATTAAAAATATTTTGCAGTATTTTCTGTCGTTATTAAGAAGCTAACAGTTTATAGGAATACTAATTTTATGAACTCGTTATTGGAAAATCTGGATCCTCTACCGAGTACGTGAGTACTATAATTGAGCAAACAATAAAACGGTATACCACTAGAAAATTTATGCATATTGGAAAATTTTCTTTTTTTCTTCAACGTAATTTATGTCATACATCTATTTATGAGCTTATGATATATTTTCACTGATTTATTTTTAATCATTTTCAGCTGAAAAAAATGCTTTAAGTGGGTTTGCTCCTTCTACACTAAATTGTAAATTGAAATTTAGCAGAAATTGAAATAAATTGATTTGTAAATCCTCCGTCTCCATCTTAAGATATCAATATTGTTAAACATTATTTTTTGATAGGACGCGTAGTTTCAATTTTAACCATGAAGAATAATATTTAAAAGAATCAAAATGTATGGCTCAACGACACAAGGTGCAAAAATAATGAACTGACAAAAGTTGTTCACCAAAATAAGGTCGACAAATTTGTTACAAATTATTTTTTGGAAGACGCCTAGTTTTTATTTCAATCGTAAAAAATAACTTCACAAAGTTGCAGGCAAAATTTTGAATTTTTTTTTTTCATTCGTAAAAAAACGTTGAAAATGAAAAAACTGACATTTTTAGACAAACGACACAAGCCACGAGAAAAATGAACGAAGAGAAGTTGTTCATCCAAAAAATAACTACAGATTTGTTATTAATCATTATTTGATAAGTTGCGTTGTTTCTGTTTGAATCGTGGAAAATGACATTACAGAGGAACAAATTGAGAATATGAGAATATGTTCGTTAAAGTCGGAAGAGCTTTAACGAAAGAGGATTCACAATTACTAGATTTCCGTTGTTGATGGTTTGAGCGATTGTAGGAGTGCGTAGAGGTGGAAAGGCGTAAGATAAGCGTGGAGGTATCGATGCATGCAAAGGGGGGAAAAAGGGCAGTAGCATGGGTGAAGGGAGTGTTGGGTAAGATGGAGAAGAAGAAAAGGAAGGAATAAGAGGAATGGAGAAGGAAAGATTGTAAATAGGAGAGGCAGTAGATATGAGTAAGTTGTAAATATTGTAAATAGTAGATGAGAAGTAGGTATAAGGCCAAAAAACAGAGGTTGGCAAGTTAGGCTATTCGAGAAAAGTAGGGACCTGCGAGCGAGGTGAAGCGGAGCGAGGAAGGTAAGGCGACAAGAGCGTGCGGTCTGAGAGATAAGGAATGGATGGATGTTCGTTTTGAAGGGTTAGTTTAAAGAAAATTCTGTAGAAAAATGGAAGTGTGAGCAAGTCAATTTTTTAAGGCCAGCAGGCTGAAAAATAAACGTTTACCTATAAGTACTCTTAGGGACGCATTATGTCTATAGATATACGTTGTTCCTGCGTGGGTCGGAAACCGCGATAGTATATGTTCTAGGTACTCAGCGTATGCATGCCACGCTCTGCACCTATCACTTGGAACCTCTTGACATAAAATGCGGTAACGGTATGCTAAGGTGGAAATGACACCGTCATGGCATGCGAAAATAAAACCCTCTGTACCTAAATTGAGTCCTGATGATTTGAGGAGAACAAAAGTTTGCTCCTTCGACAAGGACAGTTTTCCTACATTTATGTGAAAGTCTCTGTCCATATGCTTGCCGAGTAACTGTTGGTGAAATTTTATAACTTCTGCTTTCTTTACTTCGGCTTTTATATTTCCTCACTTCTGATGTTAAAATGCAGGCCAAGGCTCTCGGCCGCTCGATCCGCGGCTTTGTAAGGGAACGCTCCTTTGCCAATCAGCTCGTGGTTCCGGACCATCTGAAGGAGAGGATCTCTGCCATTTGCGACGACGTAAGCTGTACTTAGAACAATTCGGTTATGAAGATACTGGAGATTCAGAAGTCCGCATCCGCCTTGACGGCGTGAAATGTGTAATCGCGGAACTAACGAATTGATGTGCAAGCTTTTATGCATATGCATGATCTTACGCGTGGTGACATCAAGGGCCTTAAGCTCGTTCTTCGTCCATTGATCCAATCCAAACGAGTAAAGTAGAACCGGGACGGCAAGCATGTTAGTCCTTGGTAACGCCAGTAATCTTTCCTTTCTGCAGATGAATTTTGGCACACTTGTCCAAACCAAAGTCCATCCCAATCTCTCCTGTGTAGTTCTTGACGATATTTATAGCAGTTTGAAGTTTACTTTTACCAGAGGCATAGATCTTCAGGTCATCCATATGAAATACATGAGTGAACTTATGCTCGCGCTGATTAGTGTCGCCACAGTGGTATCCAGGAGAATTTTGTAGTGCGAGAGATAGAGGCAGAAGTGTGATGCAAAAAAGCAAAGGACACATGGTATCGCTTGGAAAGACGCCCCTTTGGAAGGTGACGTTGTTCGTTGTCAGACGATAATTTCTAGATGAGATAGTAAATCTAGTTTTCCGAAGAGGCGTCTATCTCTCTATGCATCTCGCTATGTGTGGATGTACCTTCAAGCTTTCCAACAGACAGATGATAAGTTTATGAGAGGTTGAATCGAAACTTTTTAGATAGTCGATCCAGGCCATTTACAGAACGCGCTGATGGGCGGCAGCGTCTTTATAGACACACCTGTCAATTAGCAGGTTCGCTCGACAGCCTGCTACACCTTTTTTGGAGCCACGTTGTTCGTACATCTCTTGCCATACAGGCCTAATCCGTCGAACAATCCTGTTGTGTAAAACAGCTGTGAAGATCTTATACAGTGTGTTCAAACAAGTTATTTGCCAGTAATTCTCTGAGTTGGACAAGTTGCCTTTTTTCGGCAGGAGTATAGTGCGTCCTAACACCAGCCTCTGGGGAATAAGCGTTTCCGACTTTATATATGAGGTGAATATGCGGGCCAAATGTTTGTGTGTAGAACTAAGTTTTTTCCACCAAAACTTCTTGATACAATCTGTTCCAGCAGCGGAAGAGTTCTTCGTGCCCCTATGTACTTTTTTCACCTCTTCGGCTGTGACTGATGAACATTCCTCCTCAGATTTCATGAGGCTGTCGCAAAATTCCTTGAAGCGGATGATATTGTCAGTATCTTCTTTCAACTCTAGTGTTTTCGGAATCTTAAACACCTCTCTCGAAGAAGTCTCTACCTTCTTGGGCTAAGAATGGCAATGGGCAGCGACAAACTGTTGATTCTCCCTTATCCATCTCTCCCTCTTCTGGCTTGCTCCGTGTGTGATTCAAGATCCTTAGTTCTTGGGCGAACTTTCAAACCCTTTCCATGAACGGTCTACCAGATGTTATGTAGTCAATCACACATTGAACAAGGGACGCATTCTGTCTTGCCCATCCAATTTTCTTGTTCAGTTGATGCAAGCGTCTTTTGGTCCTTTGATCCATCGTCGGTTTCAGCCCTCAATTTGAATCAGCCAAAGCTCTCGCAGCACCATAAACTGAGCAATTGATGGTCCAGAGGTTGGACTCTTTCGAAATATCTCCACGAAGGAAGGCATCCATTTCAGCCAGATCTTGGGGCTTTAGAGGAACTTGCATTTTGATGTTCCTCCTTGCACTGAAATTACAATGATCTTTCAGAAGGTGCCTGCTTTCTGCGGTTGGCCCTAATGTCGCTTCTTCATCTTCCTCTGCAGCTTGATCAAGCAGCGGTTGGAGAAGCGCTCTGCGTACATATCCATTTTTCCGGAGGTTGTCGGCTAGATTTTGCAAAGACTGATGCTGAAGGTGCTGAAGCTCTGGGTGTTTCTGGCAGCACAGAGTGTGCATACGCGCTTTATAGCCTCCGCGCATAGGGATAATGCTGGCATCGTAGCAGTCTAGCACGTCATTCTCAAGTTGATCCGTCCACTCAATGTGGGCATTTCTCCGGTTTGTCGTCGTGCTTCGATCTAAATTATTCTCAGCACCCCGAACTCTAGGATGATCGGCATTGTTTGCCGACCAATTGTCGGATGGTCTGTGCGTTCGATCGTTTTGAACCGCATCTACAACATTCTGGTGTTTTCGTGGTTTCATTGTTGTTCCCACGAGCAGCTAGTGAAAGAGTTCGTCCATCCTTGTAGAGCCCCGCGTGCAAAGGTAAGGCTGGTACTCTGAGAGGTCGGCCGGTATCCCAGAGTCACCGTTTTAGACACCTCACTCTACTTGTACATAATTAATTTGCAACCACGAAACCCCAGCACCAAATATTCAAACAATAATTAGAAAAGCCTTAAACTAATACAGCAGAAAAGTGAACAACAAATTATCAATATCTTGAAAAAGATATCATTATTTTGAAAAGTTCGATAAATGGATTAATTAAGTATATTGACCTAACTATCGAATTTCTCGAACGTAACACTTTTTTCAAATGAATATTTAATGAAATTTTAAAAAATAGTGAAAGATTCCGACAATAGTCAAGAGAAAATCTGGACGATTGCTTGCTGATGCTAACAACTTGAAGACGCAATTTGTCACGTAGGCTGTCTCTCAATGTTCCTGAAGGAAAATTTGAGTAATGACACTTGGATGAATTGACGCCATTCAGCAGTTCTCTATCGGATCATAGGTCCATAACAAACTTGTTTTTGGAAATTTTTGAACTTCTACCGAACTCGTGCGTTCGGTGATTCAGTCAACAATAAAGCTATCACAAAAAGTAAGCAATAAAATCGTCTACCATTAAAACATGTAAGCGTACGATAAAAAAATTCTGAATATTTTGCAGCGTTATTAAAAAGTGAATAGTTAAAGAAATAAAAAATGTATGCAATTGTGTTCGAAATATTCTGAGCCTCTACCAAACTCGTATATTCGTTAAATTAGTGAACAATCAAACGGCATATCATAAAACTTTTGACATGCAAAAAATATATGCATTCTAAAAAGTTTTATTTGCTCTTCTATTGTTATTACATTTTTACAGCATTTTTGAAATTATCTTCGCACCATCTATACACAAAAAAACTTATTGTAGCACAGTTCTTCCAGTTCCTGTTTCGAAGAAGCGTACACGTTCTAGAAAGAAAACTGAAAAATCTCAATAGTGCGTATTTTGAAATATTTAAAATTGTAATCAATTTTATTTTACAGGGAAAACGATCGCCCTGCGTTAAATAATGATACATATAAATAATTAATTGATAATTGGTAATGATGAACAATAACTGTATTTTGCGCTCGGTCTTTGTCCTATATAAAATTATCTTGCTGCAGTGGGGAGGTTTCCTAGGCACTTGAGAATAAAGTTTCGAATTTTCGTTTTTAGAATACGTATTCGTTCTGGGAAAATTACGCGTCTTCTTCTTCTATCAGAAAAAGTTGTAGCTTTTTCAGTTTTTAAATCCAAAAAAAAAAAACGAAAATTCACATTTTCAGCCAAACAGCGCACGATGAGAAAAAAAGTAGATACAAGAAAAGTGTTTCTTCCTGCAAGCACTACAAGATTATCATAACGACCTGTTGAATTGTCTTGAAAAATCGGAAATTCACATTTTTATTGTACAAGAAATAATGAAAAATCAAAAAATTCTATTTTACGGTCAAACTATGCAAGATACGACAAATGATGACTAGACTAAAATTGTGCAATCAAAAAAGATCTACGAATTTGTTATGGGTCACTTTTTGATAAGATGTTTAGTTTTTATATTATTGGAAAAAATAACATCTCGTCAAAACTTTGCTTATTTAATGTCATTTCCATCTCTTGTGTGGGTTTTCAAAATATTCAATTTTTTTATGTTCTTAATACTATTTCTGACGATTAAAACAATAAAATAACTATCATTCATGCTCATGTTACTAGAAAATTAGGACAATTTATTTTATTTTTAGATTCTCATCTAGAGAATGTATTAGATTTGTGTAAAGTTCGACCCTCCCCCCCCCCTCCCCTGTTTTTGTCAAACGTCCACGTTTTGAGATGCCCTGACCCCAAGAAAGCAGTAATATAAATATACATATGCTTATAAACGCTTTCCAAAGATCCCTCTAATTGAACTATTTATTTGTAATAATTTTCAGGCGAAAAAATGATTCAAGTAGGATTTCTTTTTCTACTCTGCAATGAAATTGTGACATACATTCCCGGTTCTTATGGAATACCTTGCAGTGGAAGTGTGACACCAGCGAAAGATTTTAATGCGACAGGGGTAAATATGAATACAAATTTAACAGAAATTTAAATACACTAATTAAGGTGACGGATGCAATAACAAAAATGTTGAAAATTTAATTTGTGACCTACTTTTCTAAAATCAATGAAACACAATTTGAATTAAGACACAATTTTTTATTTCATCAAGGTTACAAAATGTTCACTAATTTTTTTCTAGTTGAGAATTTAAGTCCGGTCAAGAGAATTGGCATCAATCTATTGGGTTCAGAATGAAAAGTTATATTTGAAGCTGTATATCATCTCTGAATTACCTTTCTTACAAATTGAGGTGACGGATGCAATAAACCGTTAAAGGATGCCATTTAGTCATCCATGTATAGAAGATAGGTCATTTGATGACCATCCTCGTTTTCATGTATTCGGAAACCATGAGACATGCTATTTCGTGTCTTGCTTAGTGGGTTGAATGCTAAACAGAACCATAGTGCACTGAAGCAGTCTCCTTAGAATATACACATCATAATGCGTATTGATCTAGTTATCCTTGGTTCTCCATGATCAAAATATTTGATTCTTGTACCCCAAAGCATCATCGCACGCCTTAGGAAGTCAATGATGCGTGGGAAAATTTTGTATACTTTTAAGACTTCAAGCAAATAGTCATGTGGTACGGAAGAAAACGCTTGCTTGTAGTCAATGTATGCCATGTGCTAGTTTCTTTGTTGTTTACGAGCTTGCGTCATGGCAACAGCGTCTATGGTGACTAGTTCTTTACTACCTCGCGAGTTTGCACAACATCCTTTTTGTTCTTCTGTAAGGTTGTCATTCTCGTCTCGCCTGGTTTTTTAGACAACATATACGTAGTAGCCTGGAGCATGAAGCCTTGCATCAGATCTGGATGTTCAATCATCTTCTGAAAATACCTTGCCAACGCAGGGTGCACACTAGTCAGGTACTTGTACCAGTAGTTGTACACCATCTTCGGACCTGAAGCTTTCCAGTTATTTGTTTTTTCGAAACCGCTGAAAGATCTAAATCTGTGATGTTAGTCAGCTTCATATCGGGGTTATTGCTTGCTCTAGCTTTCTCTAGTTGGGCCAACGCAGTGTCCAAATTGTTCCTATTAGTTTTTCCCCAAAAAACTGACCAATAGTTAGTTATGTCTTCCAATTGAGGGACTTCAGTGTCTTGTTGGTTATTTTTCTTTGTACTTAGTTCACGATTAAACCTTCTTTCATCTGACTGGAAGGTTCGATTTTTTGGCCTTCTTGCACTACTTTCCTAGTATCGACTCCAGCAGTGAGAACATCAAGTCTTTGCCGTTGGGAGTGTATAATCTCATCCAATATTGCTGGTGTAATTTTCTCGATGTACCGAGGGTGGATGATTTTATTGAAATGGTGTATCAACACTCTGGTTCGATTTCCACTCTTATAATGTCAGTCGACCCAATGTGCACCTTATTTTGCTGGCATCCATATCCAACCTAATCTTCCATGGTGGATCTCGCTCCCTTCTTGGGGCAACGACTGCAATTATAGGTCTAGTTCTGCAGCCCAACGTTCTAACTGTTGCCACAGCTGTAAAGCATACAAGAGTTTGCACCTATGACGCAGTTTGTGTTGCGTTTAAATGCATAGGTAAAACCTTGCTGTTCAGGTGTTCTATTAGGAGTATAGTGTAGTTTGGAGTTCGTATTTCACCCCTGTTATCCATACATAGCGGCCACAATCGTTGGAGGTGACAACAGTCGCCTCTGAATGCTTTCTTAGAGCTACCATCTTCATATGTTTGAAATAAATGAATTATACAAACAAATTACAAACAAATAGATAATAATAATTATTATTGTGAGTTATATTCTCAGGTAGGAAAAAATAATTACTCTTTTGTCAGCGAAGATTGTTTTTGATTCATATATAATATGATACTGGGGTTGGCAAGGAACACGCCTAATTATATTGTCAGGAGGGAGACGGGGAGAGCGAGTGTAGGAATTCTAGCAGGGAGCCGGGCGTGTAAATATGAGGAGAAATTTTTGGAAGAGGGGGGAAGTAGGCTAGTTAGGGCGTGTTGGTGGGAAAAGGAGAACAAGGGAGGGGGTGGGAAGATGGAGGCTGAGAGGGAAAGGTATTTTAGAATGAATGGACTGCAGATGGATGAAGTGAGAAGGATGCACGAGGAAGGAAGGAAGGTTTATGACGTGGTTAAGCAAAACGGCATGGAGAGAGAGAAGACAGAAGGGGAAGAGAGAATAAGAGAGTCAAGATTCAACGGGAACTATGTGTGGATTATGCCAAGTGCAAGAGCGCAATATTTATGTGAGAAAGGAGAGAAAGGAAGTCAGGAGCTTATAGCGAGGATGAGGTGTGGGTGCATGGAGGGCTTCAATAGGTTCTGGCTCTCGCGAGAGAAGAGGATGTGTGAACTGTGTGGAAAGGGGGATGCAAGAGTGGAGCACTGGTTGGAGGAGTGCGTGGAGGTAGAAAGAAGTGAGATAAGCATGGAGGTATTGTTGCATGAAAAGGGGGAAAAAGGGCAGTAGCATGGGTGAAGGGAGTGTTGGGTAAGATGGTGATGAAGAGAAGGAAGGAGGAAGAGGAGTGGAGAAGGAAAGATTGTAAATAGGAGAGAAAGTAGATATAAGTAACATGTAAATATTGTAAATAGTAGATAAGTAGTAGGTATTAGAGCGATAACAGAGGTTGGCAAGCGAGGCAATGCGAAAAAGTAGGGATATGCGAGCGAGGCGAAGCGAGGAAGGCAAGGCGATACGAGCGTGCGGCTTAGAGATAAGGAATGGAAGGATGTTAGTTTTTTAAGGGTTAGTTTTAAGAAAATTCTGTAAAAAATGGATGTGTAAGCAAGTCAATTTTTTAAGGCCAGCAGGCTGAAAAATAAACGTTTATCTATCTATAATATGATACTTTTTTCTCCAGTTTGCGGGTACATATTACGAAGTGCGTCAATATTTCGTAACACCAGGACTTGAAGGAACCTGCTCAGCTGCCAAATTCACAGCTAACGCAGATGGTTCACTAAATGTTGTGTTCGGGCGAGTTGACACAAAGTATGTAAAAATCTTTATTTCTAGGGAAATAAGTTTATTATATATGCAAACGAACTACGAACGAATTACGTCTTATACCAATATTTTTGTAACAGGTTGGTTACTTTTTATTATTTCCAGTAATGCAAAAAAGAAAACAAATGGCGTGCTCAAAAATCTTCTTCCCACGAAAGCGAAATTCGGTCTTGAATTTCCAGAAAAACCTCGTCAATTATACTTAATCTTCGACATCCAGTATGGCAAATTTTTCGGCGCTTACGCTTGTCTTTCTGGGTGAGCTGTGGACTATTTAATAATTACATTTAAAAATATGCAACATCATAAAATGGTCATCAAAGACTTATTTTTTACGATTGTTCAGTTCTTCTTCATCAAAGAATTTACTGGCCACAGTAAACTAAGATGAATATTTATTTTTAGCAAAGCTTACGTTTGGGTTTATTCAATAACAAAAGAGGTAGCAGATAAAGACCTGAAGGATAATATTTTCAAGACTATGACTAAGAACTCTCTGGATCCATTGCTGTTCTCCACGACGAATCAAATAAGCTGCCCGGCTGTCCTCTAAAACTTGAAATACACTTATCACAGAATTTTCATTATAACCCAATTCGTATCAGGAAAAAATAAATAAAATTTATTGTCCGTTACTCCGTTTTTATTCAAGAATGGAATTCAACCTCACAATGCAAGCAAATATAAGTTGATGTATGATACATTTTACAATTATTGTTATAAATTAAAGGGTGTATTTCGAAATAGCTGAAATATGCAATTTTTTTCAAACTCCATAGACCTATGTGTTTTGGCGCCATTATGAATTGAACCATTAAGTATTTGTTTTTGTAAATTTTTGAACCTCTACTGATGTCGCTAGTTTGATAATTGAGTAAACAATAAAACTATGCATCTCTAAAAAATGTAAGCATATTAAAAATGTTTTGCAGTATTTTCTGTCGTTATTAAGAAGCTAACAGTGAAGAGGAATAAAAATATTATGAATTTGTTATTGGAAAATTAATTCAGCAAGCAATAAAGCGGTATACCACTAAAAAATGTAGGCATATTTAAAAATTGTCGTTTTTTCTTCAACGTAATTAATGTCTTGTTTCAAACTTACAAATTTCCTTTTTTGGTCTTTTTGTCTTTAAAATTCAAAAACTTGTTTGAAAAGTCGACTGTGCAGTAGAAAATTTGAGTCTTTTTTATTACAAAATCATTTTTCAAATGAAAAGTCAATTTCTCCAAATAAAAATTTACCTACTCCATTTTTGGTCAAAAATTGTTTTCCTTTTATAATGTTCAACTCCACCTATTTGGTTGATAATTTATATCGTTTGTTGAAAAGTAATTTTTTCCAAATGAAAATTTAACTATGCCATTTTTGTTCGAAAAATAATCTTTTTAATGCAAAAACTTAACTATTTGGTTCAAAATTTATGTAACTTATTACAAATTTTTGCTGTAGAAGAGTGATAATTTTAGTACAAAGTCCATGTCTTTGATTGAAAATTAATTTTTCTGAATGAGAATTGAACTATTTCATTTTAGTTGAAAAATTAATCTTTTTTGTTTGAAAATTCAAGTATCGAAATCAAAATTCATGTAATTTTGTATAAAAAAGTTGTCTAATTGTCTTGAAAATTCAGCAGTTTAGAACAAAATTCAACTGTGATTTTGGTGTTTAGTAATCAAAGTTTCGTAGAGAAACGTTGTAACATGCGTAAAATTATTTTTAATTTAATTATCGCATCCTAACTTTGTTAAAAATTCATTTTCATCGTTAATTTTTTTTTAGCGGAAAATTTAACTATTTTATGTTTGGGTAAAACCTTATCCTGTATATTAGATAATTTGAAATTCTTATTTCTCCTATTCGACGGAGTAAAAAGTGGATATACGAGATTCAAAAAATATAAAAATTTAGAAGCTTGTATTTGATAACTTATGTATACCTTCAAGATTCATGAGGCTGATAAATCTTTCAGTTGCTTCGTCGGAATTGTGTGTATCTTTCTGATAACATATAGTGTACATATAATAAAATTACGTACTTCTAAAAAATTGATAAGTACTGTAGAATATTTTTTTGATCTCTGCCAGAATTATTAAAAAGTTCTCGTAATCCTTTTATGGATATTATTTTACTGGGTAGGGAGCGTGACCACCTTATGTAGTTGGCTAAAGGAGCCAATGAATCAGTAGAATGTGACGGCAAGGCCAAATAGAGAAATATTCAGACATATTTTTACATTGTTTATTTCGAACTACATTTCTTTAATCGATTCATTAGGTTTCAAGCATTTTTGAATGTTTCTAGTTTCATACTATTTGGCGGCATTCAATTTAAATTTAATCAATTAAAAATTCTTACAAATTCGAATAGTGTAACTATCAAGTCAATCAACTTCATATTCTACCATTTTTAAAATTTTTTCAAAGAAAATGCTGTTTGTTTAACATGGAAACCACAAAATTTTAAATCCTCAAATCTAAAATTATTGAATGTAAAACTGATTGTCGAGGCTTGCCATATCAAATTTTGGAAGATTCAATAGTGAAATTGGGCTGAAATAAAAAAAAAGTTGAAATGAAATATTCTTTAATCTAAGCTATTGAAGCAAAAGCTTTGGTTCCAAGTCGGGGCGACAGATATGTTTACTAAAACATGCAATTTCGATAAAAAAATCACTGTCTTTTTCAATTGATGCTCTCAAAATAATTCAATCCTATAAGGTCTTCTGAATGTTAATACATTATTAAGTCAGAATCTTGAAATTCAGTCATTGAAAATAATAGTTTTCAAATTGTGCATCACAAATGACATTTAAAATTTTGATTCTTTCACGGAACACGAGAAATACTATATTCAGTTTTAGATTTACAAATTATTATGATAATGGTGTGGACGAAAGCCATCTACAATTATTCTTTTAAAATTCTTCGCGATTGGGCGTTGATCCCCTAAGGGAGCTTCTTTGATTTCTTCTCGGGTAACATCTTCAATCGCGCCACTGCCCATGTTTATTTTCACCCTTTTTTCACTCTTATATCCAGGGTGATATCTTATTGTATATATCCCACGAAGAAATTTATCACCCTCCACGATTGCAAATACGTCACCATTAATTGTCGATAATACACTTTGTTCTTTGATTGGCAAGGGCAAACGGGCATTATTTTTTCCTTTCAGATAAATTGGTTTATCAGGAGGAAAAACGTATCTTCGAATTTCGAATCGCCTGTTTGGATTCGTGTGAGGAATAAGTTGAGGAAATCTAGGTTGTCCGTGTTGAGATCCATGTGTACTTGAAAAATGGTCCCTGGCATGAGGAGACCTGGACCTGGTACGAAGCGAAGGCTCATCAGGAGGTGAAGACCTGACCGAAGAACCCGCAGTACTAGATCCGGCGGGAAAAATTGAGCTAGCAGGAAAATTATGTCTCTCAGGAGAATCAGAAGGTCCGGAGCGAGGAACACCAGGAATAGGGGCGCCATTCGGTAAACATTCAAATTGCGAACTCAACTCTGTAATAAGAAACAGAAGATCAAATTTGTGTAAGAAAGCATTTTTTTTGGTTGGCGCTTCATCATTTTGATAAGGAAAATCTTATTTAAGAGCATCCAATCTCCCAGGCTAGAATGTAGATTAAATCGTACAAATTCTAATTCACGTATAGCTTAAAAAGAGTGTGTTCAATATTATAGATATATTATATTGTTATACGCACCAATTAAATTGAAGGTGACCGCCAAGAATGATACAAAAGTATGAAGAACTTTCATATTTTCTATTGAGAGGAAAAACTTATTGAATTTTTAATGAAGCACTTGCTTAACCATGTAAGTTATGAATATTCTAGTACTTCATTAGATCATGTATTAAATATATCCTATATTCGTTATCTTATGATTTATAGTCCGCAACCTCATTTTTATGAGATATTCACGCTTATGCGAAAAACGTTGTTTACATGAAAAATTGATATCGTGTCTACTGTAGCCGACCATCTATAATTTTAGGAAACTAATATGAACTCCAATAACTATGTCGAAGGAAATAAAGAGATGAAAATAGAAACATTTTTAATCAACTTCTTTAAAAATTAGTCAGAAAAAAAGTGAGTTTTCTTTATCGAAAGCGAATAGTTTTTCTCATGAGGACAAACGCATCATTGGAAGGTAATTTATAATTCGAAGTCAATTGATTAGTGTCGTTGTATATTTAGAATAAAAGAAATAAAAACTTTCATAATTTCTCCTTTTCTCATTACGCGGTAAATGAAAAATGTATAAAAGATTTTATCTAACAAATTTTTGTGATTTAAAAATGATTATATATCTTAATAAATCATTAATTTCATTAAAAAATTTCTTTGTTAAATTTATAAAATACGACATTCACATCTTTTATTTACAGGATGTCCAATTAACAAAATTAAGAAACGCGATGTTTTACTTTTTTCAAAAACTTATGTGGCCTGAATAATTTTATCAATTTTAGAATTATTACATCACTGCCGTATGCGAATATTTTTCTAATATTTCTAATATTAGTATAATGTTTTATTTTGAGCTAAAATTAAGGAGAATATTTGATGTCGAAAATAGCTTCAAAGATTTCTTACAATAAAAATAGACGCTGTTCGTGAGAAGCATAGTGTCAAATTTTTGAAAAAACTCCTTCCTCTCAAACCTCTTATGATTCTTCATTGCACAACAACTACCGAGTGCACCAGGTTCAGAAAATAAATATTTTTCGGGGAAGTTGAGTTCTGGAAAAAATTGTCCACGCCCAAGCCATTTCCTCATGACTCGTCATTGGACAACAACTTCCAAGTGCACCAGGCTTCTAAAATGCATCTTCTTTGAGGAATTTAAGTACTCAATGAAGATTGGTCGCCCCCACCTTATTTTTTATGAACCCTCATTGCATAACAATTCCTGACCATTCCTAGAACTGACAGGCTCAGTAGCTCAGTGATGAGAGGAGTAGTGGGGCCGACAGAGAGAATGTGCTCAATAAAACGTGATAAACAGTTCAAGGTCACACTTAGATCTTGCTTCGGATCACGAACAATACTGTATTTTATTTGAAAATTTAACTATTCTCTTGGTACATCTTTCATTTTTGAATTAGTTTTTAAACTGAATATCCTATCTGTATTCTGTACTAAACCCACGTCACACGTTCAACATGGGACTCATTCTGCCTTGCCCATCCAGTCTTCTTGTTCAGGTGCTTGTTTTCTGCGGTTGGTCCTAATGTCGCTTCCTCATCTTCGTCTGCATCTTGATCAAGCAGCGGTTGGGTGAGCGCACCGCGTACATATCCATTTTTCCGGAAGTAGTCGGCTTGATTTCGCAAAGCCTGATACGAAATATGCTGAAGCTCTAGGTGTTTCTGGCACCACAGAGTGTGCATACGCGCCATCAAACTTGCACATAGCACACATTAAGTACAAGTGAGCGTTTGCTTCAATATTAGATGACTATTTGCTTAAAGTCTTGAACAATTGAAAAGTCCGTCCTCGCGACATCGACTTTCTAAGTCATGCAATGATACTTTGGGGAACAAGTATTAAGTATTTTGGTAATCAAGAACCAAGAATAACTAGACTGATACGTATTACGAAGGGCAACCTCTAAGAAGACACCTTCACAACCTTGTGGTGCTGCTTAGTGTGAAACCCATTTAGCAAAACGCTAAGTTGCTTGTCTCACGAGTTCAGAATACATGATAACGAGGATGATCATCAACTGATCCATCTTTCACACATGGATAAGCTGAAGCTATGCCTTAGTTTGAAACAGAAACTGCAGCAAATGTTTGATGTCACAAAGCAAGTGCTTTGTGACAGCAGAGATACAAGGCTCAGATTGGTTCTCAAGAGTTCTCTCAACTAGACAAACATGTTTAGGGCGATGAACACCTAAGCAATCCCTGTGCGCATGTACTCCTTTGGGCTCATGAAATGGTCGAACACCGACCCTGAAAGGTTCAACTAAAACATCCGCATCGAATTGATAAAGCACTGAATGCACAAAAGTAATTCGGCGATTAGAAGGGTACTTTTACAACGATATTAAGGGAGTAGGGGCGTTGTAGATGTCACGATTACATGCCCTTGAGTTTGTTCTCAGATAAGACCTTGAACATCGAGGCAGAAACCATAAAGGATTTCCAATTCTGGACAGATTTGTCTGTGCCAGAAATCACCGCAAGCACGTCTTACATCAAGAATTGGTAAAAAGGTACTGATGACGTGGAGATGGGAACGAATCCATCGAGCACATCTTTACTTTAGATTCTATTTCAATTTGGAAAGCGTTCAATCTCCTAGATGAAAATTCCTTGACTTTCAAATTCAACTCTCTGATTCTTTAGAGATTAGAAATAATACGAAACGTACGAGTGATTCGGAAGGTCCAATAATACATTCAAAACACAATAGTGATTGCTATCGTAAATAATGAAGAATATAATCAATCTCTTACCGAGAGTTCCTGCATCCTTTCACATCCACTAATTCTATTCACGGATGTATGTTTTTCAGAATTTTAAATTCCTTCAGTTGATGCCGCAGAATTTGTAGATACCACACTAAACTATTTATTTATAAAAGTAGAAATTAGGCGACGGAATTTCTATGGAGTGGCAGATAAAGGTTCTAAGGAAGCATCTAGAGGAGACTGATGTCATCTTCAACACGCAAAATATTTTGAACATCGTATTTATTTAATCCTTAAAATCGTTATCTCATCAGTAGCTTGACTCAGTCAATGGCAATTCCAAAAAATTTGAATTTAAACGCAAATCTTAGAAAAATTCTCTTGACAAATTGGGCTTCAACAATCTCAAGCCTGGGAGAAAAATGAGCATTGTTATTTTTTTTATAACAATTCGAAGACGTTCGCTCTAATGATTGCTTTTATGGTTGTGATTACTGATTTCTTTGAACGAAATATAATAGAATATCGGTAGTTGGATTACTTTATTTTGTCGACAAGCTATTCTGAATCGACGACGAAATAAACTATACTAAAAAAATCGATGGAGAAGATATCTGGCAGAAGTTTTGGGGAACGTTAACTTTAACTTTAAATAATAGCAATCACGATTTGCGTCTATATTTTTTTTTCGGTTTACTACAATTCAAAAATTGAAACTTCCACACTTGAAAAATCAAAGTGTTAATTCAAGTATCAAATAATTAAATACAAAATCGCAGAATCAGAAGTATCCTACATTTTAGGTATTTAGTTTTGAATTTTAATCTATTCTATCTTATTCTAAATGTAAACGGGACATTTCTTTATTTTTAACATTTTTATTGACTTGGAGCAGAGAAAATTTTGGTATTTCATTCCTTTCTGAATTAGACGGCAAAATTTGTAACATTCTGGTTAATTTTTTAATTAAAATGAAAAGTAAAAAATTCTATGATTTGCACTTTCTCTCTGGATGAAAAAAGAGGATTTTTTCCAAATCGGATCACATTTCTAATGCGTTGAAATGGAAAAAATTTCAGTTCGCAATATTTTTCTAAAATGACGAGATACTTTGTTAATTCATGTAATTTTCGTGTTTACAATTGCCTTGGTTCCTTTTTTTTTCTTGTTGTGTCTAAAAAAGCACCAAATTTGTTCTTTTGAATATATCTAGGTTGAAAAATGGAAATATATTATTATTCATTCAATAAAAAATTAATATGCTGCATACATTTTTTTAGACAAAAAAAACCCTTAATTCAGTGATCGATTTCTCACTGATTTAAATGTAGTGAAAATTAATTTTAATAAAAAATAAATATTAAAATATATTAAAAATTATATTATATAT
Organism: Andricus quercusramuli; assembly: GCA_932178445.1. Lineage (NCBI taxonomy): Eukaryota > Metazoa > Arthropoda > Insecta > Hymenoptera > Cynipidae > Andricus > Andricus quercusramuli. Next base: position 127,544 of record CAKNXH010060744.1, read on the forward strand.
TATATATTAAAAATAATAAATAAAAATATCGGTGAATATGTATTCCAGAAAAGAACTTTTTGTTGTGAAATTATCACAAACAAGATTTCATTTCAGTTTTCTATGTTTTTAAACATTCAAATCAGGTCGTGAACGAAAGTCGTCGACAATTATTATTTTGAAATGTTTTGAAATCTGGTGATGATTTGCTAAGGGTGCTTCCCTCATTTCCTCTAAGGTCATATCTTCCACCGTACCGCTGTCCATGTTTATCTTCACTCTTTTTTCAACCTGAGATCCGAAGAGACATCTTATTGTATATATTCCACGAAGTGTTCTATTATTCTCCACTATTGCAAATACGTCACCATTGGAAGTTGATAATACGCTTTTTTCTTCGGTTGGCATCGGTATAAGAACTTGCCTTTTTCCTCTTAATTTAATTGGTTTATCACGAGGAAAAGTGTATCTTCGAACCTCGAATCGCTGATTCGGATTATTGTTGGGAATAAGCCGAACAATTCTTAGTTGTTCAAGTTTGAAATCACGTAAGCGTAAAGTATAGCCATTGGCAGGAGGAGACCTGGACCTGCCGCGAAGAGACGGCTCGGCAGTGGAGAAAGACCCTCTAGAAGAATCATTTCTGTCAGGGGAATAAGAAGTTCCAGGACGAGCAAAACACGGAATAAGGTGGCCATCAGCTGAACAGTCTAACTGTGAACGTAGCTCTGCAACAAGAAAAAGAGGATTAAAGTTTTGTTGTTTATTCTCTTTTGGCATCTTCAATTTAGTTAAATCAAAACTAATATTTAAGAATCATGATTCCGGTCAACTTAGTCTCCTTTCCCAGTTTTCCTGGGCTTGGAACAAGAATTAGATCTGTTTGATTTCGTTGAGAATGAGAACACAAATCCATTCAATTGCACAACAAATACACTCCACTGCATCAGAAAGTAAACATTTTGTGCTACGTGACTTTTGAAGTTATGGCAAGTGATAATGTGACTTCGTGACTGTTAATAATCTATTTCATGTGGTTGTGCTTGTTTAAGTGACCTTCAAGGTTTCATTGGTAATCAGATGGTTTTCGCCCAATGCTCTTTCTCCTTGAAGGTCTCTCTCTGTTCTTTGAGTTTCAGGTGCTTTCCTTTTCGTAGAAGTGGGGAGTCAGGTAGTGGCGTGAAGCTCCTTCGTTGAGCTTTTGTACCTTCCTCCTAGCTTCTCAGTTCCTATCAAGGTGTCGGCGTGCGCGGTTGCTCTCGGTTGTCGCAGCAAGTAGAATTCAGATGTGCTACATTTTTCGTCTGGTCAGGTGTTTGAGTGTTGTTGATTTGAGATTCAGTGTCGTTGTTCATTTGGGCTTCTTGTGAAGTTGTTCCCGACTCGATCGTCTTCTGGTGTTGCGGGAAGTGACGAGTCGGATGACGTATGTCCTCCAGTTGCGTCGGGATCGATCGTTCGCTGAATGATCGTGGTCGTAGCTTCCGGAGGCTGCATCTGTTCAAATTTTCTACAAAGGCCCAAAGCCTTTTTTTGGATCCAAAAGGAGTTCTCTGCTGGAGAGGCTCGGGGAACCGCAGTTTTTGGATTAACCTTGAAAACAGGTATTTTGAGGTTCCATCATAATCATGGTGATACATGTTGTGATGGCTTGTTGGTCAACTTTGACATGGATCAGTGTGATCCCTTCGCTGCCCCACGCCAGTCCGTGATGAATAATTAACAGTGACCAGACCACAATATCCATCAGGTTGGTGTCAAGGTAATTTCAAGGTCAAATCAAGATTCTTCCAAGAATGTAGGCCAAGATACCGTTTCTGTACGTTTTTGAGGTCCCTGAGTCCGAATTCAAGATCTGTTTGTCTTTATCAAGTCAGAGTCAAGGTCATTTCAAGGTTAAGTGGAGGGAAAACCTGTGAACAGACACAATCACTACATATATACGCTTTCGGGTTCGCTGAGTCCGAATCCGGAGTCCGTTATTCTCCATCAATATTTTCCTCTACTGTTCTCACTAACATTGAAACTTCAGGATATTTGATACCCAGAATATTTTTTTCAATAAGTCCTGTCACTTTTGTCAAACATATATAACAATTTGCTGCTCATGCTGGTTCTTCCCAATACGCAGGTTTTACAAACTTTTATTTTTCAGGTTTTTTTCGGAATCATATCTGGTCACCATCATGTAACAAGCACTACATATCTTGTGTGTCAATTTTTTATCTTGTTTATAAATATCCAATCCAAAACAGTTTTTGTAAATATTTTTAATTTCTTTGGATATTTGCCTTCGGTTTGTTGATAGGTGATACTTGGCACATGCGTAACAAAATACATCAGCATTTTTGTTACAGTAGTGCTCAGATGAAGAACTTGCCACATTTGCTTTTAATGAAGACGCTGAAGTCTGTTCACTTGAAGTATTTTAAGTTGTGTTATGATTGTTTTTTAGGACCCAGAGCGCATTTCATATCAAATCGAATTGCTCTTTCGCGTTTTGATATTTTCAAATATGGAAGTTTGAGTCATCGCAGCGGCAAACTTGAGACCAGCTATAATGAATCCCGATATACAGAACAAGGCGGTCCAAGTGGGCAAAAGACAGGCGCTGTCAAGGTCAGCGGATTGAAGATGTTTACGGTTCGACACTAAGATGCCACAAGCAAGAAGGAGAAGAAGAACTGTTTGGAGAGTCCCAAAATAGAGTGGAAACCGTTTCGGGTACCCCCAAAATGGCCAATATAGCGGGACTCTAGTGTATTTGCAAAGTACGTGGTGAATTCGCTCACTCGTGCAAACTATAATCCATACTTGATTAAACGGCGAAAGAAATCACTCGCTTGTATTAACTTCAGTGAGGCTGTTTTGGATGCAAGCTTATTTCTGAGATGTAATATAATCGTTTAACTTTTCAATTTTTCGTTTTCAACTGATTTTTACGTTACGGCAAGAAAAATCATACAATTTTGTGGGCTTCTGTCTGACTGGATGTCTGTATGTCTATATGTCTGTATGTTTCTTTACCTGTATGTTGTGCGAAAGCTCACTTTTTAAGAATTTGTCGAATCAAGTAAGTCTTTAATATACATATTAATATGTAATCTTGAACTGTTAATATAACAACTGTTCATTATCTCATGCTCCTGTTATAAATTTTTATTCGTGATAAAGTTACCTTCATGGTTTGCGTGTTCGTTACTCTTGCCAAAATTTGCCAGAAAATCCCTTGTTTCAGGCTGCATACCTGATGATATTTCTGTAACAAGACCAAAATTATTTATGAATTTTCAATGCTTGATATGGATTGAAAATATTAAAATTGATATTCGATGATTGCATTTTATTTCCTATTTGTCCATCATAGCCTATCATAAGATTTCAATTTAATGATAAATTGTAAAAAAGAGTTTGCCAAGTACTTCTAAAAGATGTGGACTTGCATGTTGGTTGCGCTAGTGAGAACTTGTTCGCTGACAGGTGGTGAAAGTTTATAAAGAATTTGTGTTAAAGGTGTGATTAAAGTGTGTGGGTGGAAGCCTAGGGGGTGAATAGGGTTATGTGGGGTGAATTGGAGAGTAAAAAAAATCATTTTCAGCGTCTTGGTAAGGTAGGATTTATAGAAATAAAGAAAATTAGGTTAGGCTGGCAAGGTGTCGAGTGAGCTATTGTGGTTAGGAGTTTGGGCCTTGAGGGGGGCAAGGGTGGTTTGCGTAGTGTGAGGGGATGTGAAGTAAGAGGAAGGGTTGACTGCAGGGGCTGTGAGGGGTGGAGTCAAGAAGAATGAAGGAAAATTAGGAGCGGGAAGTGGCAAAAGTCTTGAAAGACATCTGCCGGTGCCAGAAGGTACTGTTGGTTTCTAAAAGATGTATGATTTTTTGAAAAGAAAAATAATAAATCTTATAATTGTTATGTGAATATGTATGTATGTATGTATACCATTAGGCCATTTCCCTTTCGGGGTAGGCGTGACACTACCCGATTCTGGTAGTGTTTCTAGGTGGATAGTTTCTTGTAGTAAATAACTACAAGTGTGGGCTCACCATACCCACGACACGCCAACAGCACGCAGTTAGTAGTATTCCTGAACGGTCACCCATATAAGTACTAACCGCGCCCAACACTGTTTAACTTTAGTGATCTAACGAGAACTGGTTTTTTCAGCGTGGTAGTTTTATGTTTCAAAAAGACTGATTTCATATCTTATTTCAGGAAACTTGAAACGGCGACAAAGAGTGATTAAAATTAAATTTTGTGAGATATAAACTTTATGTTGAAGAAAACTATCAAACGCTGATTGAGGTAAGTATGTCCTGAAATATGTCTATTTATTATACCAAGTCACAAAGAAAATATATCAATGATAATAATTGTTTACTATTGATGAGTTTGCATACTATTTTACATGTACTTACCAATAGAATCAAGAAGAACATCCAAGGTTAGGATCAGGGTATAAATGATTCTCATTTTTTCAAAATGTAGGAAAAATTTGAGAACGAAAATTTCCACTGATGAATATTCTGAGGTTTTGAAATAATTGTGTTTTTCTGTTTCCGAGCGTGAATCGCTTATGTGGCTAATTGTTCGGCTTGGTGCAATGACAAATTTTAATTCGTATCACCTTATCAATTTAGTACGACAAGGAGTTCAAGTTACGCAATCATATATTTATTTTACCGTGAAATACTCAGATAACTTATGTTTGATGTACAATTTTTTGTGGAATTGCGTCTACACGATAAAATTTAATGAAGTAAAGCAATGCGAAAATTTTAGTTTTTTCTTTTTATTCCTTGTACAATTTTGTGAAATGGTCTGAATGGTCAGAATGGTCTGAACTTCTAGTTTCTGAAGAGACCTCTTTTTTTTATTTTGCAGCCAATAATATCTGAAGCTGTATTTGGAGGTGTGACCGTAGAGCGTTAACAGTTTGAATCGTAATTTTAAATAATAACAAATATTTAGAGGAATGTAGAATTTTCATAATATTCTACTTTTGCGTACTTTATTGTATTTTACTGCAAGGCTTGTGTCATGCGACTTTTCTGAATTTTCTATAAATGCGAATAATCTGAAACAAAATATTTCTTAAAATTTGCCAGCTTGAAAATCTAAAAGTTTAAAAAAAAAGTATAAACTTGTTTCTGAAAAATTCGAAAGCAGCAAGTCAGAATTTAATTCTCTAAAATTTGTGAGAAAGTCTCTCATGGACTTAGGGTAAGGATAATTTTAATTAGGTGAGGGCTTTATTAAGACTCATCCAATGTCTTTTTTAATAAAAATGAGGTTCCTAGCAGGTAATTGTATCCTTTTCTCCACTTAATGCGGAAGCAAATATCTTCTCCGGTAATTTATATTTTTAGGGTGCGACCATTGTTCTCAAAGTGAAGTTTTAACTATCCTTGACTTTTCGTTATTATCTGGATGAGTATTTCCTCCTTACGAAAATACTCCGTTTGTGAACCTTTCAATTTGCATTAAGTATAATATTTACTTTTATACAGTTTGCGGTTACTTGCTGATAAGTGCGTAAATATTTGGCAAGACCTGGACATGATGAAACCTGCGTAGCTGCCGAATACATACCTAACGCAGATGGTACAATAAAAATAACTTTTTTGTCATACATCCGCAAAAAAGTATATGTTTTATGGTTGTATACAGGTACAGGAATTGGCAAATTTCGGGGCGGTAGACTTAATGTGAAAAGAAGTAGAAGATGCGTGAAAAAAGTAGGGGAAGCGTAAAAAATCTGAAGATCCATGAAGGTGGAAGGCTTTCTAACCTTAAACTCACTGCTCCGAAATTGGCCGAAGTAAATTTAGGTTGGCTACAGTGATTTAGCCTGAGCGCCCTTTCTAGCTGTAGGAAACAGGAACTGCCGAGCAATTACAGTTCGTGTTCATTGAAGTCTTGCAGTCTTGGTCTACTGATGATTCCTTTTTCTTTTTCAGTTAGTGAGTGTTTTCCATTAAAGTTTTCTGCTATAAAGATGTTATAAAAAATATTGTGTGCAGATGGAAAATGCTGATTTCGTTTCTTTGTGAAGTTTGCATCACTCTTCGCCGCCTCGTGTTGCGAACATCACACTCACGAAATTAGCCTTGTTTCGCACTTGCTACATTAATAACTGCTATTAATTGTAACTTGACGCGGTTACAGATTTTTGAAACCGTTCCTGCCAAATTGTCCCACTGTATGCCACAAGAATGCCCGCAGGAATGGATGAGCGGATGACTTTGTAATCATAATTAGGAGGGCTCATCTGGAAAGGTTTATGGGTCTTACAAAATCGGTGCTGCGCATCGTAGAGCTCTGGTCCGGCAGCTCAGGGCTCTTCCTAAATCCAGAAGAAACTAGCCTGGACATTTCCACAAGAAAGTTCAAATTGTTAGAAGTTGACGCCCCTGCATTTCGTGGTCAGACGCAAACAATATCAGACTCGTTGAATATCTGCGGCTGATCTTAAATAGCAAACTGAACTGGGCAAAGCATCCAGAGACCCAATTCAGGAAGTTTATCATGACATTTTTGATGTGTAGAAGAGCTTTTAGTTTGACGTGAGGCCTAGGGTCCTAAATACTAACATAGCGAGCATTTAGGAGGAATGAACTAAAACTTGATTATCTGGAACATAAGATATCCAAAATGATTTATTATCAAATTAAAAATTTTTAAACATCAAAATTATGTTGCAGTTGGAAGTCGTTCACAACTATTATTCTGAAATTTTTTGAAATTGGACAACAAGTGCCTAACGGAGATTCCTGGATTTCTTCTAGTGTCATATCTTCGATTGCGCCGCTGTCAATATTTAGTTTTACACGTTTTTCAGTACGATATTCAGGATGATGTCTTATTGTATATATTCCGCGAAAATATGTGTTCCTCGTCAATATTGCGAAGATGTCACCATTGGCATTTGATAAGACACTTTGTTCCCCGGTTGGCATGGGACATAGGGAACGCCTTGCTCCTTTTATTTGAATCGTTGTATCATGGGGGAAAGTATATCTTCGAATCTCGAATCGTCGGTTTCGATTAACGTTGGGAATGAGCCGAAAAAATCTCAGTTGTTCAGGTTTACAATTACGTAGGCGTAAAGTAGGAAGACTGGCAGGAGGAGACCGGATTCTGGGAGGAGGAGACCGGGTCCTGGCACGAAGAGACGGCTCGGCAGGAGAAAGAGACCTTCTTAAAGAAAGATTTCTGTCAGGGAAATAAGAAGTTCCAGGACGAGAAAAACATGGAGTAAGGTGGTCATTAGTTGAGCAGTCGAGCTGTGTACTTAGCTCTGCAACAAGAAAAAGACGATTGAGGTTTTATTTTATTTTCTCATCTGACATATTTGATCAAATTTCAATTGAGTTTAATAAATATTGATATTCAGGGATCATAATTCTGGTCCACTTAGCAATCTTTCCCTGTTTCCCTGGGCTTACAATAAGAGTTAGTTCTGCCGAATTTTGGTGAAAGTGGTAACGGCCTATCTTCATTCTATTGCAAGCATCATTTTTCAAAAAGCTCGCCTCACGAAAAAACATGAGGAATTCATTATAGGTATCTAATATAAAAACTATTTGTTATCGAACATCTCTGTTATAAATTTTTATTTGTACTAGGATTACCTTGATTATTCGCATGTTCGTTACTCATGCCAAAGTTGGACAGAAAGTCTCTTGTTTTGGGCTGCATACCTGATGATATTTCTGTGAAAAGACAGAAATTATTTACGATTTTTCAATGTTAAAAATGTATTAGAAATAGTAACAAAGAACCGCGAATAATTGTTTTGGAAGAAAATCTTACTTTATCATCATAATAAATAAATGCTCCTAATTATGCAGGATGTAGAAAACTTTCAAAGTTTGGAGTTGTCTCAATGTAGTTACTATACAAAAAATATATCAATTCATTCTTTACTCACCAACATAATCAAGAAAAACGTCCAAGGTTAAGATCAACATGTAAAGGATTCTCATTTCTTCAAAAGGCAGGAAAAACTGATGAATTTTGAGAATTTTGAGTGTAACTGATTAATATACTGATATTTTCTGTATGGATGTGTATTGTATACTGTTCTGAGATCTGTAGATGTTTGCTCTCCCAAGCATGAAGTTCTTGGTGTGATGACACTTTTCAATGTGTATCACCTTATCAATTTGGCAGAAGGTAAGCTCTTGCAATCATATATTTATTTCACCTTGAGAAACTCAGATAACTCATTTTCAATGTACATTTTTTCGTGGGAATGTATTTTCACAATGAAATTTTATGTAGTAAAACAATGTGAAAAATTCAATTTTTTCAAAAATTGTAATTGATTCTACAATTTTGTGGAAGTAACCTAATTCTGGCAAAAGCTTCCAGTTTTTGAATGCAATTATTTTTCTAATTTGCCGTTTTGTTATTAAATAGTAAAGTAGGTGGAATATAGGCAACACAATTTTACCAGAAACAACAACTTTTTTATATAATTCGCACACTTTTACAAAACATCAGAAGTACGTTATTACAAATTTTTAAAACAGCGTAGAATTTACATACTTTTAAGTTTTCTTATTATTTTATTTCAAGCTTAAAGCATATTGAGTACCGCATTCATTGTGGCAGTTACCATCGGCACCTCAGTGTAAAAGTAATGAATGAATAAGTCAATAATTATGTGGTAGATTATTATTATATATGATTACCAGATACTTGTAACGGTTTCATCCTACGTCGGATCACCAAAAAATTCATTTTAGTTTTACATTTCTGCGAAATATGAATTATTTTCTTAATGAATGTCTTTTAAAAGTATTATTTCAAAATTTTTTGATATTGGACAATTATTTCCCAATGGAGTTTGCTCAATTTCTTCTCGTGTCATATATTGAAGCGCGCCGCTGTCCATATTTATTTTTACCCGCTTTTCAGATTCATATCCAGGGAGAATTCTTATTGTATATATTCCACGAAGGTATTTATTCTTCTCCACTATGGCAAAGACGTCACCATTAGAAGTTGATAATACACTTTGTTCTTCGGTTGGCATGGGCCCAAGGGCACGCATTTTTCCTCTTATTTTAATTCTATCGTCTCGAGGAAAAGTGTGTTTCCGTACTTCGAATCGCCGGTTCGGATTATCGTTAGGAGTCAGTCGAACAAATGGAAGTTGTTCAGGTTCAAATACATATAGACCTACGGAAGGACGAACAGCAGGAGGTGACCTGGACCTACCACGAAGATGAATGTCATGCTCTAGAGGAGGACGGAACCTTGCGGGAGAATGAGGCCTGGCAAAAGGAAACATCATTTAGGAATATAACGGATATTTAAATAACAAATTTTTGTTCCAATTTCACGATGCATAAGGATTAGATACCCTGAGATTAACAAATAATATATATGGGGAATTTTGATCATTTAGTGAGTAAATTGAAAAGACCTTTCAGAAAAATGATGTCTATCCGGAGAATCAGGAATACCGGAACGAGAAACATAAGGAATTGGTGCGCCATTAGGTAAGCAGTCAAATTGTGTACTCAACTCTGCAACAAGAAACAGAGTATCAAGGTTTTGCTGTGTATTCTATTCCAGCATATTATTTTCTTTTGGAATATATTTCCTTTTTGGCACATTTTTATCTCCAGAAGAGAGAAAGGGTTTTTCATATTCCATTCCGGGTCAAATCCCGAACCCTTCACCAAGAAGGAAAATACCAACGCACCGATGTAACCGATTATTTGTACAAATTATTTTGATGCACTCAATAAACGTGTACTATAATTTTATATTGTAGCATATTATGCCAAAACAGAGCATCTTGAATCAAGGGCGTAAAGAAAATGTAAAGTAAAGGCGTAAAGTTTCATGTTGGCCCGGCGGTGGAGTGCGCATGTGCGATCTGTTTTCAATCAATTAAGAATAAAACAAACAAGAGGTTCGAAACTCTTCCATAAGAACCACCTCTTTTGCTCGATTTGTTAACAGTTACAGAAACATACAGAGAAACAAATTACGCATTTCCTTCAAGACAAAATTCACTTTTGATGTAACAGATCATATTTCTGCCGGACCTTCCTCTTAGTTTCAATATAATAAATAAAGTTCACGATTCTGAAAAAGGTCTAATTAAGTTTAAAAACACAGCCATGTGGATATAATTAATGTTGACTGGATTGCACAAATTATGATTTGCGTATAGTGAGGGAATGTGCCTTAATTAACAGGGATATTATATCTTATCATATTATATCTTATATTATTTCTTATCATATTATATCTTATCATATTTACCAATAGAATTGAGGATAACCATCCAGAATAAGACAAGACTATGAACAATCTTCATATTTTCTCACGGAAAAAGAACTGGTTAATATAATCACGAATGGGTTTATTAACAGTGTAATTGATGAATATTCTAGTGCTGCATTAGATTTTATAATACGCATATCCCATAGTCGTTATCGCATAAATTGTAGGCATTAAGCTTGTCCTTCAGAGATATTTATATTCAATATGAGTCACCTGTAAAAAACAAAATACAGTCAGTAAAGATAATAGACCTGATATCATAATTCATATATGCTTACGCGTTTAATCGCAATCCGTTTTTACATGCAAAATTGATGTCTTGTCTACTATAGAATACCATTTGGAGCTTCAAGAAACTGAAATTAAAAAAGTAATGGAAGATGGTCAAATTTATATGCAGTGGAAGTCCAATAAGTTTCTCATTTCGGGGCTCTAGGGGCGGAAAATTCCAGGAATTCCGGGCTTATCGGATACTCCCTTTAGTAGCACGATATCAGGTGCGCGCATGCGTAAGAATGATGCGCAAATCATAAGCAAAATAGCACACGTAGTGAGGAAACGCCAATTAGTGTGCGTGCCGTCCGTGTTATGACGTTTCAAGGAGAGTGTACACTTATCGGGAGGCAACTCATCGGACTTGTACTGTAAAGACAGCCACTTAACAGAATTGAAGAGATAAATTCTGTCCTTCCACATCTTAGTTCTGAGTCTTAAGGGTTTTTTTCCCGAATTCCATTCACAAAACGTGATGCTTACGTATACGCTTGGGCCATAAAGTTGATTAGGGGCGCAAAATCAGAAAATAAGTTATTTTACAATTTTTCCGTCCGGATAGGGCGAGTACTCTATAAATAGGGCCTCAAGGCGAGGGTGTCTGCTTGGCCCAACACTTTTTGCAATTTTATCTGTAGATATAGAAAGTAAGCTAGGGGCCGGAGTGGTAGGAGGAGTTAGGGTAGGGCGGGTTAGAATTTGGTCACTCGCGTATGCAGATGACATATTGTTGCTGGCAAGAAGCGAGGAGGCCTTAATGGAAATGATGAAGAGTTTAAGGAGATACCTGGATTAAAATAGGTCAGAGCTAAACGCGGAAAAGTCAAAGGTTATGGTGTTCATGAAAGGAGGTGGAAGAGATAAGGGAGTGCAAGAAAGTGCAAGGAAAATGTGCTGCTGGAGGTGAATGTTTTCCTGTACCTATGCTTTTCGTTTAGGAGAAATGAGGGAGTCGATGGTCAGATAAGAGAGAGAGGGAGTAGGGCGAATTTGGTGATGAGGCAGGGATGAGGGTTGAGGAAGTAGTTATTTGGAAATTATTGTGGAGGGAGGTTGGAATTGATTGAGTCACTAGCGATAAGTATGCTATTGTATGGAGTAGAAGTGTGGAAGTTGAAGAGAAGTGAGGAGGTGAATAGGATATAATAGAGTTATGTGAAGTGGATATTGCGGTTATCAAGGAATACGCCAAATTATATTGTTAGGATGAAGGCGGGGATAACGAGTTTCAAGATTCTAACAGGAAGCCGAGCGTGTCAGTATGAGAGAAAATTTTTGGATGAGGGGGGAAGTAAGCTAGTGAGGGAGTGTTGATGGAAAAAGGAGAACAGAGGAGAAGATGGGGAGATGAAGGTTGAAAGAGAGAGGTATTTTCGAAGCAATGGGCTGCAGAGAGATTAGGTGTGAAGGATGAATGAGCATGGGCGAAAGGTGTATAAGGCGTTGAAAAAGAATGGCATGGAGAGAAAGAAGGCAGATGGAGAGGAGGGAATAAGAGGGTCAAGGTACAATGTGAATTACGGGTGGATTATATCAAGGGAGAGAGCGCAGTATTTGTATGGGAAAGGAGAAGAAAAGAGTCAGGAGCTTATATCATGCAAGGATGGGACGCTAGCTGTAGTATTGCGAGGGTGTGGAAAGAAGTCAGATTTTTGCAATACATTTTTAAAACTAGCAGACAATAAAAAACTTGAAGGGATTGAATTATGCGAGAAAAATGATTTTCATAAAAAATTTCCAGGGATGGCAGGTGCTTTTCGCGTGTTACTTATTATCTGCAAGATGATATTTCTTTTAAATCCTAAGGATTTATTTAATTTATTAATTGAAGATGAATGTGTTAGTTCCACTGAGACAGATTCTGATAAGTGAGACAGAACAATTCGTTTCATTTTTAATTTCGACTTTGAGCGCCAGCCAGTTTACTCACAACTAGCAAAGAAATAATTAACGTATATCCATTTTAAGCAATAAGACCAGTAATAATAGCGGGGAAGTTAGTCAAAGGACCCAATTAGAGAATGCGATAGAATTTCCAGTAAAACGTATAATTTAAAGAAAGAAATTTGCAGATAGATACAGTGTACTTATATTTAGTATCATTTATAATATAAATTTTGTTTCGGAAAGCGATTCTTTGATTTTTCAAACTACATTAAAAAATCACACTCGCTTGCGAGAGTCAGACGCAGAATGCCGAGGGGACCGCCCTATAGCCAGACTTTGGTGGTCAACCACACTGCGCATGTCTAACACCTCGCATGTTGTTGGTGTGTCACATTGCGTCTTTATCGACAATTTCAAATATGAATAAATCCTAATTATAGGTTTCTTCACAGGTTTACTTAATTCAAATCTTAAACTACGAAGAAAAATTAATTATTGATTTCCGAGACGACAATTCTAACCTTGACGTTTACGATAATCTTAATTTTACTGTTACACTCTCTCCTTCCCAACCGTAACCTCAATGTCGAAATTTGATAATCTGTCTGATAAAATTGGCAATTATTGCCATTTGGCAATTGAGAAATTGAGAAATGGTACAACCACTTTCACCTAAGTGGTACTGGTAACGATCCAGTCCTTAATCGAGTTCGTTATATAACGAATGAATACTATTTTTAAAAGAAAAGTTTCACAGCTGAAGATACTTATTTGATTGGAGACAAAAGTTTCACTGACTATGCATACGGAAAATTAAAATTGACAAAGCGCTTGCATGATAACGATAGCGACTACTATCCTAGAACAAAACAAAATTATCTTAAACTAAATAAGGACCTAAGTTATGTGGACAAGTACGGCCGTAACTACAGGAAACTATTTAACCTTTAAAAGTTAAATTTTCGAATTTGGATTATGTAGATTACTTTGGCGATGTTGTATACTTTGTAGGGATGATGACTTTGATCTCCTGATCATCGGCAAGCTCTGGTCTCTCCATCATTTCTTCGTCGGCACTTTTCTTGACGAGTGATGAAGTTGAGGCTTTAACTGCAAGTCTTTGTTTTTTCTCTGACAAGCCTTGCGCTTGGTGCATTTGGATTTGCCGGCCTCGTCACAGCCTGGAGAGCATGCACTCTGATTAGGAATCTTCTGAATCTATTAGGGTAATCCTGTTGATCGTCGAATTTTGCCGTCATCTTCTTTTTTAGTTCTTCTTCCCCTGAACCAACAATGTATTGGTGATCAGATGGGATTATCCAAGTAGGCCAGGTGACGTAGTTTAATCTTAGCCAATCGACAATTCCTTGGTGTCGGATGTTACAATCCGGACATTCCGAAAAGTAAAGTGACAGATCTCCCGAGCAGCCAGGGCATCGTCCGAGAGCCTGCTCGTGTTCTTTCCCATGAGGATAGATGCAATCTTTGGTGTCAAATCCGTCCGCCCCACTGACTTGGCTGAAACCCGGTCGATATTGCATTTTACAATCCTTGTAATTTTGAGTTTTTGAACGGCAGTTTACACACCCAGTTACATGTTGTTTTCCGACACTGGATACGAAAGTCTGTGTTCCTCGGTTGACCTTCGTGCCCTCCATCCTTTTGACAAGAACTCGACCTCAATATGTACTAACTTTGTCCTACCCAAATTGGCTTTGGCAAAACGTTTCTCGGAGTACTTCTTTAAACGACTTTCTATCTTATGACGAAACTGTAACCTTGTTACATGCTTAATAACAGCTTCGCGACCAGGATTCAAGAAGAAGGGCCATATTCTGCTACCCGAATGTGGTACAGTATTGTAAGCGGATATCATTGGTTTATTCATCCTATTAACGCGCTCGACTGGATTACTTTGAGGGTGCGCCAGTGGGATAGTTATATGTTTGACTCCTCTGCTGTTAATAAGGCCTTCACGTCTTTGTTAACATATTCAGTTCCATTATGTGTGATAATGGATTTTGGAGTACACCAGCGATGAAAAATCGTGGCAAGTACTCTGACCACATATTTATCAGATCTTTGTCGAACCGGGGATAACTCAATGTATTTCGTGTCTAAGTCCTAAAAGACAACTAGGTTAGAATTTCACTCTTTTGTTTGCGTTTGAGAGACCATGGTATCGACATATAATTTAGACCAAGGGGATTGCAATAGTCTTGTAGTTAACTGTCCCTTCATTAGTCTTTGATTATATTTTACTTTGGAGCAAATCTCACGACCTTCAACGTACGACTTAACATCAAGGGTCATTCTCGGCCAATAATGGTTTTGCCGAATTCTATCTAGTGTCTTCTCCTTACCTAAATGACCTGATTGTGGTTTGACAATCTTTTTTCCAAGGACGCTCATCATCTATAAATGCTTTTTCATAATCAGGACGATGGTAAAGCCACTCGTCATCTTCGATTTTCCAATCAGAAAATCGATCAAGTTGATCTTTAACTAATTTGTATTTCGCTTCATACCAGTTCTTTTCACACATCGTATTCAATTAAATTTGCTCCTGAATGATCTCCTCG
Source organism: Andricus quercusramuli (assembly GCA_932178445.1). Classification (NCBI taxonomy): domain Eukaryota; kingdom Metazoa; phylum Arthropoda; class Insecta; order Hymenoptera; family Cynipidae; genus Andricus; species Andricus quercusramuli. The sequence continues at coordinate 142,570 of CAKNXH010060744.1, forward strand.
ATAACTTTTTCCCAACCATTAGGGTCAACATCTACGTTGAACATACAAGAAAGCGCATCAGGCGCTTTGTTTGTCGTACCTCGTCTGTGTTAGACTGTCATATTGTGCTGATAAAGGTAAATGGCACACCTTGCTATACGACCTATAGGATTCTTTAACCCGTCAAGCCACTGCAATGCTTCATGATCTGTGACAACTTTAAACTGCATGCCCTCTAAATAACACCTTAGTTGTCCGACGGCTCATACTACCGCTAAGCATTCCTTCTCAGTAGTTGTGAAATACAGTTCTGTTCCTCTCAATGGCGTACTCAAAGCCTCAACCAAATTTCCATTTCCAGACTCAGGGTCTTTTTGTACGAGTATCGCGCCTAACCCAAAATCGCTAGCGTCTTTATAAAGAAAAAATGGTGGTCACGGTATAGGGACGCATAACCGAGGAGCTTCGATAAGGGTCTTTATTACTTCGTCGAAAGATTTCTGCTCGACCTCAGTCCATTTCCAAGGGACTTTTATACATTTCAACTTATTTAGGGGGCCCTGAATTCTAGCTACATTTTTTACATGCCTCTGGTATCAAGTGACCTGGCTATTGGAGTGACGTAATTGCGTTCGATCTACGGGAACTGGAAAGTCTATAATTGGTTAATTTTTTTGTCGGCATTAGGTCTTATACCAAATTCGTCAACAAGATACCAGAGAAACTTGACCTCTTTACAAGCGAAACTACTTTTTTCGCGATTTATCATCTACTTGGCCTCCCTAAATATTCCAAATACCAGAGAAAACATGACAAGATGTTCGTCAAGGTCCTGATTAACTATGATTCCATCGTCTAAGCAAGTGAAAACTTGATCACAACACTTATTGGGTAAGTTTCGCTCTAGGATTAAATCAGTGAAGCTTTTTTTTAACATATTCATCAATCGTTGGAACGTGGACGGTGCGCCGGCAAGTCCGTAGGGCATTCTTTTCCACTTAAACAACCCCTTGCCCTCTACAACAAACGCTGTGTATTTTTGGCTTTCTTCATCCATAGGAATCTGGTGAAAGGCCTCACTCATATCAAGAGTCGAAATTATTTTAGCTTCGTGTAATTGGGACAAGGTGGACCTCATATTATGTAAGCGGTGAGCCGGTTTTTTAGTTTGTCGGTTAAGAAGTTGATTGTTAATGCAAAATCTAAGTCCAGCAGTTGCTTTCGAAGCTACCACTGGGGAGCAAGCCCATTGACTATTACTTCGGGTGATATATCCCACTTTTCACAATCGATCAGTTTCATCAATATATTTACGAATAACTTCACTGCGTCGATATGGTTTTTGACGATAAACTGTTTGATCATTCAAATCGATTTCATGTTTTATTAAATGAGTCTCGCCGGTTGATTTTCTATCAAATTTAATAAATTCAACATCTGAAAATTCATTGAATCGTTGCGTTTCGACAAACGAGAGTGTTTCTAATTAATTTATACCGACTGAATTGTTTGATAGGGGGTAAACTTATTTACTACCACTCAGAGTCCATGTTTTTGAAAATGGATCCACCAACACCCTGAAATTCAACCAAAAGTCCATCCCGAGGATCAAGTCACCCGACAGTTTTGGCATAATACTGAACCATTGAGGTCCATAAACATCAGACACGCCTATCACGAAACCTACTCCTCCAAGTCCTCTAGTAATTGACGCATCTCCGGGACGAACATCAGCCCGAGATGACAAATCAGGCTTCAGATTCTGAATCTGGAGATGTTCAACGCGTTGGTAGGCTGACTCATTCAAATATGATCTACCACTACCACTATCGATTATACCACGGATTTTTTCTCGAAAAATAAAAATTTTAACAGGTACTTTTATTGAATTTACTGGTTGTTTGAGTGCATTATCAAAACAATATATTCTACGCCGGGCTAATCGATGAACACTATGTCGGGGTAAACAGGGTGGTAACCAGGTTCTATAGGAACAGGTCTGACTCATCTGAGTCGCATGAGGTTTCTTCTAATATTTGTAACTTCACTGGACTTATCCAGATCTTTAATTTGATCAATTGAAAATGTCTGTCGATTGTTTTGGCCTTCTTTTGTCAGGAAGAGGTTGAGCCTCGACTGAGCCCGTTCGTTTAGCAACTTGAGGTGGAGCTACTGGGGGCTTTTACCGTTTCCCTGAAGACTGGGACAGCCCTTATTTATGTGACCCACATTTCAACAGAGACAACACACTGGCTGTGGTTCTGACGTACTGTATCGTAATGTATATCCTACTTGTCCACAATTATAGCAGCAAAATTTTGCGCGATCAAAAGAAGGTTTGGTTTTATCAAATTTTGTCTGTTCGTCGCTAGAATTATTGCAGACATTTTTATTCGCCTTGTTATTCTGATTTACTTTGTTATCGGAACATTCTAAACTCTGTTCTCGTCTCTGATGACCTAACGATTTATAGATTATGTTTTTCTGTCCCTTCTTCAAGTTTTCGGTTTGTTTATTCTGTATCGCGTTTAGGTGAGTGTCTTGGTCACCGTCGCAATCATCGTCTGTCACTTTTGGCTCTGATTCGTCACCGTCTTCGTCAGCCGAGTCGAATTGACCCTGCACATAATTTAACTCGGTTTTAGTGACCCATGGGCAAACTTTTTGAGATTCGATTGACTTTCGGTACAAATAGTTTCGTTTGTTAGCATAATGGAGGAAATCAGTATGTCTTTTCAAAGGCAGATTCAGAATTTCGAAGGTTAGTCGCGAATGGAAATTTGTTAAAATCTGTTTTAACTGTTCCATGAATCCAGGTAGGTACTGCATACGTTCAAAAATAAGTCGGGCTCGACATGCGAATTCAGCTAAAGTTTCGCTCTTCTCAAGTTTTAAATCGTGGACCTCGAGAAGGATATCAGTGTCATCTTTTTTAACCACCCATTCATAACGGAAGGCGGGAGAACAAACAGTAACTGATGTATCCTTCATATGGGATCTATTTCACTGGGTCCGAACCTAGCGAAAGCTCCCAATCTATCCTGAGGATTTTCTAGTGGTCTGTCTTGAGTGCGAAGGCGCTGTTTGTTTGTCGTGTCAGCATTTGATTCATCATCCGCGGACCAATTTGAGAAATTGAAATCCCCGGGCAATCTTGACGAAACGTCTCCTTCAGAACTGAAGCTTTCGTCTATGGATTCAACTCGATCCAGATCTAGTGATATTAATTTGGCTAACAATTCCTGATGACACTATTTGATTGATCCATTTTATCAGTATTTGACATTGCTTCGCTCATTGGAATGAGATCTTAGTGATCAGCTGGAATTGACGCGTTAATATCTGTATTGGCTCGATCTCTATCTTGTTTCAACACTTGGGCCTTATTGGGCTTCCTTTTCGGTGGTGTTAAAAACATTGGATTTATAATAACTTGAAAGAAACGAATCTCAAGAAACGCCTAGCCAAAGCCATAATTCTCATATTCGAAGTGTTAAAGCCAGTTTTGAATCAATTAAATATAGGTAAGAGTTCAAAAGAGAACGACAATTTTATTTGAGAAATAATCAACAAGACTTAAATCGATTTTGATTAGTTCTTCAATTAATTACTGCATAATAGCCTCAAGTTTGATAGCAGGCTTACGGTTATCAATCTAAGTGACCACCTTATGAGATCACTTCATAATAGTTTTAATTTTATTCAATTTGATGAAAAGCCAGAGCAAGACCTACGCCGTTATCTGAATGAATCAACCTTCATAATCTCTACATTATTTGATAAAAGTATGAGCAAGATCCAACTATTCACCAGATATCAAAATTCAGTTTATATTTTCTGTCGAAAAATTAAATCAAGGTCTAAATAATTTAATGACATATATGATATGTGTTTGAACATTTAATTCGTTGTTCAATAATTGCTAATTCTTCAGAGCAAGAACTAGATCAATTAGCATAAACTAAATATGGGTTTCCTTTAATATCGAAGTTCTAGGTTCCCGAGTAAATTGACAAAAATAACCTCACAATGTGTAATTTACATTCAAAATTAATTTTGTATAATTTCATATGACAATTCAATTCAAATACAATATAGTTTCATAATTCAAAATAATTCAAGCGATAGATAATACAGATTTAGAGAATACGCAGAGAGAATAAAGCATAACCTTGTTAGGACGAAGCATGTTTATATCGCACCAGACATGCGGGATCAGAAAGCAAAGCAATGAGTCACGCATGCACAACTTTTCATTCCAGAATTCAAACTAACTTTACAAGATTTTGTTTTAATATCAATGGGTAGATCAAATTTACTTCGTATAATATTTTAACAAAATTGTCTCAACTTGCCCAACTTTGGGCGCCAAATGAGACAGAACAATTTGTTTTATTTTTAATTTTGACTGTGAAATCAAATTGTTCCACCTGACGCGGCTTTGGTCGAAGCTGTCAGGGCTCAAAGTGCGTAATTTTAATGATGCTGGACGCCAGCCAGTTTACTTGCAACAGACCAATAATAATAGCGGGGAAGGTATTCAGGCAGCCCAGTTAAAGAATGCGATAGAATTTCCAGGAAAATGTATAATTTGAAGAATGAAATTTGTAGATAGATACAGTGTACTTACATATTTGTCGAATAATTTATTTGGATTCCTTAATTCCAATAATTCCAAATCCTAATTAATTTTGCCTAATATTTGTCGACTACAATTTATTATCCTTTATAATATAATATATCCTAATTATAGGTTTCTTTATAGGTTTACTTAATTCAAAACTTAAGCTACAAAGAAAAATTAATCATTGATTTCCGAGACGACAATTCTAACCTTGACGTTGAATACGTGTTGAATACGACAAAATGTTCCGGATTTAAATGAACATAGACGCAATTATAAAAATTTGAAAAGAACAATGACCTCATCGAGCCAGGAAATAGTCGACTTACGCCTTACATTCCAGTTAAATGATAATTGAAATTTTCCAGACAGTGAAGTTATTTTTCCTCATTATAGAAGAGCCGAACAGATCTCAATTCTTTGTGTTCAAAACTACGTTGGGGTAATGAAGAACGGCAAGCAGGCTAGTCTGAAGCAATAGAAAGAAAATGAATAGAAAATTGAAATTGAGTTGTATGTATTTTGCCGGATTTGAATTTTCTCTTGCGGCAAAGAGGAATTGTCACATTCCTCTCCAGATCAAATTCCAAACTCTTCACCAGGAGGGAAATTTCGGAATACGGAAATTATTTTGCCGAAAATATAATAATTACATTGAAATACACTTTAAATTTCAAATACTCCCCTCTTGCATCAATATAGCGTTGCCAGCGCTGTTTCCACTGATTGTACGATTTCCTGAACGCCGAAAATGGCTACGCTGTTCAGGCATCTCGTCGAAGCCGCATGGACTGCCTCAATCGTCTCAAAATAATGATCTTTCAGGATTTTAATTGGGGCAGTTACCATAGGCAACTAAGTGTAAAAGTAACAAATGAAGGAATATGGTGAATAAATGAATAAGAATATGAATATGGTAGATTATTATTATATATGAATGCCAGTTACTAGTAATAGTTTTATCGTACGTCGTATCACAACAAATTCTATGTTATTTCTACATTATTTCGAAATGAAAATTATTTTCTTAATGAATGTCGTCTAAAAGTATTATTTCAAAATTTTTCGATATTGGATAATTAGTTCCCAATGGAGTTTGCTTAATTTCTTCTGGTGTCATATAATAAAACGCGCCGCTGTCCATATTTATTTTTACCCGCTTTTCAGATTTATATCCAGGGAAAATTCTTATTGTATATATTCCACGAAGGTATCTATTCTTCTCCACTATTGCAAAGACGTCACCATTAGCAGTTGATAATACACTTTGTTCTTCGGTTGGCATGGGCCCAAGGGCACGCATTTTTCCCCTTACTTGAATTCTATCGTCTCGAGGAAAAGTGTATTTCCGTACTTCGAATCGCCGGTTGGGATTATCGTTAGGAGTAAGTCGAACAAATGGAAGTTGTTCAGGTTTAAATTTATATAGACCTAAGGAAGGACGAACAGCAGGAGTTGACCTGGACCTACCACGAAGATGAATGTCATGCTCTACAGGAGGACGAAACCTTGCGGGAGAATGAGGCCTGGCAGAAGGAAACATCATTTATGAATATAACGGATATTTAAATGACAAATCAGTTTTCCAATTTAATGATGCACAATGATTAGTTACCCTGAGAATAACAAATAATATATATAGTGAATTTTAATAATTTGATGAATTAATTGAAAAGACCTTTTAGAAAAATGATGTCTAACGGGAGAATCAGGAATACCGGAACGAGAAGCATGAGGAATAGGCGCACCATTAGGTAAGCACTCAAATTGTGCACTCAACTCTGCAACAAGAAACAGAGTATTAAAGTTTCGCTGTGTATTCTATTCCAGCATATTTTTTTCTCTTGGAACATATTTCGTTCCTAGCACATGTTTATCTTTAGAGAAGAGAGAGGGATTTTCATATTCCTTCCCGGGTCTAATCCCCAACCCTTCACCAAGAAGAAACATACTAACGCACCGATGTCACCTAAGTACTGTACGAATTATGTTTATGCAGTCAATAAACGATTACTATTATTTTATATTGTAGCATATTATGCAAAAACAGAATATTATCTATGTACGAATGTGAGCTTGCCGCTTGAGCCAATCGAGGGCCGTAGTCACACGAGTCAAATTACCTACGACTCGTTACAAAAACATTGCGCTCGGTTCAAAAGGGAAAGCCGTCAGTCCGCAGGAGTCACGAACGATACTTTTCAGAACAAAATCATAAATGGTGTGATTTCATTGTCTCCATGGAAAAATGCAACATCACGTTTGGAGTCGGTGAAGGTACGCATGAGCTGTGCTACATTTTTGTTCTAATGAGCGTGAATGAGACAAAAAAGTATAATGTGCGAGGCGATAGGAATAAGCTATACTCTTCGTTAGAAACATCGACCACGAACTCTCTCTAGCCAACTCTAGCGTTACTAAAATACTTGGGCATACACAAACAAAGCCCTTTTTTGAACTCTACGTCACGCCGTTCTGACTGAACCCTATTCTTTAACTCATCCAACGCACCGCCAGCCACCGCTCAAAAAGAGTACTTTTGCGTTTGTCTACGGAGGCATGAAAACTCGCCATTTTCATGATTGCGTTCTGAAAATAACTATACGCCCTTGATATACACTATACTTGTTTTCCTGTTCTCCTTGAAGACAAGCATGTGAAGCAGATGGAGAATGTTTGGTGTACTTGACAATTTTAGATTATAAGTGAATGGAAGACATAGCATACGATAATGATAATTTTCTTCATATCCTCCATTGGGTGGTGCAGTGTATGTGTAGCGGGCGTAAAGTTTCATGTTGGCCTGGAGTCGAAGTGCGCATGTGTGATCTGTTTTCAATCAATTAAGAATAAAACAAACAAAAAGTTTGAAACTCTTTCATAAATACCACCTCTTTTGCTCGATTACTTAACAGTATTAGAAACATACAAGGAAACAAATTACGAATTTCCTCAAGACGAAATTCACTTTTGATGTAACAGATCGTATTTCTGACGGACCTTGCTCTTAGTTTTCATATAAAAAGTGAAGATCACGATTCTGAGAAAGCTCTAATTAAGTTTCAGAAGCACAGCCATGAGGATATAATTAATGTTGACTAGATTGCAGAAATTATGATTTACGTATAGTTAGAAAATGAGCCTTAATTAATAGGGATATTATATCTTATCATATTTACCAATAGAATTGAGGATAACGACAAAAAATAAGACAAGACTCTGAACAATCCTCATATTTCCTTACAGAAAAAAGAACTGGTTAATATAATCACGAATGGGTTTATTAACAGTGTAACTGAAGAATATTCTAGTGCTTCATTGGATTGTATGATACGCATATCCCATAGTCGTTATCTCATAAATTGTAGGCATTTCGCTTGTCCTTCAGAGATATTTATATTCAATATGAGTCATTTCCGAGAAACAACATGTAGTCAGTGAAGTTATGAGACCTGATATCATAATTCATATATGCATGCCATGGTGGAGAAGGGATCGGAAAGAGGCCTGATCAAGAGGGTAAGGAAGATATATGAAAAGATAGAAGATAAGATAAGAGGAGTGGAAGGGATTTCGGTGGGTTTCCGTATAGATAGGGCCTCAAGGCAAGGGTTTCTGCTTAGTCCAACCCTTTTTGCGATTTGATCTGTAGATATAGAAAGTAAGCTAGGGGCTGGAGTGGTAGGAGGAGTTAGGGTAGGACGGGTTAGAATTTGGTCACTCGCTTATGTAGATGGCATATTGTTGCTGGCAAGAAGCGAGGAGGCCTCAATGGAAATGATCCAGAGTTTGAGAAGATACCTGGATCAAAATAGGTCAGAGCTAAATGCGGAAAAGTCAGAGATGGAAGAGATAAAGGAGGGGAATGGAAGTCCAAGGAAAATGTGATGCAGGAGGTGAAAGAGTTTGTGTACCTAGGCTTCTCGTTTCGGAGCAATGGAGGAGTCGGTGGTCACATAAAGGAGAGAGGGAGGAGGGCAAATTTGGTGATAAAGCAGGTATGGGGGGTCGAGGAAGTAGTTATTTGCAAATTTTTTGTGAGGGAGGATGACATTGATTGAGTCACTAGCAATAAGTGTGCTATTATATAAAGTAGAAGTGTGGAAGTTGAAGGAAAGTAAGGAGGTGAATAGGACATGAGAGAGTTATATAAAGTGGCTATTGCGGTTGGCAAGGAATACGCCAAATTATATTGTTAGGAGGATGGTGGGGATAACGAGTTTCAGGATTCTAACAGGGAGTCAAGCGTGTCGGTATGGAGGAAAAATTTTGGACAAGGGGGGAAGTAAGCGAGTTAGGGAGTGTTGGTGGAAAAAGCAGAACAGAGAAGAAGAGGGGAAGATGGAGGTTGAAAGAGAAAGGTATTTTAGAAGCAATGGGCTGCAGAGAGATTAAGTGAGAAGGATGAATGAGCATGGGCGAACGGTGTATAAGGCGTTTAAAAAGAATGGCATGGAGTGAAAGAAGGCAGATTAGAGTGGAGGGAATAAGAGGGTCAAGGTTCAATGTGAGTTACGGCTGGATTATACCAAGGGAGAGGGCGCAGTATTTATGAGAGAAAGGAGAAAAAGGGAGTCAGGAGCTGATAGCGAGGATAAGGTGTGGGTGGATGGAGGGTTTTAATAGGTTCTGGTTTTCTAGGGAGAAGGGAGTGTGGAAACTGTGCTGGAATTGGCAAAGAGGAATCGTCACATTCCTCTCCGGATCAAATCCCAAACTCTTCACCAGGAGAGAAATTTCGGAACACGATTAGGTACTCAATAGGTGCGTACTTAAATTCTTTATTCCTGTAGATGATGCCACAGGCAAACGTTCATACTTGCTTGAAGAAAACTTTCACTATTTTGCCAAGAGTATAATTTTTTTATTGAATACACTTCAAATTTCAAATACTCCCCTCTAGCATCAATATAGCGTTACCAGCGCTGTTTCGACTGGTTATACGATTTCCTGAATGTCAAAAATGTCTGCGTGGTTCAGGCATCTCGTCGAAGCCACATGGACTGCCCCAATCGTCTCAAACTGATGACCTTTCAGACTTTATTTCATCCGAGGAAATGGGAAGAAGTCAGGAGGAGCTAAGTCTGGACTTTAGGGTGCGTTGTCGCTGTATTTGGCCAGTATCTCCCTCAGAATCAAAGACGTGCTGCCGGGTGCGTTGTCGCGATGGAGCACCCAGGTATTGGCTATGTCCTTCCGGTCCCGGCGGATCCTAATTCTCCGTCTTTGAAGTATATAAAAAAAAACTCAAAAAAGACCCCACGAAAACAATAGTCAACAAAACAAAAACTCTTCTGAAAGTCTCTAAACTTGAAAACAAAACAAGACAATTCCTCAACAAAGAACTGAATCCTTCATCAAGAAACTCTATCAATCATGTCCCAAATTCTCTTGACTTTATCAAAAAGATACAACAGATCCACATTCAACCCCAACAAATTCTAGTGAGTTTCGACTTAGTATCTTTCTTTACGAAAGTACCAATCTTTTATGCAATCGATATAATTGAATCCTCTACATACTTGCCCTCCGATCTCATACTCAGGATAGAATGCTGTCTCAATAATACTTACTCTTATTTCAATAAGCAATTCTACAAACAAACTTCAGGAGCATCAATGAGATCTTAAATCATACCTGTAATAGTGAACGTCTTTATGGAACATATAGAAACCTAAATCTTCAACCAATCCATGCTGAAACCGGAATTCTGGTGCCGTTACGTTGACGCTACTTTTGCCTTCTGGAGACATGGACTAGATTTGCTACACAAGTTCTCCGATTTGATTAGTCGATTACCCTCTATTATTCAGTTTACCATGGAATTGAACGAAACGGAACATTGCCTTCCTTGGAGGTACTGGTTTGCAAAAGATCTGATAACATATTAGGACATGAAGTCTGAAGAAAACCCACACATACAGGCCAGCAAGTCACAGCCCTCTTGATGGTAACAATCTAAGACGAGCCAATGAAAATTACTCGACACTACGATTTGGTGAGATTATTGTTCAATGAGAAAAACATAAAGATGGAGTCGATTAGAATTATGATGAAATTTGTAATGGAAGTCAGAAAGTATTCAAAAATTAGCAAAAAATGACTAAATGTGAGGATAATCCACTTTCCGATCAAATGAACAACTATATGTGGCATCTTTCGACATCCACTATTCCAGCCACGAATGCATGTCTCTTAGAATTCTAAAATGCTCCATTTAATATCGTAGAACTGGTGGACACAATTTCTAGATAAAAATTAAACTAATAATATAAAAATTATGCTTTTTAAACTGAAGGTCGTAAAAATACAAAACCTAAGCCTTCTCTTGATTCAAAAAGGGACTTGACATTTTACAATTCATCCTCAAAAACATTGCCAGTTCAATTCAGTGATTCACAACTATTATTCTAAAATTTTTCGAAATTGGACAACAAGTGCCTAATGGAGATTCCTGGGCTTCTTCTGCTGTCATATCTTCGATCGAGCCGCTGTCAATGTTTATTTTCACACGTTTTTCAGTACGGTATTCAGGATAATGTCCTATTGTATATATTCCACGAAAATATGTGTTCCTGCTCAATATTGCGAAGACGTCGCCATTTGGATTTGCTAATACACTTTGTTCTTCGGTTGGTACGGGGCCAAGTACACGCCTTGCTCCTTTTATTTGAATTGATGTATCACGGGGAAAAGTGTATCTTCGAATCTCGAATCGCCGGTTTGGATTAACGTTGGGAATAAGCCGAAC
>CAKNXH010060745.1:0-36946 GCA_932178445.1 Andricus quercusramuli
AATCCCTTCAAATTTCATCAATTCACGGAAGAAAACTTAGTGCATTTTTTGTAATGGCTTCGACTGACCTCTTCGAAATTTATTAATCTTTAATTAAAAAATAAACTTTGATGTGGTTGAAGATATGCTAAAGTTATCTTGAGTTCAAGAATGAGCATTGTTTATAGTAACTTCTAAAATCATGGAAAATATTTCCATTGTTAAATATAAGTAATTTTCAACATGTCTGAAGGAGTAACATAGAAAAAAAGATTTTGGAAACTTGGTCAGTATACGTCAGGAACATCAGGATCTGCAAGTGGTTGTATACATGTTGTTGTAATACCTATTAGCGCTGAGGAAGCATCCGAGGGCGACTGTCTTCATGTACAACACTCGTGGCCAGTGTGTAAGGATAACAACGTTAAAAGACAAATTGCAGGCTACACTATGATCCCAATTCTATACCCACAAAATTATAGCAAAAGGTTTCAACCATCGTATTGTATCAATTTATAACATTTCCATCTCATCAGTCACTTGACTCAGTCCGTGGCTATGATAAAAATCGAGTTCACCCGTTGACATGTTTGAGAAAAATAAAATACCTATCAAACTTTCAATATAAATTATTATCTGAGTTTTTCAAGGTGAAATAATTATATAAGTGAGAGAGTTTAACTTTTACTAAATTCATAAGGTGATACTAACGGAAATTTGTTATCTCACTAAGCCCAACACGATGATACATCTCCACAATCATTCCTCCGAAAGAAGAAAACCACAAATATTTCAGAACAGTATACAAACACGAAATTTTTCGTAATTCATTAGTTTGTCTATTCCTGATATTCTGCGTCAATCAAATTTTCCCACGTTTTTAAAAAATGAGGATCCTTTGCACGCTGGTCTTATCTTTGGACGTTATTCTCAATTCTGTCGGTAAGTAGGGAATGAATTAGTATCATTTTTTATAGTAAGTACTCTGAGAGATCTACTGTAGCTCAATTAAAATAATGTTCAAATAACGTTGCAAATATCACAAAATCGCATTTTTTTGCCAATCTTCTTATAATTCAAAGTTTAAATAGTGTCTAAATTTAAAAAGTCACATACCTTTCAGAACTACTTTTCAAACATTGACTTTAAAATTCATGTGGACATTCAAGCATAAATTAGATCCGAAACACATGTTCGTATTTTTTGTTACTTGGCAGCGATTCACTAAGCTGGTAATCTCGATAGATTGAAGCTAGCTTATGCAAAATAAAGTGGCATAATTGAATCCCAATTTCAATAATTCCACTGAATTGTTAGCTTCAAAATTTCATAAATATTTCTGGTCTTTCAACAGAAATATCATCAGGTATGCTGCCCAAAACAAGGTGCGAGATCAGGGGGCTAAGGAAGGACGTGAGGGGGACTAAAGAGGAGATGGAAGGCATGAGGGAGGATCTGAGAATCAGAGAACAGAGGTGGGAAGAGGAAATGAATGAGCTGAGGGAGAGAGTAGAAGGGTAAGAGAGGAAAAGGAAAGAGAAAGAAGTCAAAATAAAGCAGATGAAGGAGGAGGTCAAGCTGTTGAAGAAAAGGACGGAGAAGAGACTTGAGAAGGTGGAGGGCAGGACGGAAATGGAAGTAGGTGACGGAGGGGCGGGAAGTGAGATTAAAGGTATTTGGGAGAGGGTAGAGAATATGATTGAAGATAAAGTAGGAGAGCGTAGGAATGAAAAGGAGGAGAGGGCGGATAGGGAAAGGATGAGGGCAATGGAGTTGAGAATGGTGAAAAGAAAAGGCAGACAGGAGAAATAATATTGTGATAAGAGGGTTGAAGCTAAAGAGTGGAGAAGAAAAGGAGGGCGTGGCAGAGCTGCTACAGAGCATAGGGTGGGTTGAAGGCAGGGTAGGGAAAATTAAGTTGAAGGGGAGGAAAGACAAGGAAGTGGCGGTTGTGGAGTTGGAGAGCTGGAAAGAAAAGTTGGGGGTGATGCGGAATAAGTATAGGATACAGGATGAGGGAGTTTTCATAGATCACTATTTGACGAGAAAGGAAAGGGATGTACAGAGAATGCTGTATGACAGGGCTAGGAGGGAGAGGAGAGAAGGGAGATCGGCGAAGGTAGGATATCGGAAAATAAGAGTAGACGGCAAGATGTGGGTTTTGGATGAGGAGGAAGAGGTGTTGAAGGAAGTGCAGGGGGAATCGTTTCGTAGGAAGTAGGGGGTGGGCGTAATGCAGGATAGAGGAGTAGCGAAGGTGCTGTACTGGAACGTACCAGGGGTAAAGAAGAAGGACGAGGAGTTCTGGCGGTATATCCAGGAATTTGATGTTGTTGGACTGGTAGAGACGTGGGTAGAATGAGAGGAATGGGATAGAATAGAGCAAAAGCTGCCAAGGGGGTATAGATGGAGACATCAGGAGGCGGTCAGAGTGAAGAAGAAAGGAAGGGCCAGTGGGGGAATTATAACCGGGATGAGAGATGGATTAGAGGAAAAATTCCACGGAGAGGAAGAGGGGGAGGGAGTGCAAATGAGGGAAATAAAAATAGGAGGGATAAAGTGTAAGTTTGTAACAGTGTACATTAAGGATGGGATGGAAAGAATTAAAGAAAGGGTGGAAGACCTGCTGGGCGAAAGAGAAGAGGGTATGGTGGTACTGGATGGGGACTTTAATGCGAGGATGGGCAGCGAAGGGGACTACAAGATACGACAAATGATGATCGAACAAAGTTTGTGCGTAAAAAAAAAAAAAAAAAAAAAAGAGTTTTTGGTTTGTCGTCTAGAGGTAGGCCGAGAATTAGCAGATCGAAACATGGGAACTCCTACCCAATGCAACGCTGCTGAGGGCTGGGGACTTTCTCAGCATAAAACGTCAACCAATTGCGACTCTCTCGAAAGTGGCGTAACTCCGTTTAAAAAAATTGCGCTCGGAGGGTAGACTAGTCATTTACGGTTCATTCCTCTGTTAAACATTTTTTCTTTGACTTCAAGCTTTGGGGGCCCCCTAGCATGGGGGGCCCCTGTTCCTGGAATACATGGAACGCCGATAGTTACGCCACTGTCTCTCGATTTCCGTTCCTTGCCCCCCCCCCCCCGGAATCTTAAGGGAGGGGGATATCGAGGAACTATGCACATAAGGAAACTAGATATTCTATGTGTATCAGAGACAAAGGAAAAGGTTTGCGAAAGTAGAAACATAGAAAATGAGGTGTTGAAAGGCGGTTTTAAAATATGGTCAGGAGTAGATGGTGATTCACATTGTAATCAAGGCGTCGGTTAGATTATGAATAAAGAAGCAAAACAGTATCTCAAAGATCAAGGAGATATCGCCCAGATTGCTATGGGTTAGAATGAAGGTAGGAATCAGAAGATTATTTATCAAAGCGTGCTACGCCCCAGTTGATAGTGATCAGAGAGACTGATGGACAAAGTGAGAAGCGAAATAATCCACCAAGAATGTGGTACAGGAGAGACACTAGTTGACATTTGGGAGAGAAATCAGCTAAGGTGGTTCGGACATCTTGAAAGAATGGAAGATGAACGACTGACCAAACAAGTGTATAAAGGTAAAGTAAATGGCAGCATGCTCAAAGGTCGACCGCCCAAGGAATGGTTAGAATGCGCGAATGAGACCTCCATCCGAAGAGACATAAAAAGCCATGTAAACACGAGAGCTTGCATGAAAAAATGCATTGACGTGAAGGAAGCTAGAAAAGTATGACAATAGAGTGAATGACGCCCGAAACAAAAGACCTTGGACACTAATGGGCCCAAGTAGGGAACGACACATAACAATTTTGTGAGGCTCTTCACTTGGGGCGATGGCTAGAGAGATTGATCGGCCACATGGGTCGGAGCAGTGTTGCGGGACGAACATGTTATTTAAATCAATAACACGAAAATTCTACATCAATCTAACAAATCTATACCCCCTTCCCCACATTACTATCTTCCAACCGAGCTAGTCACGCCTACCCCGAAAGGGAAATGTCTTAATGGTATGATAATAATTAATGCTTATGGTACTTGAAAATTCGAACAGTTTATTCTATTTTTACATTCTCATTCAGAGAAGGTATTAGATTTGTGTAAAATGTAACCCCCCCCCCCACGGGATTTTGTCAAATGTCCATTTTTCAATAATCATTTAAAAATTTATCATATATGTGTTCCAAAAACAACTTAGATACTTTTTTTCACTCCTTTTCAGATAGTTGGAACAAATCTTTCTGATTGTATGATTCATTAAAAAGATACGAAAATAAATTCATTGTTTGTATATGTACTCATTTTGTTGGAGGATTATTCTTTTTGATTAGAAATTCAACTGCTTTATTGATTGATTCTATTTTGTTTTTTCATTGAATTGAATTGATGGATAATTTTTTTTCCACTTCTTGAAAACTATTTTTTTTCCAAGCTGAAATTTGACTACTGAATTTTTGTTACAAAACTTATCTTTTTTCAGTCCATATTCAGGTATTTCCTTGGAAAGTCATGTATTTTTTTAAATTTGTATTTTGTGAAAAATTAATCTTTTTGGCGAAAAGTAATTCTTCTGCATTATTCAAAAAGAATATTGACTTAATCCGTGGCTGATGATGAAACCCCAAATTCACCCAAAAAGAAAGCAAGAACAATAATAATAAGGTGATACTAGTTGAACTCTCAACATGAATAATCTGAGCATCTCAAGGTAAAATAATCAAATACGTGCGAGTGTTTAACTTCTATTAAATTGATAAGGAGATACTAATTAAAATTCGTCACCTCGCCAAGTCCTCCAAATAATCAATATACGTGACTAATGTTCGGAAAGAGAAGGATCAGAGATATGTCATCACAGTATATATACACGAAACATTCAATAAGTCATTAGTTTCGCGATTTTTAAAAATTTGCGTTGATAGGTTTTCCCTACATTTTGAAAAATGAGTATCCTTTGTTCTTTGGTGTTACAATTGGACGTTATTCTCAACTCTATTGGTAAGTAAGGAATAAATTAATATCATTTTTTATGATAAGTACGTTGGAACATTCATTATACATGATTAATGTTAAATGCTATGTCAACTCTTTGATGATGATACATATATTTAGCACTTTTTTGTAATAATCAGTGTCTCATAGTTATCTCTATCAGGAACTTTATACTTTGAAAGGTTAAATTTTGATCGCTCTTTGCCGAATTCTCAATCTATGAATGCAAAACATGATTTTTTTCATTTGTAAATGAAAACTTCAGAAGTTTCCTACATTTTTGAGGAAAATATCTCTTGGAGAGAACCAGAAAAATGCCGGATTTGCAGGGGGACTTGAGAGTAAAATAAAACAGACAAAATGGATAATTATCGATTTCTTCATTCAGAATTGATTACTTATAATTACATCACGTTGGTGGCGATGTCGTAACCGATTAAAAAGCTTAACAGTACCCTTCTATTATTGTTCAAATAAATTTGAAAATTTCGCAAACAATTGCGTCCCCTTACTAATCTTTCTACAAGCATAGGTTTATTTTTTTTTAATAAAAGAACAATATACTGTTTAGAACTACTTGTTGAACTCTAATTTCGCAACATATGTTGATATTCTAGTATAATTTACATACAAAACAGATATTCGTACTTTTATTTACTTAACAGTGATTCACTATAAATCGAATCTCATTAGGTTGGAACTGACTCAGACGGAATAGAATGGCATAATGGAATTCCAATGTTACTATTCTTAAAAAATTGTCAGCATTACAAAAGCATGAATCTTTCTTGTCTTTCCACAGAAATTTCATCAAGTACGCCGCCAAAAACAAGGGACTTTCTGACAAATTTTGGGATGAGTAACGAACAAGCGAATCGTCTAGGTAACACTAGTTCAAATATTTAATATTTTATTTAGCATGAAGGTCGATTCAGTCAGATTTATCAGAGAAGCTCTTATATCTGTGTTGAAATGGTCTGTCAATAATTTTCTAGTAGGTGGGAATAAATCGAAAAATTATTTGTTTCTTAGAAACTAATTAATGAAGGAAAGTCATTTTGCGAGACTGGCAATGATTAGCTTATTGAAGCCCAGAGTTTTGGTATAAAATGTGAGAGAAATTATTGTTTCATTACGATTAGTTTAAAACAGATGCTGTTTGGAGGTCGTTTAACAATTTTCCATGAACCAGTACGTGATGCGACCAAAACAATGTTACTGAATATAATAGTGACCACAAATGATCGATTCAACCCATAATATACTGCTTCACGCAACCAAGAAGTGAACATCCAGTCATCTCGAGCGTTTAAATTATTATCAACAATTCTTGTCAATTTCAAGAATATCATAGCAAAGAATGAGCAGGACAATCAATGTCGATTTTGTAAGAAGAAAATTTTTCGCACGTGTCACTTCGTTGGAGTTGAAAAATATACAAATCAAGAGTAGAGTTCAAAATCTTAGAGACAAGGATTTTAAAAATCGCTTTAGAGTCTATCCCACAAAAATCATTCAAAATCCTTAGATAATAAAATGGAATAAATTTACTTCCGAAAGTTCTCTAGAAATCCTTTGGAATTCGTAAAATATTCAAAGATCAACGTACTTGAAAAAAGGAATCCTCTCTTTCTTGATTGCAGACTTGGGTTCACAGTTTGACTGTTTGCCTGATGGTGAACCTATTCCTGGTGTTTCTCGTGGCAGACCTCATTCTTCTGAGAATTCAACCTCTCCTTCCGGGCCTACTTTTCGTGCCAGGTCTAAGTCTCCTGATACCGATGATTGTCCTGAGAGGCCTCTTGCTCCTGCCGAGTCACAGCAACGTCTCAGGTCTCACTCGCCGCCTGCCAGGTCCAGCATTCCTCCTGCCAGTTCCACGGATCTTCCTATAATGCTTCCATCTCCTGATGGAAAGGGATGTGGAATAGAAAACCTTGAATCTATTCTGCTTATTTCCCTTTGGAATCCGCACCAGAAATACGAACTTCGAAGGTACACTATTCCTGCCGATAAATTGATGAAATTGAGAGAAAGAAGGACCATTGTTCGCGTCCTTTACGCTAGCACGTGTTTTGTGTGGAATCGGGGAGATTGATCTTTGCACCTTCGGTGCACCCTGGATGGCGGGTTGAGTTTGGTGCTCGAAAGGAAGGTTCGCATGTGTGGGTTTCCCTTAAGCCAGGGACTAGGGGTGCTACAGAGGGGGAGAGGGACCCCATCGAGTCAGTATCGAACGGTGATTCAAGGCCTGCAGAAGTGAGACGGGTGGAGATTGCGACTGGCTGGGGTGTGTGTGACAGGGGTGAGCCTTGTGTAGATGATAGTGACTACCTTAGTTGTGGACCTGAGGAAGTGCCCCTGTGGCGGTGATTGTGACTACCTTAATTGTGGACCTGAGGAAGTGCCCTTGTGGCGGTGGTTGTGACTACCTTAATTGTGGACCTGATGATGTGCCCTTGTGGTTGAGCGGGGGCTAATCTGTTAATTGTTGAGTGTTCGAGTGTGACGAGGACTGACTCTTCGAGAGTGGCAAGGTGTTGCTTCTGATGTACCAGTCATGTTGGGTATGCTTTCGAGCTTTGTAACGTTGCGGAAGAGGTAAGAGAGATCTCTCTTAAGCTTAAGCTCACAATCTGTGTGTAAGTAGTTTAATTTGTATTGTACTTAATGTTAATTGGAGTGTTAAAGTGATTTAAGAATAAAGGTGCTCTGCCTCATAGGCTTGCCCAGGCCTTTCCCTCAAATCGTGAGGGTTTTACGCCTGGGCAAGTTGTTGTTGTATAGTATACTACCGCGAATATTGCTGCATTTTCATTTCTGGGAACCCGACTACTCATTTCTTACGAACTCCTCTTATAAAATGAATGCAAGGTGTGTCTGATACAAACAACCATGATGGGCCTATTCTACCCCAAGAACTAATTGTATTATCAACATCCAGTGGTGACGTCTTTGTAATATTGACTAGTTATGATACTCTCGTTGGAATTTATAAAAAAAGGTACCACTCTATGAAACGTTCTAAAGTAAACATGGAAAGCGGCACGATTAGCCCAATGAACACAGAAGAAATTAATGACACTCCAGTAGGTGCTAACCGCCGTATCACGAATGGTTTTATAATAAAGCATGTAAACCCCCATTGAACTACAATGCTCTACACTATACTTTTCATTGAAAAATGTGAAAATGTAAAACACAGTTTTCTTGATCCAAAGTTGGAACGAAATCTTACATGTAAGTGGTGATAACAGTACAAATTTAATGTAATGTGATTCTCGTGGCTTCAATCTTCCCTCAATGCCCTATTCAGTCTTAAAAAAATAGATTAAAGAATTTTGCCTCATTCCCCTACAAGAATATTTTAGAAGGAATATTATACTACCGACTGAAATAATCTACCGGGTCATTTTTCTTAGTTGCAGCTTTTACCTGAACAGAAAGCAACAACATAAGGCCCAACATAATTATAGATGAGTATGCAATTTTTAACCTGAAATACTTTTTGAAGATCGCCTTCGTATATACTTAAAAATTCCTTTCAATTAACGATAGAAATATTTTCCTTGGATACGAAATCGCTTTTAACACTGCTCATTGTTGAACTTGAAATAACCTTTGTTTATCCACGACCTTTCGAAATTATCTTTTTTAAAATTAGAGATGATTAGATTTTAGACAGGTCAGTTGAAGCCAATAAAAAATGCCATAATTTTTTTATTTATATTGGAAAATGACATAAGCCTATAATTTGTGCTCCCTTGTGGAAAAAGTTTCAAATTCTCTACAACTTAAAATAATCTTTCAATTCATTCAATTGTAAATTGATCAAATTAAAGGGATTGTTTCGACCTCTAATAATTGAAAAGTGTACGCAAAATTTTTCAAAATATTTATAATATAAATTTGATGTAAAAATATAAAAGATTTCTTGCCTCAAAGTAAATTGATCAAACTATGATATTGATAAATTTTTGTGAAAATTCGGAAATTTACGCTCATTTATTATATTTTAATAATTAGTCTTACAGTACAACTTTTTATTGTCATAATTCGATTCAATTAAAATATCAACTATTACATTTTTTTCTAGAATTCATATTTTTTGCTTGAAGACGCATCTATTTTGTTCACACCTGAACATCATTATTAAAAATGCATCATTTTGTACATTTTAACTGATTTGTTGAAAATTCCAATATGGTTGTAGAAAATTCAACTGTTTGCTCAAAAATGTATATTTTTGGATTCAAGATTCAAGTGTTTTGTAGAAAATTGTTCTTTTAGGTTTAAAAATTCAACAATTGGTTAATGATTCTTTTTTACCTTCTCTACTGACAAATCTCTTTCGTTTGGAAATTCTTCGAAGAATAAGTAATATTAATAGTTGAGATATCAACTATTACTTCTCGATTTAAAATTCACGATTTTATTTAAATACTATTAATATTAATTCATTATTATTTATTAACTGTAATTTATGTATTTTGTTAATATTCTTCAAATATTTTGATGAAAATTTGTCTTGCTATTTCAAAAATAATTCATGTCGTATGACAGAAATCTGATCGTTTTTGCCTGCAAATGCAAATATTTCACTAAAAATATATTAAAGCTAGATAGTTGCGAGTTTTTCTGAAATTCTTAAACTTTTGTCCAATTTTCACACAGTCAGGTTATAACTAACGCAAGCCAACATACTATTTTTATTTGAAACAATTCTTCGAAACAATTTATTATCATTTATAATTATCTTCTCTCAGATATTGTAGAAGAAAATAGTTATGAACAATAATACATGGTTCACACAATCATTCTAGTTGATTATTAAATCACGAAGTAAAAAAAAAATACAAAAGGTTGAAAACATTTTAAAAATCTCAACTATCTATCGTTACTATCAGAAAAGATAGATATAAACAATAATCATTCCCTTGAACAATTTTTTCCATTAAATTGCCTGATTTATTACCTTGTTATAGGTAAAAAGTTATCAAAAAGTGAAAAATTGCAGAAAAAGTGCAACTTCGTAAAATTGTTCATATAGAATATTATCAATAATAATGCGTGGTTTGAACAATTCTTTTTTCTAATTTAAATTAATTATAACCTCATTTTGAATTGGAAGTAGAGAAAAAGTGGAAAATTTTAGAAGAAACTGCAACCATATACAATTACTATAGGAGAAGATCTTTAAAAAACAATAAAAACATTGAAACATTGATCCCAGCAACATTGAATGCGATTATAGAATTACGCCAGAGGCTTGATGTTCTCACTGCTATACTACGTCAGTACAATAAGAGTAGTGCAAGAAAGCAGAGAAATTGAACCTTTCAGGCATATAAAAAAGGCTTCTAACGTGAAATTAGTAGGAAGCAGAATAACAAGAAAGACACCGAAGCTGCTTTCCGGAAGTCATAAATAACTAATGGTTGCATCTTTGAAGACAAGGCGAACAAAAGCGATTTACACGTTGCATTGTTTCAACTAGAAAAACAAGAGAAAGCAACAACCCTGAAATGGAGCTGACTACCATCACAGATTCAGATGTTTCAGCGTTTTGAAAAGGGCATCTGACTGGAAAGCTCCAGGTCTGGACATGGTACACGTGGTGCTGATTATGTGGAGATAACAAGGAATCCATCGAGCACATTATTGTTGATTGTCGCGTAATGGCTCAGAAAAAATATACGCACAGACATAATGATATGGCGGGATTTATACATCAACAACTTGCCCTAAGCCTAGGACTGTTAAGAGAATAAATGCCTTTCAATAGATACATTCCAGTGCCCGTTTCAGAAAACGGAGACTACAAATTATATTGGATTGTTACTATCCAGACAGATCATTATATTCAAGCGAATCGACTCAACGAGAATTTTTAGGCAACCTACCAAACTGAGATTCATGAGTATAGTGAGCTGAGGCATGAAGCAGACAATATGGAGAAATGTAGAACATGCTTTTATTTCTCCTATTGTGATTTCGGCTACAGACAATGTGCACGCAAGATGCATTGAACTTCTTGAACATCTAGGAGTCAGTGGCGTACTGGCAGCAGCTCAGAAGCCAGTTTTTATTAAACATCTCTCGCATTGTAAGGAACTTGCTAGACCGTGAGGAAGCAAGCAATCAAAAACCTTCGGACAGATACATGTTAGCTCTAAAGAAGCATCCCGAAATGACTGTTTCCATCTACAACACTCGCGGCTGCTGTGTAAGGATAACAGCAATAAATGGCAAACTGCAAGCTACCCCATGATCCTCATTTTGTACCTACTAGATCATCGTAAGAGGTTTCAAACGTCGTATTAGATCAACTCATGATATTCTCTTCTCATCATTCACTTGAATTAGTTCGTGGCTATGAGGTAGAACCAGGTTCACCCGTGAATAAGTTTGGAAGGAATGAAATGGAATACTTATTAAACTTTCAACATTAATCATTATCTGAGTTTCTCAAGGTAAAATAATTATATACGAGTGAGAGTGTAACTTGTACTGAATTTATAGGGTGATACTAATGATAATATTTTATCTCACTAAGCCCCAAACGATAAATCATCTTCGCATTTTGTACTCGGGAAGGGGAAAACCACAAAAATCTCAAAACAGTACAAACACACGAAACTTCTCGTAATTAATTAGTTAGTCTATTCTGGATATTCTGCGTCAATTCTACCCACATTCAAAAAAAATGAGGATCCGTTGTACGCTGGTCTTATCTTTGGACGTAATTCTTAATTCTATCAGTAAGTAGGGAATAAATTAGTATCATTTTTTATAGTAAGTACTTCTAGAGATCTCCTATACCTTATTAATATTCAATACAATGTAAAGTCCTTGATAATTGACAATTATTATCATCGATATCATTTCTTTGCTACTTAAGCTTTATAATAATTAGAGAGATTTTCAGGACTTCCTTATGATAATCAGTGTTTCACAGTTTTTCGCATCAGAAGCTTTATACCTCAAAAGATTCCATTTTCATCGCTCTTTGACGAATTTTCGATTATGAATTTTGAATTTTCGTAAACAAAAGATGAAAACCTCTTTTTAAAACTCAAAACTATGAGCACTTTCTACATTTTTGAGGAAAGCATCTCTAGGGAGAAAAACTAAGAAATGCAGGATTTGCAGAGTATTTGATTTTTTATTTAGATTGTGACTTTGGTGTATGGTAAAACAAATTAAGTGTATGACTATATATTTTTTCATCTTCAAGTAATCACTTGTAAATACATTATGTTGGTTGCGATGTCGTAATCGACTTAAAGGCTTTACAATACCATTCTATCATTGTTTAAATAACGTAGCAAATGTTACACAATCGCATTCTTTCGCCAATTATTTTATGATTATTAATTTGAATATTCTTTAAATAATAAAATCATATATCTTCTAGAACTGCTTTTCAAGCATTGATTTCACAATTTATGCGGATATTCAAGTATAAATTAGATCCGAGAAGCATACTCGTATTTTTTGTTACTTGGCAGCGATTGAATACACTGGGAACCTTGATAGATTGTAACTAGCTTATATGGAATAAAATTGCATAATCTAATTCCAATTCCACTATTTCTACTGAATTTTTAGCTTTAAAATTACATTAATCTTTCTGGTTTTTTAACAGAAATATCATCAGGTATGCTGCCCAAAACAAGGGACTTTCTGAAGAATTTTGGGATGAGTAACGAACCTGAGAATAATCAAGGTGACCGAAGTTCAAATAAAGTTTATAACATAACTGTTCATGAATGAACAGTTTTTATATTAACAATGTAGAACGATTAATCATCTCTTGAACTAGAAAATATGTAACATGCGCGGAACCTTGTTCCTCTTGCTTTAATGAAACATTTGTGAAATAGGACACCAAACCGGAATTTCATTTTTTGTATGTTGTGTGTTGTTGAGTGTTGTCTTTTCTTCTTCGGAAAATACGAAGGGCTTTCTGATTGTCGAAGCAACGGCACTCACAGTAGATGACCTTGCCTGCGCTATTGCTACTCCTACAACTAATAATTTCTGTCACATTCACACATCATGAAACATTTACAGAATACAAAAATTTGCGATTTGCCTCCAGAATTATCTACGAATGTTGTGTAGTTTGGAGATGATATCTCAGTACTGTTAGTACTAACTGTATAACAAATGATTATTCCGGACTCTCAGATTTACCATTGTGCACTGAATGTATCAAAGATGTACATGTGTAGCACAAATGGGACTAAAAATCAATGATGACTCCGAAACGAAATAACTGCGTTACAAAAAGCGCTAGATATTTTTTTAAATCTCTCAGGAGGCTTATGAAATTACATGTCGAATGGCCCATAGGAGAAATATTTCTGACATTTTTAAGGTGATATATCACGTCGAAATTTTCGTTTAATTCCGTAATTTGTCGAATTTTGACCTCAACTTCAGCGAATCTAATAATTCAATATTCATCCTTGAAACTGACTCTAATGAAATGTAAATATCTCAGAAAAGTAAGTTTATCTTTTCTGTAATCTGTGAGATAACGACCGAAGGATATATTTTATCACTTAAAACGAAGATTTTCGCAAATAACAATTTGTCTGACAATATTTTTAATGCAGGCTTATAACATGGTGGCTTCGAACAAAATATCATACATCACTCGCAGGGTCACACACGCTTTTACGCGAGGAATTCAATGTTCGCAGGATGACTAGAAAACCCAAGGCCTTTGGCCATGATTTTATCATTCGTCCTACTCGCTCTTGTCGACGTACTTAAAAAAGTTGTAATCCTCTCTTTCTTGTTGCAGAATTGAGTTCACAGATTGACTGCTTACCCAATAGCGCACCTATTTCTGGTGTCTCTTGTGGCAGACCTGACTTTTCTGAGAATCCAACTTCTTCTAAAGAGCCTACTCTTGGTGCCAGGTCTAGGTCTCCCCATCCTATCAATCATTCTCCTGAGAGGCATCTTGCTCCTTCCGAGCCTCACGTTCGCCTCAGGTCTCACTCGCCGCCTTCCAGGTCTAGGTTTCTTCCTGCCACGTCGATGACTCTTCCTATAATGCTACCATCTCCTGATGGAAAGGGATGTGGAATCGAATACCTTGAATCTATTCGGCTAATTTCCCTATGGAATCCGCACCGGATATTTCAACTCCAAAGATACACTTTTCCTGCTAATAATTTATTAAAAGTAAGAGAAGCAAGGGATTTGTATGTGCCTATACCAGCCCACGAACATATCGTATTATCAACAGCCAGTGGTGACGTGTTTGCAATACTGAAAAGTTATAATATTCTTGTTGGAATTTATAAGCGTGTTGAGCAAAGTGTGCAACGTTTCAAAATAAACACGGAAACCAGCAGGATTATGCGGTTAACCCGAGAAGAAATGAGAGAAACTCCAGTAGGTGACCGCCGCCGTATTACGAATGGTTTCATAATACAACATGACAATTCAAAACTATGAAACATATTGTTTGTAATACAAAGTTGGACCAAAATTTTATATGCAATTGGTTATTACAGCGAGAAGTCAATTTCTCATTGTTTACAAGGCTTAATCATTCGTCAATGCCCCAGACATTCTTTCTCAGAAACATATAACAAAGTCATGCTCTTTCCCCTCTACGAAATTATCTTGGGAGGAATATTATACTGCCGTCTGAAATTATGTGCACGGCTAGAAAGAAAATGGCCTGATGTATGTGTGTTATTCTTCATCTTTTGCACGCTACTTACAGACGGCTGTTTATAAATTGATAAAATTTGAAGAGATTGTTTTAACCTCCAATATCTCTGAATCTTGGACTTGGACGCGGTGAAGAGGCTCTCGAATCCCAAAACATAGTCATCATGTGAACTACCGTATCAAGGGCTTACGACATCTGTAGAGATTGACCCAATATTTTTTTTTTTCCCATGAGGACAAAGTCCCATTAGGAGTCTTAGAGCATATTTAGGAATCTCTAAGTGGGAAACTATAAATAAGGTCCAAAACACATATTCCTATTTTTTGTTTACTTGGCAGTGGTTCACTAAAGGAGTAATCTTGATAGATTGTAGCTAGCTTATACGGAATAATATGGCATAATTGAATTCCATGTCCACTATTTTTAATGAATTGTAAGCTTCATCAGGTATGCTGCCCAAAACAAGGGACTTTCTGCAAAATTTTGGGATAAGTAACGAACATGAGAATCATCAACATAACCCAGGTACCTTTTTCTTGTTGCGTTAAAGAACAATTTTTAAAAAAGGACATCAAACCAGAATTTCATTTTTTTTATTGTGTACCTTTTGTAGGCATTTTCCCTTCCGAAGTATGTCGTACCGTTTCCGGAACGTACGGAGATACTTCTTTAGGAACATTTCACATTTTTGGTTTTGTAAAAATGTTGTATGTTGTATGTATGATTTTGTATTTTCTGGGAAAAATTTTAAACATGTAAGCGCAACTTTTTGCTCATCGACACAACATGAAACATTTACGGAAGACAGAAATTTTCAATTTGCTTCCAGAATTATCTATGAACGTTCTTTAGTTTCGAAGATGATATCTGACTACTGCTTCACTACGAACCTAATAACAAATGATTATTTCCAACTCTCAGATTTACCATTGTGCACTAAATGGATCAGAGATATTGATATATTTTCTGCGGATTTCTAAATTCATTTTCGAGAACTAACAGCTATTCAAAGCTGAGTATTAGGATTTCACATCAGGAAAAAATTCCTCGTATCTCTTTTGGTTTCCAACCCACTAAAATCAATCCTGAATTCTGTTTGAATGAATGTTGGTGGAAGTCCTTCCTAAATAACTCCAAGCACGATCCTACGATTTGCCACACAGTTGTCAAATTGCTTATTGAAAGATATTTTTCAAATTTATAGGAAATATGCATTATTTGAAAAATTTCCATGAATACAGAGTTCGGCTTTCCAAAAAAACACTCCATTTCTTTACGAAATCAACTAAAAGTGTCTTCCTGATCTTCCTGTCTTCCAATTTGCTGGGAGAAGAGGAACCTCGCCTCTCGAATCAGTTGGAAATGCTCGCAGATGCGGGAAAACTTATTACCGAAATACATCACTCAGATTCAAAAGCGAGAAGAGCTTTTATTACTCCAAGATATTCAAAATCAGCCAAACATTTGTTGGACTCGTCGTCAGATAATGAGGCCTTTCTTTTTGGAGATAAATTGACTGAAAAAGTTAATGAGGTTAAATCGCTTGAGAAGGTAAGCAAGGACATGAAACCTTCTTTTGGGCCAAATAGTTCATTACCAAAATCTTCTGGTAATTTAAACATCAGGAGCCCTTCGACGAGGAATTTCAAGACATGAGGATCGAGCAACAGGTTCACGTCTCGAACGAATCCCTCCGATTTCAAGGTAAACAACAAGGGAACAGCGTCCTCGTATCAGACGTCGTCCCAGCAACGTCAGCAAGCTCCGACAAATTCAATGAAATATCCAAAGCAGACCAACCAACAGAGACGATACAGGTACGTAGGACTGGCAGGCTGCAGAGGCTTCTTGGAAAGTGGAAAGAATTCACTAGCGATCAATTTGTTTTGAATCGTATAAGGGGCTTGAAGATTCCTTCTACTCAATTACCAAAACAATCGTCTTAACCTATGCAGTAGTCGAAATTGATCACATGGGGAGACCGTGGCTTTGAGGTTAGAAATTGATAAACTTTTAGAAATAGGGGCTATTAATACTTGTCAATCAGTGGATGGTGAATTTATATTACCTTATTTTCTATTCAACAAACCGGATAATTCTAAATGTTTTTTATTCAACTTACAGAAGTTAAATAATTTCATTCAGGTACCTCATTTCAAACTTGAGGACCTTCGTACGGCTTTTAAATTAATAGAAAAAGATTGTTTCATGTGCTACTTAGATCTGAGAGATGGTTTCCTCCATGTACCAATCGACAAAAATTGCACGAAGTTTCTGAGATTCATTTTTAACGGGGTTTTATACGAATTTTCATGTTTACCATTTGGCTTGAATATCAGCCCATTTATCTTTACTAAAATCTTGAAGCCGGTGGTCAGTCATCTGAGAGAAAGAGGCCTATCTTCGGTGTTGTATCTAGATGTCATATTTAAACCTAGTCCAACTCTTTTGTCGTCACTTTGCAGAATTCGACTGCACCCTCTGACATCCTCACTTTCCCTGGCTGCCGGACTCTTATCCAGGAAAGTTATACGAGGAGAAAATGTCCAGTGGAAACAATAGATGTCTTGGTGGCTGCTCTAACAGATTCAACCATAAAACAGTACAATAGTGTCTTGAAGAATTGGTGGATCTATTGAAGCGAAAATAATCTCAATGTCTTCGATTAAGATACAAATGTAATTTTGAGCTTCCTTACCAAGCGATTCAACGGTGGAGCCTCTTAAAGTACCTCAAACACGACTAGGTCTGCGATATCCCTTTTTTCTGACAATAGAATTTCTGATTGCGTAATGGAACGTTTTTTCAGGGGAATATATAAACTTAAACCATCTCCACCAAAGTATGCTAGAACCTGGAATGTGTCTTCAGTTTCAGACGAACTTTTGAAATGGTTTCCGCTTGATAAACTGAATCTACAGAAACTTACTGAGAAACTTGCAATACTCCTAGCTTTAGGTACAGGTCATCGAGTTCAGACCCTTTCACTCATTCCGTTAGATACAATTGTATTCTCAGCTTCCGAGGTAGAAATTAAGATCGAAGCTCTCATAAAGACGTCCAAGGTTGGATCGTATCAGCCTTGTCTATTGCTACCATACTTTCATGAGAAACCAGAACTATGTGCAGCTTCGACCTTAAAACATTATTTAGAAAGAACAAGCACATTAAGAGGTAATGCGAGTACGCTTTTTATTGGCTTAAAAAAGCCTCATAATGCAGTAGGTGCAAAAACTTCAAGCCGCTGGATTAAAAACGTTCTATTTATATGCGGCGTTGATAAACAATTCACGGTTCATAGCACTAGACAAGCATCCACCTCTTCAGCTTTTAAGAAAGGTTTAGACTTAAGAGTCATAAAAAACTCTGCGGATGGTCAGAAAGATCATCTGCCATTGCAAAATTTTATAATAGACCAATTGCCAGCTCTGAAAGTCTACAAGTGTAATCCCGAGAACGAGGCAGGAAGTATAATTAACCGATTAAATGAACTTACCTGTAAGTGAAGTTCAATCGTAATTATACGACTGCCTCGTTCGAAGGGATTACACCCCTCCCACACTTCAATTCTTTCCTTTCACTCCCAACCACGGAAACAAAATTCCGTGGACAATTTTCCCACGCATCTATAAACTTAATCAGATAGTGAAGTCGGTGACAAAGGAAGATGCAGGGCCCCGATATCATTTATTTTAGCTCTGAATTGTGGTGGCGCGAGCGGTATGAGATAATACTACAAGTGTAATCCCTTCGAACGAGGCAGTCGTATAATTACGGTTGAACTTCACTTACAGGTAAGTTCATTCAATCGGTTAATTTTAATCATAAAAAGTGACCTACCGATGAATGAAAACAACGCTGAGAAAGTAACGGAATGATTGTTTTTTCGCTCCAAAACTGGGTTTTAACGCACGTACGGGAATTACGTTTTTGTTGTCAAAATGCACTTCTCAGTTTTAATATTAAATTCGCAAAAAAAAGGTAATATTTTGAGCTCAATTCTATAAAATCTTGTATTAAACAATCCGCTTAATATTTCTGTATTCATCACTCAACTGTAACTACAATATTTGACTGAAAAAAAACAAGTACGGTAATTACGTCTGAAATGACAAAAATCGATGGACAGACTTCGAAATTTTCACAGAATTAATTGAGTTGAAAAATGTGCATGAACTGAATTCATGTTTATTTAAAGCTTACAAACTTGAAACGTTAAGCGTTTTTCAGTTACTGTCTAAAGAAGAGGAAAAAATCAGTTTGTCCTCGTCAGTTTCTGAAAGTGTACAACAAGAACGGGATGAGAAGGGTTGAAGGAAGAATGGAACATTTGCTGAGTGTAAGAGAGGAGGGTATGCTGGTTCTGGAGGATACGAGGATGGGGAGGGGAGGGGGTCTTCACAAGGAAGGAAAGAGCTTCGAAAGGAAATCGAAAAATAGGATAATAAATGAGAAGGTGGGGATATTTTATGGGATTGGATGAAGGATAGAGGCTGAGTGTTGGCAAATTATATGGTCACAGAGGCAGGGTGGGTAGAATCAGACCACCTGCCGTTAGGGTTGTGGATAAGGGGGAAAATCTCTGGAAGGCAAGATGGGGAAGAAGTGTGGACAGGCGAGAGGGTAAGTTAAACGATGGAGGCGATAGAGAGGAAGGATTTAAGACAGAAAGTGGACAATTGTGTGCAGAAGAAGTTATCCAGGAAGAAGAAAAAAGGAATAGTGAAGCCGTGTTGGGACAGAGAATTCAAAAAGATAAAAAGGAACGTTAAGAGGAAGTACAAGAAGTGAAAAGTAGGAACTGCGAAAAGATTCACGGCAGAGAGATTATGGGAGGAGAAGAACAAGGGAGGCAGAAATCAAGGCGCGTTTC
Source organism: Andricus quercusramuli (assembly GCA_932178445.1). Lineage (NCBI taxonomy): Eukaryota > Metazoa > Arthropoda > Insecta > Hymenoptera > Cynipidae > Andricus > Andricus quercusramuli. Next base: position 19,533 of record CAKNXH010060745.1, read on the forward strand.
CTCCGTTGAACAATGGGTGGTTGTGGAAGGCGATAGATGAGGGAAAAGTGGATAGAGGCCTGATCAAGTAGGTCAGAGAGATATATGAAGAAATAACAAATAAGGTCAAACAGGGGAGGGGATTCCGGGCGGATTCTGGAAGGAGAGGGAGTTGAAGCATGGACTTTCACTTAGCCCAATGCTTCTTTCGATTTTAATCGCTGATATAGAGAGTAAGCTAAAGGCTGGGAAGGTGGGAGGAGATAGGGTAGGAGGGGTATGAATTTTTGCAACTGGCGTATGCTGATCGAGATGCAGATATCAGGGTGCTTCTGGCAAGGAGCGAGGAGGCATTGAAGGAGGTGACAAAGAGGTTGAGAAGATACCAGGATAAGGAAAGTCTAGAGCTGAATGCGGGAAAGTCCAAGGTTATGGTCTCCGGGAAAGGAGGTGGGAGAGATAAGGAAGGGGAGTGGAAGTGGAAGGTAAAGTCGGTGCAGGGAGTAAAAAAGTTTGTGCACCTATGCTTCTTGTTTCGGAGAAATAGGGAATTGAATGGGCACATTGAGAAGAGACAGCGAAAGGGGCGAAATTTGGTGATGAATCAAGTAGGGGGTTGAACAAGAAGTTATTTTTAGATGATTTTGGACGTAGAATGAAATTATTCGGCTCACCAGTCATAAGCGGGCTATTGTATGGAGCAGAGTTGTCGGGCTGGGAGGAAAGTCAGAAGGTGTGTAGGACACAGGATAGGTATGTGAAGTGGATACTGGGGTTAGCAAGGAATACGCCTGATTAGTTTGTCTGGAGGAAGGCGGGAGGACTAGTTTAGGGATTCTTGCAGGAATTCGGGCGTGTAAGTATGTACTTTGAGGAAAAATTTTTGGAAGAGGAGGAAGTAAGCTGGTTAGGGAGTGTTGGTGGGATCAGGACAACAGGAGACGAGATAAGAAGATGAAGCTTGAAAGAGGAAGGTGGTAAGGAAGAACGGCATGGAATGAGAAAAGGCAGAAGGGGAGGACAGGATAAGAGGTTTAAGGTTTAATGGGAATTAATGGTGCATGAAGGGTTTCAATAGGCTCTGACATACTAGGGAAAAGATATTGTGTGAATTGTGCGGGAAGGCGTATTAAAGGGTGAAACACATTTTACACGCAAAATCCGTCCTGGTGTTGTATTCCACCCTCTCCTTTGTGTAATGCTATGCCAAGCCCAGGAAGTCTGCCCTCATTATGTGCTCTAGGATTTCATTAGTGGTTTCGAGTCATTTCGCCCGAAGGCAATATTATGCCTTCATTTGACACGATGAGTTAGCCCTTAAGGTTCTTTGGAGTCTGGCAGTGTCAGGTATATTCTTGAGTCTCTGACAATATCCCCTCCATGAGTTGCTCACGGCATTTTGTGTCTCAATTATTATATCTTGACAAGAATGCTAGTATCACCTTATCAATATAGTATAAGTTAAACTCTCACACACACATAATTATTTTACCTTGAGAAGCTCAGATAATTTATGTTGAAATTTTGATGAGTATCATCTCATCAACCTAGTAGAAGTTAAGCTTTCGCACGCATTTAATTAATTCACGTGCAGAAACTCAGATAATACTGGACAGGATAGATGAATTTTCAGATGAATAGTTTGAATTTTCTAACAAAAATTTCATTTACGACCAAATAGTGAAATTTTTAATTAAAATTATGAATCGTCACCAATGAAATGAACGTTCCACTAAATGGTTTGTATCCAAATCAATTAGTGGGTTTTTTAATAAGAAAAACGAATACAGAAACTAACATGTAATTCTAAATACAGTCAACTTCCGCGTCAGTTGTTGGCCAATTAAAGAAAGAGGCGCGAATAGTGGGAAGCCTTGAATGGAGTATTTTAGCAAGACGTCATGTGAATACAGAAAACTTTTTCGAGAAAATGTGCTAAACGTAAAAATCACATCAATTTGATCAGAACTGGCAACTCTTACATCAAATTTCTGACAGTTGATTGTATTTCGCGAAACACTTGAAACACTTGAAAAATATTACACTTCAGACATTTGTCATAGTCGCGACGTCATTCTAGAAAACTTATTATTCCGCGAAATATGTGAGTCGTTCTTTGGTTCTATCTGAACCGTTTCAAATTGGAATACATAATATTGTGCAACAAAATCAACTGAGAACTTCCGCACTGCGGCCCTTCCGAGGCGAGTGTTGAAACCGTCTCTCGTCCGTTATGCTAAGAAACGGCGTAGACCAGCAGTTCTAACAATGTCAGGTCTATTTATCTGTATTACTAATGAATTGTTCAGCGTTAGTTTAGGCGTCGCTAGCTTCCTAAAATATTTTTTCAGGGAATTGAACAAAACTTCTTTGGCTGTTCCTACGAAACAATGGCTCGAGCTTTGACGAAATAAAGAAGCCTCGTGAACTATAATAAATTGACTTTATACTGTAATTACCCGTTACATGTAATATTACGTTTTGACATCGGATCAGAAACAATATATTTCATAGTTGGACATTTTCGTGCTGTGTTATATAATTCATGGTGATGGGGCGGTGGTCACCTACTGGAGTGTCATTCATTTCTTCTGGGTTTAACTGGACAATCGTGCCGCTTCCCATGTTTATTTTGATACGTTTTACAACGCTATTGATACACTTGTAGATTCCAACAAGAACATTATAACTTTTTAATATTGCGAAGGCGTCGCCACCAGATGTTGACAATACAATTTGTTCTTGGGTTGGAATAGGCTCATATGTATTTCTTCCTGTTTTGATTTTAATTAATTTGTCGGCAGGAAAAGTGTACCTTCGAAGTTCGTATTTCTGGTGCGGATTTCGATGGGAAATAAGCCGAATATGTTCAAGTTTTTCTATTCTACATCCATTTCCACCAGGAGATGGAAGGATCATAGGGAGAGTCATGGAACTGGCAGGATGAATGCTGGAACTGGCAGGCGGCGAGTGAGATCTGAGGTGAAGGTGAGACTCTGCAGGAGCAAGAGGTCTTCCGGTGGAATGATCTGTATTGGGAGGAGACCTCGACCTGGCACGAAGAGATGGCTCAGCAGGAGGTTGTAAACTTAATTCTAAAACAAGAAAGAGAGGATTACATTTTCGCATTCTCATCATAATGATGAGGTATTGTTTTTATGTGAAATCATTTATTTTGTTAAAAATTCTTTTTTGGTTGAATTCAACTGTTTTTGATTAAAAAGTAAAATCTTGTTTGGCTGAAATCTCAAAAACCAAATTTTTTGTTCGGAATTCATCTTTTTCGCAATGAAAATTCAATTACCTTATTTAGGCCAAAAAGATAATTTGTACAAATAAATTGAATTTTTAACCAGTAAATATCGATTTTTGATAAATTTTTACAAAAAAGTACAGAAACCTAAGCCTATTTTTGCAGCAATCTACAAATAAATACAATATATTACAACCAAAATTACAGAAAAGTACAACTTCTTTCTACTATTGAGACGAGTTTCGTACTGTTATTGAAAATTTTCAAATAGAAGTCGTTAAACTGAAAATTTCAAATTTGAACTTTTATGAATTGCACAGTTGAAAAGATTAAAAAGAAAACCAAAGCAGAAATCCATGCTATTATTTTCAGTGCTGTGAATTGAAGAATTAATCAAATTTTTTTTATCACATCATTTTAGGCAACTTGAAATTTTCCTAGAAATTTTTGAATTCTGTTTAAAACCTTTTTTAATTTTGCTCTTAGTATTAATTTTTCAAGATAAAAAAAATTTTTTAATCTTCTTAGAAAACTTTTGGTTAAATCGCTTAATGGTTTACCCAATCAGTCTTCGGAAATCAGTGGTTCAGTCTAACTGAGTATTCAAAATCCTTTCTGGTTTTTAGTATTTTTTTAACTTTAAACCTTAGATATATTTGCAATCAACTTGAGTCATCAGTTGAGCATACAAAGGAGGCAAATTATCCGTTTATAGTACAATGTTATTGTTGTCAACGAAATTTGCAGTTTGAACAAAGTCATTCAATTTTCACACAAATAGTTTCATTTTTGAAAAAAGCCAGTCTTCAACAAAATATATGAATTTTCACGAAATCAATTAGGAACTTCATTCCGGAAGCTTTTCGCTACAGCACATTAGAAAATGTACGAGAATCATCAACTATTCGAACATTTCGTACCAAAACTCTGCATTTCAATGAGCTAACCACTGCCAGTCAAAAAATCGCCTTTTTTTGCGACTATTTTTTATAAAAAAATAAAAGGTTTAATATTTTTCAAAAATCCTAGTTCCGGCGATAGCCGTACGTGTGTTGGATGTACCATTAAAATTTGGAAGCAATCGATGAAACCATTTTTGAGAAATCATGGTCGCCAGTTTAGAAAATGTCTGAAAAAGCGTCTGAAAGTTCGAGTCTTATAGCTGTTACGACGCTGACTGTATACCCAAATCGATTTTCTGAAACCAACACAACTTGTTCATAAAGATTAAATAATTTCTGAAATTTTTCTCACTCACTAGAAATTACTTATAGACCATTTTAGCACAGGTGTGAGATCTTCTTTGATAAATCTGACTAAGTCAACGTTCACGTTGAATAAAATATTAACTATTTAAACTAGGGTTACCTAGAAGATTCTCATGTTCGTTACTCATTCCAAAATTTTTCAGCAAGTCTCTTGTTTTGGGTGGCATACCTGATGACATTTCTGTGAAAAGAGAAGAAAGATTTATGAATTTGTCATTATAACAATGTATTAAGAATAGTAACATTGGAATTCCATTAGGCGATTTTATTCCGTATGAGTCACTTCCAACCTAATAAGATTCAATGCATAGTGATAGATAGATAAACGTTTATTTTTCAGCCTGCTGGCCTTAAAAAATTGACTTGCTTAAACTTCCATTTTTACAGGATTTTCCTAAAACTAACCCTTAAAGACTAACATCCATCCATTCCTTATCTCTAAGTCGCACGCTTTTATCGCCTTGCATTCCTCGCTTCGCCTCGCCTCGCACGCATGTCCCTACTTTTTCGCATTGCCTCGCTTGCCAACCTCTGTTTTCACTCTAATACCTACTACTTATCTACTATTTAGAATATTTACATGGTAATTATATCTACTTTCTCTCCCATTCACAATCTTTCCGTCACCATTCCTCTTCCTCCTTCCTTCTCTTCATCTCCATCTTACCCAACACTGCCTTCACGTATGCTACTGCCCTTTTTTCCCCCTTTTCATGCAACAGTGCCTCCATGCTTATCTCACTTCTTTCCACCTCCACGCACTCCTCCAACAAGTTCTCCACTCTTACATCCCCCTTTCCACACAGTTCACATATCCTCTTCTCCCGAGGGAGCCAGAACCTATTGAAACCCTCCACACACTCACACCTCATCCTCGCTATAAGTTCCTGACTTCCTTTCTCTCCTTTCACACATAAATATTGCGCGCTTGTCCTTGGCATTATCCACACATAGTTCCCGTTAAACCTTGACTCTCTAATTCTCTCTTCCCCCTCCGTCTTCTCTCTCAGCATGCCATTTTGCTTAACCAAGTCATCAACCTTCCTTCCTTCCTCGTGCATCCTTCTCACTTCATTCATCTGCAGTCCATTAATTCTAAACTTTCCCTCTCAGCCTCCATCTTCCCACCCCCTCTTCTGTTCTCCTTCTCCCACCAACACTCCCTAACCAGCCTACTTCCCCCCTCTTCCAAAAATTTCTCCTCATATTTACACGCCCTGCTCCATGCTAGAATCCCTACACTCGTTCTCCCCGTCTCCCTCCTGACAATATACTTAGGCGTGTTCCTTGCCAACCACAGGGTCCACTTTACGTACCTCTCCTGCGTTCTATTTACCTCTTCACTTTCCTGCCACCCCCACACCTCCACTCTATACAATAGCACACTCATCACTAGCGAATCAAACAGCTTCATTCTCCGTCCAAAATCATCTGCGAATAGCTTCTTTCGCAACCCCCACACCTGCCTCATCACCACATTTGCTCTCCTCACTCTCTTTTTTATGTGACCATCCACTCCCCCATTCCTCCGAAACACGAAGCCCAAGTACACAAACTCTCTCACCTCCCGCACCTCCTCTCCCTTCCACTTCCACTCTCCTCCCTTATCCCTTCCCCCTCCTTTTCTGAAGACCATAACCTTGGACTTTTCCGCATTCAACTCTAACCCCTACTTATCCAGGTATCTTCTCAACCTCTTCATCATCTCCTTTAAGGCCTCCTCGCTATTTGCCAGCAACCCTATGTCATCTGCGTACGCTAGTGACCAAATTCTAACCCCTCTCATCCTGACTCCTCCTACTACCACAGCCTCCAGCTTACTCTCCATATCCGAAATTAATATCGCAAACAACGTTGGGCTCAGAGGACACCCCTGCCTTAACCCCCTATCCATCCAGAATCCCTCCGAAATCCCCTCCCCTCCTCTTACCTTGTCTTTGGTCTCTTCATATATCTCCCTCAACCTCTCAATTAGGCCTTTTTCTACTCCCCTATCCTCCATCGCTTCCCACAACCTCCCGCTATCCACCGACGGAAACGCGCCTTTGAGATCCGCAAAAAACGCGTACACTCTCTTCCCCTTCTTCGCTAATTCTCTATCCACCACGTGCTGCAGAACGTAGATATTATCGATAGTACTCCTACCCGCCCTAAATCTCTCGGCCTGCGTCTCCGGAAATATTCCTTTCCTCGCGGCATCCTTCCACAGTCTCTCTGCCACCACCATCGCGCATACTTCATACGCTGTATTCATTAGCGTGATCCCTCTATAATTTTCCTGCCTATCTCTATCTCCTATCTTATACAGTGGCACTATTAACGCTTCTCCCCACCCTCCTGGGAGCCCCTCGCCCCTCCATACTTTCTTCACTAGCTCCTTCAGCCTCTCCCTAACCTCTTGTGTACTAAACAGCCACGCTTCGTTCTCCACCTCATCCAACCCTGCTGCTTTTGACCTTTTCAACTTCCTTATCTGCTTCTCTATCACTTCGTCATTCAACTCGTCCATCTCTGCCTCCCCCATCCTTCTACTTCTCCCATCCGTCTTCCTTGAATCTGAGCCCTGGAATGATTCTTTAAAAAATTCCCTCCATTCCTCACTTCTAATCTTCTCGCTGCCCCCCGCCCTCCGCTTCCTAAACCTATTTATTATCTTCCAGACGTCCCCCTCTGTCTTAACATTTGCTAACTCCTCTTCTAGCTCTTTATCCTTTTCCTGTTCTTTCTTCTTACACATCACTCTAAACCCCTTCCTCATTTCTACGTACTCCATTCCTTTCTTCTTCTTTCTAAATACCTTCTTTCGCACACACCCTTTCACCTTCTCTTTCAGATCCTCCCATATCTCTTCCACCGACTCCCCTCCAAAGCGTACCTTTCCTAGCTCCTCTTGATACTTCTCCACCGCCTCCCTCGTCCAGGTCACTCTCTCCCCTATCGAGACTTCTTCCCTACCTTGTCTTCCGCCACCCTCACCTCTCATCCATAGACTCAATGGCTGATGGTCTGATTCCACCCTCCCCTCTACTGCGAATTTTTCCGTCTCCTCCCATCCTTGCATATTCATAACCACATAATCTATCACCGATACCCCCACCTTACTTACGTATGTGTATTCTCCTTCTTCGTCCCCCGTTGCCATACCATTCGCCACCGCCCAGCCTCTATCCTCCATCCAGTCCCTTAGAATGTCCCCCTCCTTATTTATTATCATATCCTTCGATTTCCTTTCGAAGCTCTCCCCTTCCGTGTAAAGTCCCCCTTCGCTCCCCATCCTCGCATTAAAATCCCCACCCACTATCACCATACTCTCCTCTCTTTCGCCCAGCAGGTCTTCCACCCTTTCTTTAATTCTTTCCATCCCCTCCTTATTGTACACTGTAACAAACTTACAGGTTATGCCTCCTATTTTCATTTCCCTCATTTGCACTTCCTCCCCCTCTTCCTCTCCATGAACTTTTTCCTCTAATCCATCAGTTTTAATTCCCCCCACCGCTGCTAAGTGAAAAAAAAGTACGAATATCTGTTTTGTATGTAAATTATATTTCAATATCAACATGAATTGTGACATCAGACTTCAACAAATAGTTCTAAAAAGTACATAATTCTTTTAATAAAAAATGATGAACCTTTGATTGTAGAAAGATTAGTAAAGGAATGCAATTGCGAACTCTGAAGTCACAATCAATATTCAATATAGTTATTTTGCGAAAAAAATTAAATAATAATGATTGTTTATTATCAAAGAGTTGGCGTAGTATTTGATATTCATTATGTATAATGGATGTTCCAACGTACTAATTATAGAAAACGATATTAATTTATTCTCTTCTTACCAATAGAATCAAGGATAACTTCCAAGGTTAAGACCAGAGTACAAAGGATCCTCATTTTTCACAAAATGGAGAGGAAATTGGTTAATGCAGAATTCTAAGAATATCGAAATCAATGAACTATCAAATGTTTCGTGTAGATATGCTCTACTAAGATATTTCTGGTCTGTTCCTTTCCGATAATAAGTCACGTATATGGATTATTGTGTGAGGCTTGGTGAGATAACAAATTTTGTTTAGTATCACTTTATCAATTCAGTGGAAGTTAAACTCTCGCACATATTTCATTATTATATCTTGAGAAGCTAAGATCATTTATATTAAGAGTGTAACTAGCATCACCTTATTATTATGGTTTTTTGTTTGATTTTGGATAAATTTGGTTTAAAATCATCAGCCAGGGACTGAGTCAAGTGCCTGATAAGATGAAGGTGCTCTCTAAATCCGAATTAGTAGGAATGTTACTCATTCAATTAGTAACATTTATCTGACCGTTAAATTAATGATTTTATCACTCTACTAAATGAAATGGTGAGAATGATGTCACTAAATGAATCAGTTATTGTAACTGTGCTAATAGATTTCATTATGTTTTACAAAAACAACTGATTAATCAAAGTTATCCTGATTATGTTGTATTCCATTTTTTATCTGAAAGATCTATTACTGTATCGACTGTACCAGATTCTATACAAAATGCTAAAATTGTTACTAGCTTTATTTCAGAGATTTATGCTTCTACGGTATACTTGAATTTTCATGCTTCAGTACCACTTACGATTCTTTTAGATCTATATCCACACTGTTACTTTAGCAACTATTTCACTATGCTTAACCCTATTTGTCATTACTTAATTTGGGCTATTTTGGTTCTTGATCATGTTATTTCTATTTCTGTTATCTTTACCTATGTGCTACCATTCTTTCAGTTAAACTGCAACATAAAACTTACCATTTTACATTTTCAATGGATATCTTAAATTATTGTCATGTCAACTTCATAATGCTCACTACATTCATAATTTTTAGCTTAATATGTGACTTATTCCCTGTTTTCATCTGTAGTTACGTGAACTGGACTTTGTTGGTTAACTTATATCAGACCGTTCTGTATTTGATTATACTTGAACGTTTCTTATCACTGACAAAATGGAAACCTTAAATGTTTGTCACGTTAACGCCCAGTCTTTACCTGCTCATTTCCACGAATTCAAACATCATTTTATGTTCAGTTCCTACCATATCATAGCCGTGTCTGAGACCCGGCTTAGGCCCAACATTCCATCTAGCCTCATAGCACTTGATCATTATACACTTTTCCGCAGAGATAGAGATGAGAGAAGAGGGAGTGGGGTATGTCCCTACATTCATGATAGCTTAAGGGGTGTACAGGTTGGAATGAGCCCTCCTACCAATCAACCTATTGCTGAATACCTCCTTATTAAGGCATCTTCGTCTCATGACAGCATGTTGGTGGGTATGATTTACAAACCTCCTAATGCCTCCTACTGTAGGGAACTTGAGACTGATATTTTTGACCTCATACCTAATAATAATAACATTCTACTTACTGGTGACTTGAACACAAATCTTAATGCCACCAGCAATTTAACTAAATATTTAAAATCAGTAGTGTTTTCCGCCGGTTTATCTATAGTTCCCCATAATAATACGCATCACACCGATCATCTGATCCTTCTTCTAGTTTATCACCTCTGTCTATACGCAATCTTAAAAATATAAATGAAGCCGAATCTCTCGAGCACCTCTCCATTTATGATTGGAAAAGAATTTTTATTGAAAAAAGGTATAAATAGAAAGTTTATTTATCTAACAAAATTTTTAACTTCAGCTTTCGACAAATTTGCGCCTCTGCATACCCTTGAAGCAAAAAAGGAGTCCACTCCTTGGATTACATCTCATATCAAAGACTTGATGAAAGTCTTGTAATGTATTTTGCTGAAAACTCGTCTTTTCTGATAGAAGTGCAAGTATTCCAGTTGAATATTCATCACTTTTTTTTGAAAATTTATTCTTTTGATTGGAAATAAAACTACTTGGTTCAAACTCAAACTTATATATATTGTACAGTTGAATGATTTAAAAAAACAGAAATCCACGCTATCATTTTCAGTGCTGTGAATTGAAGAATTAATCAACAATTTTTTTAAATTACATCATTTTAAGCAATTTGAATTTTTCCTAAAATTTTCTGCAAATTAATTGTTCAAAATAAAAAATAATTTTAAATCTTTTCAAAAAACTTAAAACTGAATGTAACAAAAAATTCTTCATTAATTTAAAAAATTCAAAATTATGGTTAAAAATGGAATGTTTTGTTGGATAACATGTAGGATACACCCATCGATATTTCTTCCTTACGTATAATGCCGTAGAAATAACCATGTAGGGGTTTGTTGGCATGTTCTCTTGGTAGGAGCAAATATTTTGCTTCCTGCACATGAGTCTTGAGCACGAAAGGTGTGAGTGATGCTAGGGCATGTGTAGTGTAGCTGGAATCAAAGGAAAGACCAAGCTTCTTTGAGGCCCTATCTGCGGCACGGTATGGAAACGCCAGAGTATTGCCGACTTCATGTTGATGTACGAGTCGCATAAAAGAAAATGTGCTGTTGAAAACTGAGGAGGCTGTAGCCAGAACCCTTCTTCGATGAAGACACTCCAGCCTCAGCAAGCGTCTACCCTCCTTATCTGAAGGAAGGTTTATTAAAGGTACGGATGATCAAGGATGATGACTTTGATGGATTGTCATCATCTTGCGTGTGATTTTTGGTCAAGCTGCTTCAACTCATCGACTTTCCATTTCACTGCACCAAATATGTAGAGCAGCATAGGAAAGGCCAGCATATTGATCGCCTGAATCTTATTCCTTGTAGATAATTCGGAAGCCCAAATTCTGATGAGAATTTAGCGGCATCTTCTTTCAAGCGCCGTTTTTACCAGATGCACATTCTGCGTTGTTGCTCGCGGTATTCCAAGATATGCATATCTTTCGCCGCTACCAAGATGTTGAATTGTGTTTCCACCTATGAGTTCAATATCCTGATCATCACGCGATGCAGTTTCTACTCTTCCTTCGTGTAGTAAACTCATCAGATGTAAGAGCCTTAAGTGCTGTTTGACTGTTAGAACAAATGTAAATTTGCTGGACATCATGAGTCCCATTCCCAATTTCTTCCAGGTAAGCTTTATTAGTTATCATTTCGGCCTAAAAAACTGTAGGAAATGTGCCCAGTGCTGTTATCATCTGAGTTTTGGTCTTCTTATAGATTCCAGCACCTGTTCCCAAGGTGTCTCCAGAGTCGTTTGTGTACCAAATGAGACATCCTGGTATGAATAATTCTTCCTTTATCATATAGTTCTTCCCTTTGAGGGAAGATGACCTTAGAGGGTTTAATGGAGGATCATTTTCTCAATATAATATCAGTTTGCATAGTGAAAATATTATCTTTGCATAGAATTCTCTCACTGATGGCATATGTGGCGTGGAAAAAAAAGCTGACCTTACAGCACGTTTTCAGCTTTTCCATAAAATCGTGTTTTCATGGGTCGGGCCCCGTTTCCCGTGTTGGATAAACGCAGCCAACCCATGGAATCGAGATACATGAGTAAAGTGAGCTTAGGCATGCAGTAGAGACAATATAGAGGAATGCAAACATGGATCTATTCATCCTATTGTGATTTTGTCCACAGGCAATGTGCATGCAAGGTGCACTGCAAATCTTAAACATTTGGAAGGCAGTGGCGCACTGGCAGCAGCTCAGAAGGTGGTTTTATTGAACATCTGTCGCATTGTAAGAAACTTCCTTGGCCATTAGGCCATTGGGGAGCAAGCGATTAAAACCTATGAACAGATACATGTTAGCTCTAAGGAAGCATCCGAGGGCGACTGTTTTTATCCACAACACTCGCGGCCAGTGTGTAAGGATAACAACGGTGAAAGACAAACTGCAGGCTACACTACGATCCTAATTCTGTGCCTACAACATTATCGCAAGGTGTTTCAATCATCGTATTAAATTAATTTATAACATTTTCATCTCATCAGTCACTTGTCTCAGTCCGTGGCTATCAGGAAAAACCATGTTCACCCAAAAAGAAGTTTGAAAGAAATAAAATAGAATAGTGATTAAGCTTTCAACATGAATCATTATCTGAGTTTCTCCAGGTAAAATAATTATATGCGTGCGAGAGTCTTACTTTTACTAAATTCATTAGGTGATATTGATGAAAATTTGTTATCTCACTAAGCCCCACACGATAATTCATCATCGTAATTATTATTCGGAAAGGGGAAAACCACCAATATTTCAGAACAGTATATAAACGCGAAACTTCTCGTAATTCATTAGTTAGTCTATTCTTGATATTCTGCGACAATCATTTTTTCTCACGTTTTTTGAAAATGAGGATCCTTTGTACGCTGGTCTTTTCTTTGGACATTATTCTCAATTCTATCGGTAAGTAGGGAATGAATTAGTATAGAATTATTGGAGAGATTTTGAGGACTTCGAATGGCGAATTTTCAATTCTTGAAGGCAAAGTATGGGAACCTCTCTTTGAAACTCGAAATCATGAAAGCTTTCGACGTTTTTGAAAAAATTATCTCTAGGCAGAATAACTAAAAAATGCAGAATTTGTGGGTCTTTGAATCAGTTTATAAAATAACCATCTTGTAAATTCCGCGTCACCTTTTTCTCTAAAAATAACAATTTTGAAGTTTAATTGTGCTCTTGAAGTAAGGTGGAATAAATGAAGTGAATAAATATATATTTTCTCAGTTTGAAGTAATCACTTTTAAATACATTCTGTTGGTTGCGATGTCGTAATCGACTTAAAGGCATTACAGTACCATTCTATCGTTGTTCAAATAACGCTGCAAATATCATACAGTCGCATTTTTTGCCAATCTTCTTATAATTGAAAGTTTAAATATTATCTAAATTAAAAAAATGTCATATCTTTTAGAACCACAGTGTGACCTCGTTCGTGTCGCAAACGTTCCTTCCGGCCGTTTCAGGGGCGTCACTTTATATATAATCACATATTTATGAACTTTTTCGATCATAAGAATAAGTTAACAATATTTTCACGTTTGTTGTTTAGAGTGAAAGTCTATTCACGTAATATAAATTACTTTTATAGATTAACATGTCAAATAAGTTCCTTTTGTCCACAAGATTTCTTTGCCAATTTCTTGAATCTCTTGCAAGGCTATTAAATGTTTCAATTCGCATTCCCAGTGTACCTCAAACCATGATTTAAAATACACAATGGCTTCCGCGGCTTTTCGGCTTGCATCCACAGTTGAAATTGAGTTAGATCCACTATCATTTAGTTTGTCAGCTTCTTCAGTTGCGTCTCTTTCCCAGCTTGCATTAGAGCCTTGAGAAACATAATTGCCGTTTAGCACACTGCTAAGAAAAAATATTTGAATACATGTGAGAAAAATCATTAGATAAATTCTCCTGATACTCACGAAAATTGTTTTAAATTGAGGAAGTGTCACTTCAAGTGTCACTTGAATATTTTTTCCGTTAAATTTTGCTAGAATGATGTTAACCTCTGGGCATATCTCATCATCAGTAAGGATCTGCCATCCTGTTTCTTTGTCATCTTCCTCTAACCATGAAGACATATATTCTACTTTGCAGTTTGAAAATCCTGGAACTTCTTGTGCGATTTCAAAAATCTGTTCAACTTGTGGACGTGATTGCTCGGATGTCCGAGGCTGAAATTCAATATCAGATGTCGGAAAAAATTGTTTTCCATGCTCTTCTCAAATTTTCTTGTGTCAAATTGTCCCATGCATTTGCCAGTTTGTAGCAACAGTCCTTCAAGTTGAACTTTTTAAAAAACTGAGCAACTCCCTCTTCTTCTTTCTTGATGAGAAGTTCTTTTGAAAGATTTGTTCTAGACAGCCTTTTTGTTCTCTCTATGACGCCCTGGTCCATGGGCTGTATGAGGGCTGTAACGGTTGGAGGCAGGTATTCCACCTAGAAGAAATTTTTAATTATGTTTGTAAATGTGATGATAATAATAATATATCCTGAATGTAAAATAATGTTGAAATTCATACTAAAATAGTAATCACCTGGAGTGTTGGATCGATGGAATTTAGGAAATCTTTTGAGGGATGCACGGGTGCATTATGCAGCAGAAGTAGAATTTTTCTGTTAGTATGCTTGCGAATGGTGGGTATAAATACCTTGATGAACAAATCTGTGAAGATTTCTCTGTTCATCAACCCACTTTTCTGAGCATTGTATTCCATCGGCAGCATTTTGACGTGCTTAAAGCATCTGGGCTTCTCAGATTTCCCAATTACTAATAAGAGGATTTTGATCGTATCACTAGCATTAGCACAATCCATTGCAGTTATTCGATCTTTCGGTGACTCCATAACTGGAGCAAATTTTTCTTCCTGAGTAGCTAAAGTTCTACTGGGTAGTGACTTCCAAATTACACCAAAGTCGTCGGCATTAAATATATCATCTGACGTATAACCTTGCAGTAAAAAACCAGCAGCCATAGTCACAAAATCTTCACTGGCTTGGAAGTCCGACGATACTTTTTCACCCTGTATGGATAGCACGTGAATACCATGGCGTTGTTTGAAGTTGTGGAGCCATCCATTACTGGCCTTAAACTTACTTAAATGAAGAATTTTCTCACTAAGAATAACAGCCTTTTCTTAATTGATAGGTCCTGAAACAGGCTCTCCAAGACTTCTTCTTTGAAGAAACCATTTGTATAGGCATTTATCAAGTTGAATTTCAAATGATCATTTAAAACTTTTTCTTTCCAGAAGGTTTTCAATCCGTTCAATGGTTTTGACTGAAACCTTGTATTCATCAGCAATTTTCTTTTTCGCTTCTTTATTTTTCAACTTTCCAATTATTTCGAGTCTCTTTTCCAAATCTAACACAAACACTTTTTTAAAAAACATTAAGACGAAATACATTTCACAATTGAAGTCGCAGAATCTGTTGGGGTCAAAATATGTTGTTTTATAGAAGCAATTATGCAATACGTATTTTTTCAAATTTGCAAAAAAATATGTTCTATGAAGTTATGCTTATTAAAATGTTGTTTTTCGTTTTTCAAAAAAACTCTTGCTTTTTTGCGATATCTTGTATTGCTTATGAGAACAATTGCAAAATTATATTTTTAGAAAAAAAATCTCCTGCCCTCAAAAATGATTCAGTTCGCATGAAGCGGATAGGATGCTTTTCTTCTATTAGCTTTTGAAAGAGATGGACACAAAAAAGATGGGGTTCTCCAGCAAATAGTTTTTTCATTTACTTAAAATTTGAAGAGAAAAATAATAAACAGTTTCGGAAAAACCCCACTTTTTTTTATTTTTCCCCCATTTTTTATCGATCAACAAAACACTGAATATCTCAATTAGACCAAAAGTTAGACTGGGATTAGAACAAAATTTGCGTTCTTTTTTTTTGGAAAAAGCCTATTATTCGAACAGAACAGACTATCGTCGACGTACTTAAAAAAGTTGTAATCCTCTCTTTCTTGTTGCAGAATTAAGTTCACAGTTTGACTGCTTACCAAATGGCGCACCTATTCCTGGTGTTTCTCGTGGCAGACCTGACTTTTCTGAGAATTCAACTCCTTCTGAAGAGCCTACTCTTCGTGACAGGTCTAGGTCTCCCCATCCTATCAATCATTTTCCTGAGAGGCATCTTGCTCCTTCCGATCCTCACGTTCGACTCAGGTCTCACTCACCGCCTGCCAGGTCCAGGTCTCCTCCTGCCAGTTCCATGTCTCTGCCTATGATGCTTCCTTCTCCTGATGGAAAGGGATGTGGAATAGAATACCTTGAATATATTCGGCTGGTTTCCCTTTGGAACCCGCACCGGATATTTCAACTTCGAAGATACACTTTTCCTGCCAATAATTCATCAAAAATAAGAGTAACAAAAGAGACGTATATGCCTATACCAACCCACGACCATATCGTGTTATCAACATCCGGTGGTGACGTTTTTGCAATACTGAAAAGTTACAATGTTCTAATTGGAATTTATAAAAGCGTTAAGACCAGGGTGAAACGTTTCAAAATAAACATGGAAAGAGGCACGATTACCCAGTTAACCCCAGAAGAAATGAAAGACACTCCAGTAGGTCACCGCCGCCAGATTAAGATTGGTTTTATAATACAGCATGATAATTTAAAACTATGAAACATATTGTTTGTAATCCAAAGTTGGACCGAAATTTTACATGCAATTGGTAATTACAGGGAAAAGTCAATTTCTAATGGTTTACAAGGCTTTATTAATGTCCCAGCCATTCTTTCTCAGAAAAATATAAAAAAGTTTCGCTTTTTCCCCTGCGAAATTATTTTGGGAGGAATATTATACTGCTGACTAGGTGAGTTATAGAAAAATTCTCAATTTACAGTATGTGCAATATCGTCGTTGTCAGAGCAACATGGCACAACTGCAATTGTCACAACTGTCAATCAATTTTTCCTAAATTTTGAAAAAAGAAGGATCCTTTGCACACTGGTCTGATCTCTGGACGTTATTCTCAATTCTATTGGTAAGTAGGGAATAAAATAGTATCATTTTGTAAAGTATGCACTTTGAAAGATCTACTATGCCTTATTCAATATAAAATACAATGCAGTGTTTCTATATAATATTCATCTGTTTTGTACATTTTTCATAAAAAATAGATAAATATTATGTATAATACTCCACACTATATATAAGCCATATATAATTTTTCCGCCTGGGTAATCAGAGCTTTACCATTTTTTTCACCGGAAACTTTATCCCTCACAAGATTCAATTTAGATCGCTTTTTGACGAATTTTCAATTTTCGAAAATGAAATATGAACTGCCCTTTTCAAAACTCAAAACTATGGAAGTTTTATACATTTTTGAGAAAAGTATCTCTAGGGAGAAAAACTGAAAAATATAGGAATTTCAGGGTGTTTGAATCAGTTAATGAAAGGAGCATCTCGTAATTTCTGCGTCACCTTTTTCAAATGATATTTACGAAGTTACCACAACTTTAGTTTATGTTTGAGTGTTTCA
>CAKNXH010060747.1:0-59120 GCA_932178445.1 Andricus quercusramuli
ATTTCTTGTCTACTTCAAAAATTTTAATTTTATGTGATGTCTTGACAACGTTATATAAGGTGAAGTGCAACCATTTTTTAAATGATCAAAAAATTCGTGTTTTGTACTAGTTCTAAATGTTGTTCCTTTTTTAAATAAAATTTCAGTCTGAAGAGGTCAGCGAACCAAGCTGACGAAACGTTACAAAACAAAATTGTGAATTTTATTGAAATTTACCCCCTATGATCGACAAAGAACCTATTATTCAACTTAAATATGGAGGGTGATACTTACTTTTGTGGAATTAATACATTTTATTAAAGAGTAGGGAAGTTATGGTAATTTATATATTTTGAAAATCGGTTTTTTACATTGAAACTTTTTTCATTGCCATAATTCATAGCTGATCCAAGAACAGAAAAGATGTGTTGATTTGAGACGAATCGATTCACGTATAATATTAATACATTTTATTGAAGATTAAGGAAGCTATGGTAATGCATAGTATTTGAAAATACGGTTTTTATAGTAAAACTTTTTTGTTCAACGTAATTTAAAGTTGATGCAAGAATATAACAGATTCCTTGGTTCGAGACGAATCGATTGACCTAAAATATTAATACATTTTATTAGAGAGTAGGGAAGTTATGGTAATTTATATATTTTTAAACTCGTTTTTTATAGTAAAAATTTGCTAATTTTCATAATTTAAAGTTGATGCGAGAATAGAAAATTTGTGTTGATTCAAGACGAATCGATTGACCCATAGCATTGATAAATTTTATTGAAGAGTAAGGAAGCTATAGTAATGTAT
The DNA here is from genome assembly GCA_932178445.1 of Andricus quercusramuli. Lineage (NCBI taxonomy): Eukaryota > Metazoa > Arthropoda > Insecta > Hymenoptera > Cynipidae > Andricus > Andricus quercusramuli. The sequence goes on from CAKNXH010060747.1 coordinate 794, forward strand.
ACTATTTGAAAACACGAGTTTTTATAGTAGAACTTTTTTCACTAACATAATTCGAAATTGATGCAAGAACGGAAAAGATTCCCTGATTTGAGGCAAATCAATTGATCTATAATATTAAAACACTATATTGAAGATTAAGGAAGTTATGCTCATTTATAATATTTGAATCATCTGTTTCAAACAGAAAAACTTTTTTCATCGACATAATTCAAAATTGACGCATGAATAGAAAAGACTTTTTGATCATAAATTTTAAAATAGAATAATTCTGACAATTTTTGTAAAGAAATCATAAAGCTGGATAAGGGATAGGGTGCGACAGAATTTTCCCCTTCCCTTTTCTAGCTCGAAAAATTATAATTTCGAATACAAAATTTGATTCGTCTGATTTGTTTTTGTATTAAAATTTTTTTTTTTAATATTTTGTAATTTTGTAAATTTCTATTTTTAAATTGATGAAAATGAAGACTTTGCTTTGCCTATTATTGAAAAAAATAACTAATACTTCCTCTGTGAGGAAGCAAATACATTTGCTAACGGGAAGCAAAGTTCTCGTGAAATGAGCACCATATAATTTATAAATACAAACAAAGTAGAAACACTCGAGATCGAATTCACAGCTTGTTTGATATAATTAGGGCCTATTCTTGTTCGGAATCAAATCTGTATTCAGAGGGAGAAATTGGCTAACTTCAATCGTTTTTTGTGTCAAACGTTTTTTTTATGCTCGGGTTGGAATTAAAAAAACGTTTACACAAAAACTGTGGAAATTAGCCAAGTTTTCACTCCGAATACAGATTGATTCAGAACAAGAATAGACCCTAATTATCTGAAAAATATGTAATTCTAGTATTCATGGAGTGAAATAAGGCAATTCAATTTCGAGATTGGGTCCTGTTTCCAATACCCTTAAATTAAAAACGACCCCGCACAAAATGCACATGGAAGAGGTCTTTCGGTCAAAGTTCGGTTTCCTGATGTTTCAGGAGATGCTTATCAAAAGTCGTAATGAGATCGCATTTCACCGAGAGGCTTTTTCTATCCATTCTGTGCGGGGGGTCTTTTGAAAAAAAATAATAACAAATTTGGTATATTCTCAGGGAAGAAACTATCAACAAGAGACTTCAAAATTGTTTGCTAGAAAGTAAGTCGTAACAAGAATATTTTGTGATAATTATATTTCTCTACTATAAATAGAATTTTTGATTGATAGCTAAGTCAATTAATATTAGTATTTTTTCTCATAGTGAAGAAAAGAGCTCAAGTGGGAAATGAAGTTCTGCAGTGGAAGTTGCACATTTGTTCAGAGAACAATTTTCCAACAGCTGCCGGTTTAGCATCAAGTGCTGCTGGTTATGCTTGCTTTGCAGCTGCTCTCGCCAAATTATATAAAGTAGAGGTATTGAAAATCCACTTTTAGTTTTTAAATATAATAGGCTTTTATTGTCACAAAGGGTAAGTCAACTTTAATATGAAAATTAAAAAAATTATTTCAAAATCCATAATACAAGCCTGTTGGTAACATTAAGTTCAAAAGAGAGGTAAAAATTACTACTTTAACTTTTTAAAAGTAGCCAATAGGTAACTAAGAGCAACAGAAGGTATTAGGATATGTATTTTTAAATAGAAATACTCTACAACTTCATTTAGTATAACTGTTCATTCTTGAAGGGGACAACATATCAATATTTTTCAAATTTTAAAACCTTGGATTCAAAATTGTCCAATTTTGAATGTTTTTATTTGGAGTTACTTAATTTTGAACATTTTCAATTAAAAATCGTTCAGTTATTAAGAGTTTCAGTTTTAAGTTGTATCATTTTTTTATTTTCAAATTCAAAATACTTGATCTTCAATGCTTGTAATTTACAACTGTTGAATTTCGAACACTTCAACATCCAAATTATTAAATTTTTACCATCAAGTATAAAATTCCTCAGCTATATTAACGATTTCAATTTTAAATCATACAATTTCAATCGTTTTCTGTTTTATTCAGTTTTATTCTGAAATCGATTCATTTTGCATTCTTTTCAATTTAATTGTACTTTTTTAAACAATTTAAAATCGATATTAAATCGTTTTGAATGTTTCAAATAAAAATAATCAAATTACTAAATTTTTTAATTATTTGGTTTGGGAAGTTGTAAGTTTACAACATTGTTCAAACAAAAAAATAATGAAACATCTTGAAGAGATTTCAGAATTTCGAATCTTTGAATTTGAAACGCTATAATATAATCCAACAGTTTCTAACTCTTTAAGTTGTTGAGGATGTCAAATTTCTTCATTTCAAACGCTATCTATTTCAAAACTTTCAATCTTGAAAGTTTGTAAACTAAAATTATTTTATTTTTAACGCTTTAAACTACTAAAGTTTCAATCTGAAAATATTCAATTTATAATTCTTTAAATATTAAGATTTTTATATGAAATTGTATAGTTTCAACATTTTTTTCAATTTTTAATATTTGAATTTGATTTAAAATTTTAGAATCCCTAAGGATTAAATTTTAGAGAATTAAATTTGAAACTATTTACGTTCTAAATGGTACAGTTTTGAGTAATCTAGTCTGAATTTATTGAATCGTGAACCTTTTCAGATATTGTTTAATTCTTGAATTATTCCTTCAATGAAATCGTACAATATTTTTAGCTTTACAATTTTCACAATTGCTGAATTTCCGATACATCGATTCGGAGCATTTCATAATCGTTTTTAATTAAATTTTTATTATTCAGTATTTAAAAGCAGTCATATTAGAATGGCCAATTTCTGAGAGCTTCATACAAAAATAATAATTCTGTAGCTGAAATTGAAAAATGTAGAATGATCTTATAAAAAAGTAACAAGGAAAATTAAACTAAAAGTGAATAAAATTTTAAAAAAAGTGTAAAACGTGAATAGCTAGCAGGGTTTTATAATGTTAATCTAAAAAATTATAATCATATTTAATAAATGTTACTATTTAAGGGCGATATTAGTGCAGTGGCAAGAGCAGGTTCTGGATCTGCATGCCGTAGTACAATGGGAGGATTTGTAAGATGGCATATGGGTTCTGATCCAAAAGGATCAGATAGCATAGCAAAACAAATTGTGCCAGCTTCTTTTTGGCCAGAAATGAGAATTCTTATTCTAGTCGTAAGTAGAATTTCGCAGCTTCTCTAATACAGAAACATAGTGCACAGAAATAAATGTTCCTTCACTCTATTTTCAAAGGCTTTTTTATTATTTTTTAAATATAAATTTTGTGTTTAATAGGTGAATGATGAAAGGAAGAAAGTACCTAGCGCCGTGGGAATGAAAAGAAGTGTCGAAACTTCGGAATTTTTGAAATACAGAGCTGAACATATCGTTCCAAAAGTAGCAAATCAAATGGAAAAAGCTATTTTGGCAAAAGATTTCGAGAAGTTTGCTGAACTAACTATGAAAGATTCTAATCAATTCCATGCAGTTTGTAGAGATACATATCCACCTTGTGTGTATATGAACGATATATCCCAACTTATAGTGGAATTAGTTCATGAATACAATTCTACTGTAAACGAAACGAAGGTATACTTTTACTTCCGTATTTTTTTTTTTTTTTTATCAATTTCAAATGAAAAAGGAAGCACAGATCTAAACATAAAATTGAACAAAGAAATTTGAAAAATAATTTTTTTTCAATTTTAGGTGGCTTATACTTTTGATGCTGGTCCCAATCCAACTCTCTATCTTCTAGAAAAAGATGTGCCTGAATTTAGTGCAGTTCTTGACTATTTTATTCCGCCTCCAACTGATGCAATAATCGAATACAAGAAAGGCATACCTGTTCTTCCAGTAAAACTTTCACAGGTAAAGTTTTTATTCTGGTATTAAATTTAACTCTGAAACATATGCGGAATAATTTCGTCAATTTAATAACAAAAAAAATCAATTTTAGGATCTGCTGAAGAAAATTAATCTAGAACAACAATTGCCTGGAAGATTTAAATACATGATTCATACACGTGTTGGAGAGGGACCAAAACTTTTAAAGGACGATAACGATCATCTTCTGAATAACCGAGGTCTCCCAGTGAAGGATACAAAGTCTGTCTAGGAAATAAGTATGAAATTTGTATTTAGGAGAATCAAAGAGAAATTAATTTTTATATGCAATCAGGGATAAAGGTGATACTAGGAATTATTAATTAATTAATCTTTAAGAACTAATATTAAGACGATACATATTTATATGGAGACTGAATCTTGGGAAATAAGAGTTATCTTTATTTAATTATATAAACTAATTTTGTTATGCATCTCTGCAGTATATTAGCAAAAAATTTTGTGTAAGAACAGTACGAATTTATTCAAACGAATATTTTTTGATGCGACAATACAACGGTTATTTATTGGGATCGTAATTTAAAATTCACGTAATTGTATAAGTCAATTGTAACTAAAATTTCAGTGAATTTAAATAAAAAACATCCAATGTTTCAAAGTAAACATTTAAAGCGGTTATTAATAACTTTTTCCTACAATTTTTTATTCTTTCATATTACAAATATACAATGAACAAAATTGTGGTTAAAAATGATATACATATAATAACTTTTTCCATTATGTCAATGACAGTTTATTAGTATATATATGTCAGATTAACGGTAAAAATTACGGTAATTTAAATTGACAAAAATCAAATTTTGTAGTTAAAAAATCTATTTAATCACTTTCAAGGCCACATGATGCTACATGGTATGATACTTATTAATCGCATTTAACATCTTAAAAATGTCTATAATTTCAATTTATAATTTTAGTTTATAGTGCGCAATTATAAACCAGTTTAATTTTCAAGGCCGTATAATTAAAGTTTGTTTGCTTCAAAAGTAGAGGTCAAAAATAAATTTGGCTTTTTTGAATTAAGGGTTCTTTTTTTTTCTTTTTGTTAACTGAAAGAAAAGATTAGGTGCGTTTAAAATACCTTTAGGTTAAAAAATCAAAATTGTACTATTAATTCGTAAAAAAAAGCATTTATATAGGTTTTGAGCGGATACTTCTCATAATTCCTAAAAAAATATTTTATAATTGGGAAATGACGGGACATTTGTTTTTTTTTTCAGAGGACACCCTGAAATATTTTAGATTTATAATGAAAATATGACTGCCAATATTGTACAATAATTTTCAATTGATAGCTTTTTAATGATTCAACCATTTTAAACTGAAATCTTCCCGAATCGATAATAGTTTCAAATTGAAATATTAAAAATTTCAGGACAATATTTCAGTATTAAATCTTTCCAAATTGCAAAAACTGATAATGAAAGCCTTGATAGTAAGTTTTGTATTTAAGAATTTGAGATTTAATCATTCTAAATTGTTTGGTTTCAACCTCAGTCCGATTAAAATTGAATAATTTTAGATTTAAATATTTCAAATTGTTTGTTTTCAATTTTAATCGTAGAAATTGTCTGGTTTTTCAAGTTCTTCGAAATAAAAAATGAAAAATAAGATTTTAAAACTAGGTATTGCAAATTAAATGACTTTTTATTTAAAAATGTTTCAAAATATTGAACATTTCAAACTCAACTTGAAAAATGAAAAGAATTCTGGGATTGAAAGGCATACAATTTTACAAATATTTGATTGCAAGATTCCCAGAATAAGTGATTCGAAACAAAGTGTTGCAATTTTAGAGTTCTGAATTTTCAATTTTTTGCTTTCATAAGTATTAATTTTTAACGTTTCCAATTGTACTATGAAAATGACGGTGAATTTATTTGTTGTCTTAGAAAAATTAGTCTTATCAATTTTAATGTTAAATTATAATTTTTTGCATATAATAATAATTTTACATTAGAATTTTAGAAGCATTGCCTTTGAAAAATTCAATTTAGTTTTCTATTTCAAATTGTCAAATTTTAATCTCTTCGAATTAAAAATTACTTGAATTTTGAATTCTTTAATTTTGACCACTATTAATTAGAAATTATACAATTTTAATTCTTTTGAATTTTAAATGGTTCAGTTTTCACAATTCTAATCTGAAATTTTGAATATTTTGAAATTGTCCTATTTTTTACCTATCTGAAGTAATTGAATTTCGAGATTCCTCAATTAAAAATAAAAGTATTTAATTTTGAACGCTTTGAATTAGAGATGATACAATTTCAACTCCTTCCTAATGTCCTAATGTCCTTTCCTAAGTCCAGTCAATCAAATTTTTTATCTGAAATTTTTCAATTTTGAGCGAGCTTTTGATTTAAAATTTGCCAATTTCAAACAACATTTTCAATGTCAAATCATTCAATTTTAAACGCTTTTATTTAGAAATGATGCAAGCTCAATTCCTTTTCATTCCATTAGAAATATTGTCCTTTTTTATTTCACCTAATTTAAACTTGTTTAGTTTGGAAAGTGTTCAATTCATCGTTCATTATTATTTTTTTTTTCAAAATTTTCAATGCGAAATTATTATTGTTTCAAAAATCTGAAAAACTCTTAAGACATGAGAAAATTTGATTAATGATAGATTTTTACACTGTTTTTGTTAATTATTATAGTATGTATGAATAAAGTATAAAATATAATAATCTCTGATAAAGCCTAATATGAGAAAGTGAGGTTATGTTTACCTTGAAATTTTTCTATACAATTTTCCGTCTCTAAATTTTCGAAAAAATAATGGAAAATCACATGGAGGAATATTTACTTATATACATATATATATATATATATAGAATATTAATAATTAATAATTAAATGCAATTATCATCTCAAACTCAGAAAAATTAACTTGACAAGAGTGCGACGCCTCCATGCAATCAAACAAGAAATGATAAAATAACTTTTTATTTTAACATTTTTCACAACCGCAAAACACTGAAAAGTTTTTATTTCATATTCCAAAGGCACTGGAACAGTTACACTAAGCATATTTAGTAAAAAATCTTATTGAAAACACTTATAAACTCAAACTCTACTCAAAAACACGATTTTAGGCGCGAGAAAGTTTGAACATTTTTGCCTGTTTTTGTCGTCTGCAAGCTCTCAAGCATCTCTCAAGTCACGAGTATGAACACGTGGGATTTTCCAAAATGGCGAGTTTTCCTGTAAATTCGATAAATCCAAAAATCCTAAACAATTCGACCTAACCTATCAAATCAAGGTATAAAAGATTTTTTACTTTAAAAAACAGTTATGAGCATATAAGAAAGCATGATTATGTCATGGTTTTTTAAAAACACTTCTTCATTATAAATAACGAGAAATCAGACTCATCGTTATTTAACATTGAACTGCCGGGACTGGAATTTAGAGCAGACTAAAATAGTCATAATTATAATTTTAAATTCGACGGACAAAGAAAAGCAGTAGATGTGATATTTTCACTGTGGTTTGATTAAAGATATTCCATTGTTTCTTGTGAGCATTGTAAGAACCAAGAACCCTGGAGCTAATTTTGTGAACTTCAATATCAAGATGAGTGCATCTCGAGCAACTGAATTTGCCAAAATGATATTTGAGAGAACGAGAAATTCAAACACATTCGGAAAATGTTTAAAAAACGTGAGTAGTATAATTATTTTATCATTTGCAGTAATTTTTCATCATATTTTGAGGTTCATACTTATACTTTTTTTTTAACTGAATAATTTTGATTTTTTTAGTATAATTGTGTATATATAGTCAAGAAATTAAATTATAATTTAATTTCTTGACTAAAATACATATGATTGTTTTAAGCATGTTTTCCTTATATTCATTAGATATACTGTCATTGTTCCATATAATCTATACTAGTGTTATTCAGTGCCATTATATATTTGTCGTAAAATGAATTAAATTATAACTTCGGGTTTTGGATTGCCAGTAACTGGTGTTTCTATATAATATACTGCGTCCTGCGTCTTTACTTATTTCTAGTATATAACGAAACAAAAAAGTTATAGCCCATTGTACACAAATAAAACATTCTTTTTGTGTTAAATTCTTGAGTTCAGTGTTCATAAGCATACATAATTTGTTTATTAGAAACATATATGCCAGTCATTCAGTGCTTATGTAACATCCGTATTCAATATTTAATACTAGTTTAAATAACGAATTTTAAACAAACAACTAGAAATAGTAATTGACTTTGTCTATAAAAAGACATTTGTGGATCTTTCTTATATTTTACGCTGAAATTTAATATATACAATTCAATTTTGAATGAAAGCTACATTTATTGTTGAAAAATGAAAATATCTATTTCAGATTAAGCTAGTTTCTGTCGGTGATGGAAACTGCAAAGCAGAATTTACAGTCCAGGATGAACATTTAAACTTGGGAGGATCGTTACATGGAGGATTCACATCCACTTTGATTGATTGCATTTCCACTTACGCTGTAATGACTCAAGGAAATGGAGCACCCGGTGTTTCGGTAGATTTACATGTTACGTAAGTTTCTCGAAAATTTCAATTAACAAAATAATATGTTACTATTTTCTAATCTAATGTCTAAAATCAAATCTGATTTCCTTTAGCTCACCGTTCGAAAATTACATAAGGGGCCGTTCAAAAACTACGTCACGCTATTTTGGAAACTTTGGGGGGGGGCCCCCCTCTGGTTCGTCACAGATCATCTCACAAATCTTGAACTCCCTGGGGTGACGCCTAAAATAAAATACAAAACATACAAGCCTAATATTTTAATAGACTACACAACCCAAAATGCTCTCAAAACATGGGAAAAATGTTGATTTTTCCCGAAAATAGGGGAACAAAAACGAATTTTCAACCAACAAATATTTGAATCTTCATACCAAAAAGACGAATTTTCTAGAAAATAATTAAATTTTTAACCATACAATTAATTTTTAACAAAAAAGATCAACTTTTACCCAAGTAGTAGAATTTTCAATTAAAATGGATCTATTTTCAACAAAATTATATAAACACTCAACCTAAAAGATGAATTTTTAACAAAAAAGTAATAGTTGATATTTCAAACAAAAAATGTTTTCATTTTAAATAAAAAAACAATTTACTTTAACGAAAAAAGACTAATTTTCAACGAACGAGTTGAATTTTCAACCAGGAAGGATTTTTCAGTCAAGAGAGAAAAAAAATTTCAACAAATATCCTGAAATTTCGACATCAAGAGGCGAATTTTCTAAAAAAGAGTTGAATTTTCAAATCGCAAATATGAACTGTCAACGAAAAAGTTAATTTACAGTAAATAGTTGAATTTTCTACGAAAATAGTTAAATTTTCAGTACAAAAAGACGAATTTTCAACAAAACCAGTTGGATTTTCAACCAGAGTTGAATTTTCAACTGAAATGACGATTCGTCAACTAGAATAGTTAAATTTCCAGTGGAAAAAATTGATTTTCAACAACAACAAAATAGTTATTTGTGATACAAGGACCCTAAGTGGTACTTTTTTGACCGAGTACTGATATTTACTCGAGGCAAAGTGCCACTTAGGGGCTGAGGGTCACATACTATTTTTCATGTGACTCCGGTGCATTTACGCGTGTTTATGCGACAGCGTAGAGTATCGTAATGTTGTGCATTACACTCCGCTGTACCGTCATGTACAACATTACGATACTGTACGCTGTCGCAACAAAACTTGTAAATGCACCGTCGTCAAAGAAAATAGTGTATGCGCCTCGGCGCATAATATACTATTATCACACAGTCAATCATAAGTGCAAATAGGTTGCATAGAGTCTCAATCTATAAACCCGAGAGGGCCCAGAGACATAGTCCGGTAATGTGCGTGGGGTAAGAAGTCGACACTAAATTACCCTAAGTACCTCAAATAAATACCCTATGTAACCATTTTACGACCTGTGCTAAAAAGTGCTATTTTAGGTATCGTTCGCAGTACGTAAAATCACATTCATGATGGCGGTGTGATAAACAATTATTTTTCAACAAAATAGTTCAATTTTTAACTAAATAGTAGAATTTTCAACCAAAGAGATGAATTCTGAACCAAAAATATAATAGTATACTTTTCAATTTAAAAAAAACGAAGTGTCTCGTCGTCCCGAAATTCGGGATGAGTAGTCAAATATTTTAATAATAAACTTGGCTAGTTGGGACGACTAGACACAGCCTAAAGGAATTAATTTTCAACGAAAAATGGTTGGATTTTATTATTGGGTTCTATTAATTCAGTTCGCATTCAAGCGAAAAAATTAGAGAAGGGGGAAGTTTCTTGAAAACAGGGAGAAAATGAGGAATTCCTTTAAAAAGTGGCGAAGAGGTACTTCTAAAATAAAATCACAATTTTCTTTTTTTTACGCATCTCAAAAAAATATTATTCACATTTATATATTCCGTAAGTAATGTCACATTCTGTGTTAACCTCTCTACCACCCTTCGTCATAAAACCTGTTAACCCCCAATTTCCTTGGTAGTGTGACATAGTTTTTGAACGACCCCTAATGCAACTTTCAAACAAAAAAAATCACCCTTTACCTATACATTTGAAAATAATGTAAGCTAATTTCGAAGTTGGTTCATACAAAGACTCTGAATTTAAAAATTTCCAAGTTGTAATGGTTTAATTAGAAATTATTTCTTTCAAACGTTAAAAATGCCTTAAAGTTTTGTGTTTCTAATCAAATATAAATATATTATATATTCTGAATTAACTTGGAAAATTAAAAAATTCTTCGGCCTCGAATTTTTAAAAAATGTACAAGATAATATAAAAAAATAAAAATAAATTCTTCAGGTTCATGAAAGCAGCATTTCCTGGTGACAATATTTTTATCGATGCAAGAACTATCAGGTCTGGAAAAACGCTTGCTTTTCTTGAGGTGGAACTTAAAAAGGAGGATGGTGCGATTATCGCTCGGGGTCAGCACACGAAGTTCATAGCTTCTTGATAAATATTGGATCAAAAATAGTATCCTCTACCGTTTTCAGCCGGATTATTATTAGAAGCACTCGCATTTACTTAAACGTTTGACCAAGGGAAAGGAAAACTGCAGAAAACCTTTTCCGAGTAGTTTTCTTAATATTTAATCTCGATATGTTTTATCAAGCATGTACAATATAGCCAATAATTAAAACAAAATTATCTTTTAATTTAACTTAATTCGTTATTCGACGATTAGAAATTCCGTTATTTATACTTCACTACTTGAAGAATAAGCATTCGTTTAATTCCTTCAAGTTTAAGCTTAAAGCTCTAATGTTACGAACATTTTAAAATAAAAATTTCGCAAATTCAAATTAAATTCGAAATTTCTATGGACTTGAAAGTTGCTAAATTTTTAATTTATTGCCAAACTTTGAACGCTTCCAAAGTGAAATATTTATTTTTTTAATTATTGACTTTTTAAGACTTGTGATTAAAAATATTACAATTTTGGAATTATAATACTTTTAATTTTAGCACTTTTAATTTTTAACGTTTGAAAACTTTTTACTGTACATAGTGCATCAAATAAATAATTTTTAATTGTTCACTTAATCACTTTCTGAAGCTTCCAGCAATTACAAATATTCTATTTAAGTTCCGAAAAGTTATACCTACCTAACTGTTCAATTCTGAAGAATTCACTCTTTAAATATACATGATATTACGATTTTCCAAACTTTCTAATTTTAGTATCTTAAACAAATATTATTTCAATCATGTCGTATTATATATAATATTAAATATTAAAAAACTAATCACAAGTTGCCAAACTAAATTATATTTCTTTATTAAAAATTACAAATTCTTAACGACATGGCACAATAAGAATAAATCAAATGCTTGTGGTACAATCTCTGGAAAAACTTTCTTCCTCCAACCTAATAATAAGTTTTAAGTAATACAAACTAAAAGTTATTCATTAAATTTTTGAAGAAATTGATCTCTACTCATTCAAGCTCCATATTTGCAATGTGAGAAATTCTTCACTTCAGTTCCATGTCTTCTAATTCCCTAAGTAATGACTTAATTTCAGACATCTTTTCAGCCACCTCGTTCATCAGTACCTTTAGTACTTTATTTTTTTCATCCGTTTCAGCTATCAAATGATGAATAAACTCAATTTTTTCCTCTCGATTGGAATTCGGCGACAAACTAAACTTATTAATCAAACCTTCACTATCCGAATATCTCAAGACAGCACTTCTCCTAAATCTCGAAATAGTATTCGTATGATCATCACATTCTTCGCAGCACTCGTTCCACATCCTCAAATCTATCGAAGGTATTTCATCACAAGAGACAAAAGGATTATCTTCACCGGGTAGGACAAAAATATTCCTCTGAATTCTCGTAATATTGTCTCCATTTTCGCAAATTATCTTCGCCAGACTTGTTTTCTTTATCTGATCAAGCTGGTCCTTCTTGAAAGTTGATGGACTTTCATACCAGAATCTATCAGCGTTCCTCATTCTTTGAAATTGTTCAGTCAAGAGACATTTGAAAAGTGGTCCAACTTTCGCATTTGGCAGCTGATCTTCAAGAATTCCTCCAACCCAAACGTCCACATTTCCAGGATGACCATAAAGTTCTCTCAATTTTTGACGAACCTTAGAACTGCTGATTTCACCTCTAAGATCATCAAAGCTTTCTACATTAGACATATTGCAATACTTCCTCCATTCTAAATACCCAGGAATCGCGTGATCTCTAGAACGCTGAATATTCATCGCTGCAAGATCTAAAGCGACAGCATGAGCTGTTCTGAATAGCTGTTCAGTCAACTCAATATTAAGATTCTGATCCGGTAACTTGAGTTTTGCAGCAGTTGCAAACATTCCTCTTAAAAGAGGATCAACCCCACCTTCTTCTACCAAACGCCAGGGCGAGAAGAAAGCGTCTCTGAGGTCCAATGGACCTTGGGGAATTGATATAAACTCCTCGTCCAATCTTTCTAATCTAGGTTGAATCAAAGAATGACCAAATCGAAGAGCAGCAGTCGCAAAAACGTTCGATATCGTTACGTCTAGACTCGGATCATATCCTCTATAGGGACTCAAAATTTCATCAGTACTCGCTCCCAGGACTGTGGGAATCCAATTGTTAAAAGTGATATGCTGCATCTCAGCACCGACAATCTTCCTGGCTTCTTGATAGAGTTTCTCGCCCCTCCAATGTGGATTTATTTCATAAAGTCTTCGAGCAATGCGATTATGTTCTCTCATCCAAATTGTGTGCATTGCAAGCAGACCAACTTGTTCATTAGCTCTAAAGTCACCAGTGAGGAAACAATTGATCGAACTTTCGAGAGGATCTCTTCTGCAATCTACAAACTGTCCTGCAGCATAAGGAAGAAGAGCTTTCTTTTTCGGAAATACTGGTCCTTCTCTCAACAATCCACGATCGGTTGTCAAATCTCTGAGGTCTCTAGCAACAGCATCTTCGTATCCGTAGACTTGAGAGGCATCCAAGTAGCTAGTAAGTTGATTCAACTGTTCTCGAGGAGTCAGTTTACCCCAGAGGATGCTTGTTTCCCCGGAACCGCAGACGGCACTAGTTCTAAAGAAGTCGATGCATCTTCTGTTCTTCACTCGAGGATCACCGGGTGGTACTTCCATCGGGAAACATGGTGGAGCATTGTCACAAGATTTTTTGCAATCGATACCGTCCCAGGTTTCACTTGAAACAGCTGGTAAGGCATGATCTAGATCGTGATCGAGGAATTGCCCCCACTGCATCACCATGTGTGTTATATGATCATCAGATGTGATATTGTGGGTTGAGATGACAGAAGTTGAGACCAACCTTGCTGCTGGTTTTGGAAAACCATAGTAAAGACGATTTTTGTTCCAACCAACTGGGGTTGAGAAACCATTTTCATATATGGGGTTTAGGATTCTGCGGAAACCGGTGTAAGATGATCCCCAAGTTGGATTTTGTATATTGTTGCATTTTCCGTCGATGGTTCGGTATCGATTGTGGAAACACATGTTGGTGCATTCGTCCTTTCTCCTATGGGCTGTGCAGCCTGAGAGTCTTTCAATTTCTTGCATCTGTAAAAAGAAATTTGTAAATATTTGATAAAGGTTTTTAGTTGGGTAGCAGTTTTCGCGAAGATGCTGTACCTGTTCAGGAGAGAGAAATTCTTCATAGCTAAATTGGTTAGTGACGTTAGCAGCTGCTCCATCTTTTACCAGACGACGAACATTCTGAAGGGTTCTCTCAAACAACTCGGCTGGTCGGGCTGCTGCTCTTCCTTCAGCTGGAGGGAACCTCGACATTCTAAAAAGATCCTTATAGTGGTTAGAGTTTTTGGAACCACCGAATAGTGAATGCAGAGTGTTATTTATTGCTCGATCTATTTCATCCCTAGCTTCTTGAAAAGCTCGAAGAACAATTGCATCGCTTGTCTCTGATTTTCGAATTCGAAGGAGAGCTTGACCTGTAGCACGACCATGTTCGTTGATTGCTGAACATTCATATCTGGGAAAGAGAAAGCACCAAATTGAATAGATATATTTCCAAATTATAAAAGTAACTTCTAGGTTCATTGTTCACGTGACAAACCTGCCCGCATCTTGAGCAGAGACATTATACAGATAAAGGCTGCCACCTCTCGAAATGCTGATTTTGGTTCTATTCAAAGCACTATTTCTGTTACTATCTAAAGCACTTCCATCTTTCTTCCACTGAATCACCGGTTTGGGGTATCCTTTAGCCCTACAAGGTATTTCAATCGAAGCTCCATTTTCAACTTCCATATCCTGAGGTTCGTAAGTCAACTCCGGAGATCTGAAATCTTCTTGGAGGACATTCAAATCAGCACTAGTTTCTGCAAGACCCTCTGAACTCTTGGCACGACATATGTATCTTGTCGAATCGCTTTGTTTAACAGCGTTAATTTTTAAGACATTTCCGTTATCTTCAATCAAGAACCGACCTCCAGGTGAAATTTGTCTTCCATTTCTCCACCACTCAATGATTGGAGTTGGTTGACCCTCGACTCTGCAGGCGAAAAATACATCAACCCCAGATTCAACTGTTTGAGATGATGGAATTTCCGTGAAACGAATTAGGGCTGAGACTGTGATTAAGGCTCTGGCTTTTCGAGAATTTGTGAAGCCCATGTCATTATGTGCTACGCATTCGTATTCGCCTGTGTCATCTTCGTTCACATCGGAAATTATCAGGGTTCCATCTTCTCGAACTTGGTATCTTTCTCCGTCAATTTCGACTTCTGTGGAGTCTCGCATCCATTTTACATCCGGTCTTGGATCTCCTGATACTCTGCAGGTGAATGTTAGGGTTCCTCCGATGTCAGTTTTTGCATCCGTAGGACCTTCCATAATTTCCGGTTTGGCTGGAAGGAATTTAAAAATATAAAAATTAGTACCTGTAATATTAAATTCAATCATTAAAAAATGTTTAAATTAAGTATATTCAGAAATCTACTCACAGCAATGAAAATCATCAGATGACATGGAACTTAAACGTCTTCCCTTCATTTCTATTGGCCAATCACAAACAGCATTCATTTCTTCCTGAGGAATTTTTTTAAGACGTTCAACTAACCATACCAAATCGCAAGTACATTCCAAAGCTTTGCTATCTAATTGTAATCGGGTCATGGGTCCTATATTGTGAAATGCATTGGATGCTATTCGATGAATATCATTATTTTGCAGGGCAAGTCTGTCCAGCATTGGTAAGTCGCTAAACGTGCCTGGCCTTATCTCTGTTAAGTAATTGTAATGAAGATAGAGATGCTCCAGTTTCGGCAAATTATTGAACGCTCCAGGCTCTATGCTCTCGATCTGATTCTTGTAGATGTATAAAAGTCTCAGGTTTGGGATTCCACTAAATGCATCTTTTCTTAAATTTCGGAGATGATTATCGTTCAATAATAAGGTGTGTAATTTTTGTTGACCTTGAAAATTTCCAGGTGATATGTCAGCGATATTGTTGAACCTCAAGTCCCTATAAAGAGAGAATAATTTCAGAAATATGATTTTGTATGCTTTTTTACTCTGATCAGGATTCTGATTAAGAGTTAATTATTTATACTTTGGTAAATTTTAAACTTTTAATTGAAGCATTAAAAAATACCAGTATCGAGTTTTAAGTATTTCAAAATAAAATAAAAAAATTGACGTATTGTTAGCAACGAATTCGTTCGACATTGAACTTTTTTAAACTAAATAAGGAACATAAGTTGATATTTTTTAAATTGGTAATCTGAAAATGTAAAGGATTTCAAAATTGTAAGTCAGAAATTTTATATTTTAAGCATATTCTAAATTGAAGAATTTGTCATTTGAAATTTTTAACCAGCAAACTTCCAAAGAATAAACAATTGTAACTTGAAAGGTGGAGAGTTTGTATAATTTGAAAAACTTCAAATTGAAGCGTTCGAATATGAAATAGTACCCAGTACAAAGTATTTAAAAATTATTAACGTTCTTTAATTAAAGCATTTCTTAAAAACTGCAATTTCAAAGTTAAGATTTATGTACAAATTTTATATTCGAGAGAAAATGGAATAATTATAATTGGCATTAATGTGTGCATAATTACACTATACGTTCTTAACCTAATGTTCCAGTACCTATATCACTTTTGGTTCTAGTTAACTATTTATAAAATCTCTACATGAGATTTCATGACGATAATGTCATAGATCAATAAACTGCATATTATACAATTTATAGATTTTTTTAAATGCAATTAAGAAACTTTTGTTAATTATATTTCCATTTCCCACCGAGTGCATACCCTTTCAATTGGAAAGATTTTGAAATGTAAAAGTGAGTAAAATTTATGGATGGAAGATGCAATTCTATAAACAATGCTGTTTTATAAAGTGACTACTGACAACTTGCGAAGGTTTATGTTTAAAAAAGAAAAAACGCCCTCATCAAGAAACAGATGTAGAAATTTGACTCATCAATGATCCTGAACATATTAAGCGTATTAAAATTGATGCCTCATTTCAAAACAGTTGGTTTGAGTCACGTCTCAGATGGTAACTCTCAAGTTGCGTTTATAGATTCCACGTAATTCTGTGAATTTGCTGACAGCGGCTTTATAACAGACCTGTAGAAGTTGATTATACATTTTTGTCTGACCCCCCTTGAAAACGCGCCATTGCATGCACTTGTAGCAGGCGTAATGTGGCTACTTCCAGCCCAGTGGCGTTCGCCCATGCGCACTCCGCCTCCGGGCCGACATGAAACTTTACGCCCGCCACATAAAACTTTACGCCCGCTACATATAACTTTACGCCTGCTACGTATAACTTTACGCCCGCTACACATACAATGCACCACTCAAGTGATGATATGGAGGAAATTATCTTTATCTTGAAAATAAATTGTATCGTTGGACCCTACAGTCTCCCTTTTGAAAAGTACGCTATTTCTTCCTTTCACTTATAATCTAAAATTGTCAAGTACACCAAACATCCTCTATCTGCTTCACATGCTTGTTTTCAAGGAGGGTAGGACAAAAAGTATGGTGTGTATCAAGGGCGTACGGCTATTTTGCCTCGTGTGACAGCCTCCCTCGCTTCGCTCGGGCGGCAAGTTCACACTAGTCAAAATAGCCTTCTTTACGCCCTTGTTACACAATATACTATTTTGTTAGACTCGAGCTTGACTTTTTTCTTCATATTCTTATATCGGAACAATGAAGAAAATGGAAAAACATTTGAGTGGCATTTTAAAGAAATGAGATTTTTATTATTGAGAATAAAAATACTCGGAATGATCATAAGTTTTTAGTGTCATAGCATACAGTTTTTTAATATTCATGTTCATTTCTATTAGAAATATTTGTTAACAGAAAAGAAGTCTATCTTATATATAATTTTTCTTCCAAAAATATTTCCTTTCTATAATAAAAAATGTAATACATTAATTATTTTCTTGGTTGAAATCATGCCACTTTTATGAGAGATTGAATTTTTATTTAATTTTTTCAAAATTAAAAAAAAATCATAGTGATTATAATTATTATTATTAGTTCCTTCAAAGTAAGTGAAGGGTTAATATTATATTATATTGTATTTCTCAACCCCAGGAATTCTGATTGTAGAAGGTCGTCTATTTTTTCCACGCATGTTTAAAAAATGAAAACAAAAATTAAAAAACTGTAGAAATGTTTAGTTTTTGGAAAACGAAATTCAGGGTATCAAATTATTATATAGATCCACTTTATGAATCTTGAAAATTCTAATTTAAAATAATTTTTAATTTGGAATAAATCGAAAAATTTTGGTTAAAAATATGATTTAAGATTATTGATTAAATATTGGTCTTCGAAATGAAAATATTGTATGAATAGTTTTAGTTTACTAAAAAGAATAATTACAAGTTCAAATAAAATCAATACCATTTTTATAATTCTTTAAATTTTGTTTTTAAATATTATCCAGCTATTTCTAATTTTTTAAATAGGTGTGAAAAAATCCACCAGAATTTTTAAACAGAAATCAGCTTTCATTAATTAAAATTCGATGGTTTTGGTTAATGATTTTTGGATTAAATTACATATAAGAATAAAACTAAGATAACAAGTTGCAAATCTTTCGAATTTATTTATTTTTTAATATTTCAAATACTGAATGAACTAAAATTCCTGTGTCTTCAAACTTTGAAGTTTATGTTGTTTGATGATTTGTAATACAACTCTAAAGATACTAAATTGAAACGTACTCAAATTCAACTGCATTAAATTGCAATAGCTATATAAATTTGAACACCATGGGGTTTGGATAATTTCAAATTTAAACAGATTTTGAGTCTGAATGTATTGTTAATAAATTGAATTCAAATTCCAGTGAGAATGAAATAGATGGACAATTTTACCGCCATTAAGAAATTTAATTTTTGATTTGAAGGCATTGGTAATTTCATGATAGAATAGTTATTCAAAATCTTCTAAGAAATAATAAGAAACACGTCATTTCTGGGAAATCGAATTCTAAAAAAATTGTGAATTTTTTTTAATCCATTGATCAGCTTGTTCCAAATTGTCAGTTTTCAGCGTAAGAAAATGTACTTCTTACAAAACAAATTTTGGGAAGACGTATGGAATATTAAAATTACAATGGGATAGACATTCAGCATTTTTTCCTCTTTAAATCGATTAACTATTCAAAATTGGTTTATTTTATATAAAATATTAAAATTTGAAAGTAAAATGCAGGATCCTTTATCATCAAACAATATCATTATTAATTAAAAACGTTCAACTTACATAACTGCAGTATCATCTGGAATCTGAGGCACCCTTGTCAGCTTTTGAAGAGTACACCTGACCGTATCCAGTAAACAACTACATTTATGAGGACATTGAATTCTAGATCTTTCTTCTGGTCCTCCAAAATCCTGGAATAAATGTCCAGGGATCCCAAACCAAAGGACCATCAGCAGGAAATATTTCCTCATTATCTTTCAAAGTGAGAGGTTTTTGGACCCAAATGAAGATTAAACAAACTTCATCAGTTTCTTCAGTTTCCTCAAGCTTTTCTTCTTTCGATAGAACTAAAGCTTTCAAGACACTGTTCTTTGATGCTCAGCAGCATAAGATGTATGCCCTCTCATTACCGATTAGCTCAAGCAATCTTGGCAATCATTCCGCCGGCTGTCATTCCTATATTTGTGATCCTTCTTGAGATATATCTTGAGAAGCAGCTCCAGCAGCATTGAAGAATAATCACTACACTATATTCTCGATCTTTAGCTTCTTCGCTGACTGGCACTAGAATATTGGGTTGACTTGGATTGACTTAACAAAGTACACTGAGTTCGTCGTCGTCTTTTCTGGTCGACTGGTACCTACACTTCACCGACTACTGGGCTTACGAACTTTGTTTATTTCCCTTTCAGCGCGAATCTCAGCTCACGACACTGACACAGACCTTCCCTCTCGGTGGAGTGCCTCCGGCAGTTGTGAGTTCTTGGCAGTCCTCCCACTCGTATGAACTTAAAACACATGTGCTTGTGTCTGTGTGTGTGTCATCACAAACGAGATGCTTTACCGGCTTTCTGCACTTGTGTGATTTGAGAGAGGGATCCGGTGTGGGCAATGTGGGAGCAGAGTGCATAAGATAGGAAGAAAGTTGATTGTGGAAGCGAAGCGTAGGTGTAGGACGAGTTTTCTTCATACCTAGATAAAAAACAGGATAAGGTCGAGAATTCTGTAAGGAATTTTTAGATTCTTAGGGTTGTTGAATAGATAGATTGTTGGAAAGAAAAGTTTTCTAGGATTTTAAGAATTGAAAGCAAAAACAATCTTTTTTATGAAAAAATTGAAATTGTTCTCAATAAATCATGGCTTTATTTTTCTACGGAAATATTCCTTACGACTCTACTGGTTTCAATGATAAAAATAAGTGAATAATCTTTAAAAATAGTTATTTTTAAACAAATGTGTTAACATTTTTTCAATAAAAATGTTTTTATTTTCATTGACATCATCAGTAATATTATTTTGATTCTTATAATCATAGAATAGCTATTTGTGATACAGATTTAGCCAAATGTGTGTATAATTTCTTGAAAGATTTTAAATTATATTTTTTTGTCGGTGCGTAAAGTTACTTATTATCTCTAAAATGCGCATGCTCGTCCATTGCGTCAATTCGCAAAATGCACTTCAAAGTGCGCATATGCCATTATTATTCTTGCACAGTCTGCTGGGTTGAAGTACTTTGCGTATCACTTTCGAGGTATGTGTACAAAAAATATTCATTTTTTCAAAAACCTGATTTTTGGCCGAATTTTATGTCTTCCAAATTTTAGAATTTCAAACTTGAATTAAGAATTCGGTTTTGTTTGGATGATAACAAGTTTTATAGCTTTTTAGAAAAGAATTCTTTTTCTACCAAGAGTGCAAAGATTGTGAAAAAGACTTCATAAGAGATTGCAGCGGGCAGATTTTTGTTCTTAAGTAGGTTGAAAGCTGTCAAAATTCTCTGTAAAATTATTAGCCTAGAATGATGTCTATTTGTTAATTTTTCAAGAAGCTACTGCAAAAAAAAGCGCATATTTCCTCTTTTAAGAGCCTCCAAATACAAAATCGTTTCAATTATTATTATAAATTTCGAATTTTCACAACATTAAAGTTGATTACAAATGGCTGGATTCGAAAAAAATTGAATTTAAAAAAAAATTTTAATTAATAAAAATTGGCAATTTGGCAGAAAAAAATTCTCAAAAATTTTGTTAATAGAAAAATATATATGAATCCGCAGCATTTCAACCAATTTTACATTTTTTACTTTCTTTAAAGTTATTGTTAGAAAATAATCGAACAATGTTTGATAGTGCATACATTTTTTTCAAACACATTCAAGTGCTTTTTCAAAATAGCAATTCAATAGGTCGTTTTTTAACAATATAAAATAAATTAATAATTATTCTTTTTACTGAATTTGCTCATAAATTGTTTACGCAACGGAATCATTGGAATATAAATCCCTCTAAATTCTGGGAAAAATGTTCATGTGAGACCATAATACAATAAAAAGTTTCAAAAATAAATATCCAAAAAGATGTAAGAGCGAGAAATCCCATAAGATTGAAAAGCTATATATATATATATATATTTTTATCACTTAGCCGAAGACAATATATTTTCTGTTTACCAGTATGAATTAATATCTGCATAAATGTTTCACATTTCACAGTCAATTATATAAACTTGTACATATATGGTTTACTTTCTCACGATCTTATAGGGGATTTTTAGCGAGATATCGTCGATATATGCATATATGTGTGTATGACGTGGCACCAATTTTTTTGGTGCTTGATAAAAACAGTGTGAGTTCAGAAGACGACCCTGACAATTTCAGATCACTATTACCCGCCTCTTCCTAACCATGTGCACATGGTTGGGAAGTCTATTTTTAAAAAGAAAAAATTGGGATGATTTATTAGCACGGGAGCGATCCCATTTTCAAATCTGTGATAAAAGAATAAAGTAAAAACTCACTTTGATGATATAACCTGTACAGAGTAATATTTTATTTTATTCTATTTCGGACTAGAATCTTACATTATTAAATTTTGTTTCCGTAAGAATTACAAAGTCGAATTGAAAGTTGCAAAAGAACCAAATAATAACTATTGTTATTCAGTGTTGCAAGAAACGATTTTATCATTAATTTTTTAGACTTGTTTTTGAAATATTTATCATAAAAACATTTTCTATGTATAAAATAATAGAACAATGACTTCAGCATATTGACAAAGGGATACGCAGAGATAGAAGTTATAATAGTTAATAAGAAGTTAAAAGTTAAAAGAAAAGAAGTTATCAATAGCTAAATTGATTAGAATATGCTGGGATTGTCGGAGGATCCCTGCAAAAAAGATTCATATACTCTGCAACCTGGAATTATAGAGTTCAAGTTTACGGCATTCCTAGAACTGATGGCTTCGGAATATTGTGATGTGGAAGCGCGGGAGGGGCTGTTCAGTCAAGCGTGAAATTGCCTCGAGGGCCGCAATCTCAGCGAATTAGTTGCATCAGGTTACGTCATGCGTCCAAACCCAACAGAAATCCTTCAGCGGCCCTGCCTGTTCACGTTTGAAGTGTCGGGATTTACGGTGAAGGCTACTGCAAGCAATACCCGAATCCGCTCATAATTACAAGTTCCAGTGTAGTAGCAAAATGATATTGACAAAGAGATAGAAACCCTGCAAAAAACGTCTCATTGAAAAGTATTAAAATGTATTGACATTTTGAATGCGATTCAATTCTGTTTTCTGTTCCGAAAAAAAGATGTTAAAAGTATTATTTCGTACTGGTTCGCATTACACTTCATCACGCTGAATGCGAAACGGCAGTGTCGATGATTCGCATTACAAAGTATTGGTTCGCATTAACCTTCAAGACGCCGAATGCGAGATCTAAATATTAAGAAATTATAAAAAAATCACGCGGTTCCTGTTTATTGTAAAACTTTTTTAAAATAATGTAAAATAAATATATAAATATTAATAAATAAATAATCACTTTATAAAACATTAAATATACAATTTTAATCCACGGTTACGCTTTCAAAAGTATTCAAATAACTTTTGAAATTTGCAAAATTTAAACCAATGCGACATTTCTCATTAAAAAGTTTTCAATTCACGCACAACATTCTTCTCATTCGATCGCATTTAAAATCATTAAATCTAATACGAACTTTCGTATTAAAAAGTGTTCACTCAACCAAAACATTCTCATCATTAATTCGTATTGAAAAGTATTCAAACCAGTACGAATTCTCGCATTAAAAAGTTTTCACTCGATAAAAAATGAGTCTCATTCTTTCGCTTTCAAAAGGATTCAAAGTAATGCGAACTCTTGATTTAAAAAGTTTTCATTTCACTCTGAAATTTTCTCTCATTCGGTCGCATTACAAAGCATTAAAATGAATGTGAAGTCTCGCATTAAAAAGCATTGCGTGCAAAAAATTTTATCTTTCGCATGCAAACGCATTCAGGAATTTAATGTTATATAGGAAGTATCGCATTTAAACGTTTTCGGCTAACCTCCAATGCGAAACTGACACATAATAGACTTCACGGAAACAAATCGTGAATGCGAGACAATACTTTTGAAATTTACGTTTCTAGCAGGGAAAGCATTGATATCTTTATACTGGATTGGAACAGGAGGTGTTAAAAAAATAGGCATAGATTTGTTTGCGGACAAATAGATGAAGATATAGGTTGGGATTGACGAAGGATCAGTGGTGCAGTCAAGGCATGGTGGACCCTGGCACCGCCAGGGCACTTTTTCAAAGGGCTGGCGGCACCAAGCCGCTTTCTTGTCGTAGGAAAAGTAGTTCTAGTTAACATTAACATTCTAGTTAATATTAACAGTATTACCCTGGCGGACCGAACGAACGGAGCGGTTACGCTACAGCGTATCCTTATAGTATCCACATCGTATCCTCTCCGTATCATGCAAGAAAAACTCATTAAAAAAGGAAGATGAACATTTAACTTGTTAAAATTCGGATTCTACGTGAAATTTTGCGTTAAAAGGTCACGGAGTAATCGCAATAGTTTTTCTTGCAACATTAAAAACTTTTAAAAAATATAATACTTATCGATAACGTGGGCTGAAGGCGATTACTCTGTGACCTTTTAACTCAAAATTTCACGTAGAATCCGAATTTCAACAAGTGAAATGTTAATCTTTCTTTTTTAATGAGTTTTTCTTGCATGATACGGAGAGGATACGATGTGGATACTATAAGGATACGCTGTAGCGTATCCGCTCCGTTCGTTCGGTCCGCCAGGGTAAGAATTTAATTTCAAGGCAGTATGTAACCCACTTTATGTCAGCAATCTTTGGCAATACTATGATTCGGAATCCCGGTAAGAAGCCTTGCATTAAAAAGTATTAGAAATTTTGAATCCCTAAGAATGCCTTTTCTGTTCTTCGTTTTTTAACCCTCATTAGGCGGCGAAAATAATAAGATTTCAATCCCTTTCAAAGCCGACCGGAGCTGCCAAACCTAACCTGAAATAAACTAAGAACACAATTTTCATTTGAAGCATTGAAACGCGCTCCAAAAGCAAAAAATTTACAAAATCTACCCTAGTAAAAATGCCTATTAGAATCCAAATAGAAACCTAATAGGATGTGGCTTCTATCAGGTCCTATTACTTTCGAAAGTGGATTTTGTTCCTGGTTCTATATGGTGTTCTATTAGGTAATTGTGAACTTTCTAATTGGATCTTATTAGGATCTAATGTGTCTGTATTCGGCACTCGTACCGTATTAGCTATTGGTTTCTAAGCGGAACGTAAGTGGAACCTAATCGGATTTGAATCCGGTTTGTGTGGTTCATATTTGGTAATTTTGAACTTTATAATGGGATCTTATTAGGATCTGATGTCGTTTAAATTTCCTAGGAAAATGTCTATTAGAAGCCAAATAGAAACCTAAGAGGATGTGGTTTCTATCAGGTCCTATTACTTTCGAAAGTGGGTTTTGTTCTTGGTTCTATGTGGTGTTCTATTAGGTAATTCTGAACTTTCTAATTGGATCTTATTAGGTACGATTTCTGAACAAAAAAAAGTTATATCCTAACTTATTGTTATATAATCTTCATTTTTCATAGTTGTTAAGTACACAATTCGCCAATACGGTCGCTTACACATATAGTCGCACGCTTCAACGCTTTGAAAAATCTAACTCGCTGGGGATTCGAACCCTACCTATACTACCCTAAACTTGTGTATTATACCGCGTGCTCTAACTCATTTCGCTATCGATGCACTTGGATCTTGGTTACAAAATCTCAGCCAAGTATTTTTAACTCAATGTTTCTTTAAAGAAAACTTATTTCTGATGACCAATGGGTAGTTCTAAGGCACATTGGAAATTTTTGATAGATTTTAATTAAAAAAATTTATTTAGAATTAATTTAAAATTAAATTTGATTTATTTCAAATACGGATCGATAGTCTTTTTCTTTCTTTAAATATTTAAAAAGCTTATAAAGTATGACTTTTTAGTGTAAATTATTGAGTTTAAACTTAAGTTTGAGAAAACACAAGCTGTTTTTCAAAAAAAGTGTCTAAATTACGAAATTAACAACATTATTGAAAACATTAAAATTTTAGACAAAAATTCTAGTTATTTAAAATCAAAATTACTTTATAATATACATGAAGATTCAATTCACACTTTTTTTAATTCGCAAATGAAAATTTTAAGTGTGATTATATGACTTTTTAACAGGTATTCTTTATTTTTTTTATCTACGTAATTTATTGTTAAAATAATCTTTAAAAAATTGTTATATTTTTCATTTTCTTTGTCAGACAATTTCATTAGTCCTTCCTGAAGAAGACCAACAACTATGGTCGAAACTTTGAAGAGTAATACAATTTTTTTTTTAATTATGAATTACAATTGGAGTTTTTGATATTTGATGGCTGCTAAGACCGAAGAAAGTTTTATTTATTTATACTTTTTTAATCATGTCAGTTTTAAATTTGGAATACCTTTTCCAACACAACAATTAGAAATATGTAAAAGAAATAATTGCATTTCAATTATTCCACAAAGGACTCAATACTTTTTCTCCTTATGGATTTAAGCCGTTCAAAAACCATCTACAACTGATAAAAAAAAGAACAGTGCAGTTAAAAAAACATTTCAATAACCTTAGTGAAAACCAACTTTTTCAGCTATATATAAACCTCCACAAAATTTAAAGTTTTCGATTAATCTAATTATTTTATCATACTTTTTAACTTGGGTTTTAGTTTACTAAGTTAGTTTAAACAATTCCTAATTAATAATTGCAAATATTCATAAATTATGGAAGCACATTGGCTTCAAGTTACAACTTATTTCAATTTTCATTTTATTTTGCACAATGCACATTGTAAAAAATCTTGTTTATCGAAAATATATTATTTTCTACCCTAATAAAACCTATTAGAGAAGCAATTTTGTAATGTTGCAACTTCCCATAAAATACAACCTAATAGATACCTGATAGAACCTCCTCGAAGGCCGCACTTTGAATTTTAATCCAATTAATATAATTCCGATTAGCCGGTAATAATCCTATTACAGTCTATTAGAGAAGCAAGTTTGTATTTTGTAACATTTAGAGAAAAATATAAAAATATAGCACAAAGAATATTTGTTTTCGAAAGCCTATTAGAGCCACATAGAAAGATTTTTTCAATTCCAATTTCCGTCCCAATAGTAGATTAAGTACAGAACACAACCGGTTAGAATCCAAATTGAAATAAAAAACTGTTCAGAACCATTAAGAACCATATAGAAATTTAAGTGGATCCAATGAAGGAAATCCCAATAGATTCCTAAAAGAGTCACTTAAAACACATCATTTCGAATTTTAATCCAATTATTGATTTCAACATGCCATTAAAGTATTTTAATCATATTAATTCGATTCCAACATCCCACTCAAATACCTGAAAGAAGCTGCCAGGGCAGCAATTTCGTACTACGAGCACTTCGAATAAAGCTGATCCCAACAGGTGGCTATTAGAGCCGCTTAAAACACATCACTTTGAATGTTTTTCCGAATAATTTCATTCCGAAGGTCCAATAAAATACCTAATAGACCCTGTTAGGGAAGCAGTTTCGTACTTCTATTTTAAATAAAGCAGATCCCAATAGGGACCTATTAGAGCCGCTCAAAACACATCACTTCGAATTTTAATCCGAATAATTTAATTCCAAAGGTCCAATAAAATACCTGATAGAACCTGTTAGGGAAGCAATTTTGTACTTGTAGCATTTGGAATAAAGCAGATCCCAGTAGGTACCTTATAGATCCGCGCTCAAAACACATCGCTTCGAATTTTAATCCGGGTAATTTTGTTCCAAAGGTCCAATAAAATACCTAATAGAACCTGTTAGAAAAACAATTTTGTACTTAATAAAATTTCAAGTGAAAGAATACCTCATTGTCTCCACGTAGATCCTGTTTGAAAAATTTAACAAAAGATCATAAGTATACCGAATAAGACCGGTTAGAAACCATTTTAAAATAAGAATCCTATTAGAAACCAGTTAGGACCATATAAGATCCCATCTGCATCCTATACGTTTTCTAAACGGCTTCTATTGATACCTGTCATTTTTACTAGGGTAGTAGGGTTATTCACGGGAATACATCTCTTTATCGTAAAATATTGGCTTTGCTCAAATATTTTCAATTACAAAAATATAAAATGATGATAAAAAATGTAAAAAATTATTTTTCACCACAGTCATCTGTGTGGAAATTAATCCTGACATTGTAAAATAACCGATGCTATGTTTTAAAAAGCTTTTGAGCTCATTATTATTCGAAAACCAGAAAATTCGAAAAAAAGATTGACATTTTTATATTTCTTGGTTGCTTCGCGGTATCCAAAGTTATTCCGAAAAATCCCAGCAAAAAAGAAAGTATTGATACGAATTGAATTGAAAAGACTAAGACACCCTGCAAATCCCGCTTTGCGACAGTGACGCATTGGACCTATGTGTCAATGCATGTAAATTCGTGAAGTACGGTATTTCAATTTTGAATCTTTCTATACGTACGAATACAGTGCAAAAGTCTAAAGTCAGCGAAAACACTTCAATTCGCCCCAATGCGTCGCGGCGAATTTCAGCAAGTGTTGATTTATACAATTCAATCCGTAACAGGAAAACCAACGTGCAGTAGGGCACACAGGATTTATTGTAAATGTTTAGTAAATTGTCTCGTAGCTCAGCGGCGGGTACTCTGGACCGATACACGAGGGATCGCTGTTTCAAGTCTCGACGCATGCACTTTTTACAATTTTTTTCTGATTGACCTCGACCACGCATTCATACGAATTCACACTCATTTAATTCGCGCTGTCTCAATTCATTTAAACGCGTCTCAATGCGTTCGAACGAATCAGAAAACGGGATTCACGTGCATTACAAACATGTTAATTTGCCCCAATCCGTATCAATTATTTCTTTTTTGCTGGGATATCGTCGCCGCTTGGTATACAGAAAGGGTTTCAATTTAAGAGATAACTTCTACTGTTGTGGAGATTCAAAACGGGAGGACAGAAAGGGGATCCAGAAGTATTCAATATTTGTTACGTTACCACTGGGTACATGAAATTTTCCAATACTTTTTAATGCAAGCCTTCTTACCGGGATTTCATCCTGACTAGAGTGAATCTTGTCTGTGGGATTCCCCCAAGTTATAAATTGATTCTGTTGATTGAATTCAACTATATGCTTAAGTCACAGAAGTATTTCGGTAAAATTCAAGATATTTTTTGTAAGTTTCAGGTAATTTTCAAGAATTTAATTTCCTAAGTTACAGATTGAAGTCTAGTCGAGTAGTCTAGTAGCTTATTCTCTAAGTTTCCATCGTAAGTAAAAGTTGCTATGAAAGTACCGACACGCCACTTTATTTCTTAGGACTACACCACTACGAAGAATAGACTGGGATGGAAAAAGGAGATTGGAAGGTAGACTGGATTGGAAAAGTAGAAAGTTCAAACAGTTCCCCGAAAAACATTGACAATTATATAGGGATAGGCTGGGGTTGATGGAGGATAGACTTGGATGGAAAGGATAAATATTTAAAGATAGACTGAGGTACACGGAGAGAAAAATCAGCGTTTGAAACGACGCAAGGGCATCGTAGCCCAAAACGACGACTCACCGTCGTCTGAGACGACGAATATCGTCGTTTCATCCTACGAATCGCTTCGTCATTTGAAACGACATGGATCGTCGCTTGAAACTACGAAACTCTTGCATTGTAACTCGCCCAAGCGTGCTGATATGGGCGGGGCTTATTTTTGGTTGCAGCGCGATCATCGTTTCAAGCCACGATCCACGTCGTTTCAAACGACGATACGTATCGTCGTTTTGAACGACGATTCCGTCATTTCAATCTACAGTTCTCGTAGTTTTGAACGACGATCAAGACTCGTAGTTTCAAACAACGAATAAGCGTCGTTTCAAACGCTGATTTTTCTCTCCGTGTAGGAAAGAAGGAATCTCGGAAGGAATTGAAACGACTGCAAGCTTATATTATTCATTAAAAGAGAGAGAAAGAAAGATTGAAAAATATAAGTGAAAAGCGATGTAAGATCTGTAAGATATAATTGAGGCGAGGAGAGATAGGTTATGATTGAAAATTTTCCATCACAACCGAATAGATTTTAGATAATATTGAAAACGATAGGTGAACTGTATAACAAAACTATATAGACTATATAACTAAACTATATTGTCAGAGGGAGAAGCGGATAAGGTGGGATGCATTATCCTTGTCATTTTCTATCTTATTGGAGATTCAAAATAATTTAAAAGGATATGATTTTTATTTTTTTTTTTATTTAATATTTTAATTTAGTAATTTTTTTTGACAAAATGCCAATGTGCAAATCAATTTTGAAACTCATAAATCGTAATTTTGTAACATTCAGCTTCGAAAAGAAAATTGTTTTCTTTGATGTTGATAGTCTTTCAACGATCAAACGCGCTGTTTAAACTCTACAACCGACCGGATATTATAGCTTCGCGTTAGAGGACATTGCACACACGGGCAGCGATTTTTCCATATGTCTAAAATATGCCATCATAAGAATAGGATATCTCCGAAACCAATTCATTTTTATTTCCATAGCGACCGCCGCATAGTTTCCTATTCACGAAAAGATAACGTGTTTTCAATACATTTAATTCTTTCTAATTGTACCGGTAGGCACAACTCACAGAGTTGTTTTGTATTCCGCAAAAGTGGTCATATTTTGAGTTTATTTAATTCCTTCTCATCAGTTTACAAAATATGTGTAATAAATTGCTGTAATTCCTTCATGTGGAATATAAGTTTTGAAATTTCAATTCTAATCAATTCAAGTCTGCCTCTCTTTAAGTTAAAATTCTTTATTTCACACATTTGAATAAATTTCATCTGTAATGTATTCTCCTCAAAGTTATCAGGGATTAATGCATTTTTAACACATTTAAATAAATTATCAAAATATAAATAATTATAAATTTGAATATTTTCCGAGTGTATAAGTTATAAAACGATTTAATAATAAAAAAGAGGTTAAATAAATAATACGCTTGCGTTAAATTTTACCAAGTCGATTGATAGGAATAGGATTTGCACTTTTTCTTTTCCCGTTGGGGGATTTTTAGACGAGAGAAAAATCGCGATTTATGGGAATAAAAATTCTTCATTCTTCTGAATTCAACGCTAATTACTGGGCTTACAATTTTTGTTTAATTATGTTCTATAGAACGGGTTAAGAGACAACATTTTGGACGTTGTATGCAAAAACTTTTATAACATTTATAACTGATAAAAAAGTGATAAATAACGATAAGTGATTAAGAGGAAGCTCTGCGATTAAAATCATGAGGCAACATGATAAAATAAAATTCCTAATTCTCTCACATAAGTACCAAGTACATATTTGCACCATCTACATAGCAGATATACCTACATTGACTTGTTACAAAAGCCACAATAATACAGAAATAACTCGTGACTCAATGGATGTGGGTCAATCTGGATCCTTTACTTAGCAAGTCAGAAACACATAATGATGCAAATAATATATATAAATTAAAATCTTCCAAAAAAGGGTAAATGTATAGTAAGAACAAATGTGCTATTTCAATACAAATTTATTGATGTTCTGAAGTTCATATATTCGAAAACATAAATTGAAGAGTACACTATTATTAAAGATTCCAAGAATTGTACTCTTATACAGAATCGATCTATACATTATTATGCAAATTCGCATGTTCATTATCTTCTCATCCATAATCGCATATTTGTACAAATTTAGCAATGTACATACAATACTCATTACTAGAGTACTCACACACTATTTTAGATAAAAAAATTTTGCGAGCATTTTTGTTGTCCTTTCAAACTTCACTTAATTTCCAACGTGCCCGATGCGCTTATAATTTATCGATTTAAATCTCTTTGGTTGAAGCGGATTTCGAACCTCTTCCAAATAAATGCACGAAAGCTTGAATACAAAAATAAAAACACTTTCAATTTAAATAAAGTGAACTAAAATGAACCTAAAACTAAAATAAAATCCTAACTAAGTTACTAATGCCTTTTTCATCTTCTTGAACACACACACACATGGTTATCCATTCCATTTAAAGCTACATCAGGCGCAGAATCCCCGAAATACGAATATCACGAGATTAATTCTAGCAACACTTTATTATTTACACTATCAACGTAAGCTTGACCTTTAGAATACATACATACCGTCTTAATTAAGTAACTTAAGCTACAAGAAGAAGGTGATAGAAAATATGTCGTACTTTATATACGATCTTCGAAATTATAAGGAAACTATTTCAAAGAAAAAAATATTTACAACTTTTAAATTAAAAGTTAAATAAGTCAATTTACATTATCCGTACATTCGGAACCTCCTTGCTTGTGTGTTTCGACTCGTTAAACAAGAAATGTCAATCGATAAAACGAGAGGAATGACTCTGGGCCCTTTATTTGAGCAGAGTTCGTTCATCATTAACGGATCGTCTCGCAGTTTTGGGTGGCTGTCCACTTTTATCACTTTGAATTCATCTCTTCCTTCTTTGTGTCATTCTTATTTTTCAAGAAAGATTGTCATCATCTTCCATTGAAAAATCCTCCCATTCTCACGCAATCTTCATATATATTGTGCGATCGCGCATTTTGCTTAGCTTCATTTCCCTCAATGCTCTTTGGGCTTCAACTGGTGATTGGAAGCAAACTCGGGCATCACCAGTTGGCATTCCTTGCTCATTATACCGTCGAATTACGTGTTCACGTTTAATTTCATAATCTCCGAAGAATTCGATTATCTCGTCAATATTGGCCTTGAAAGGAACATTTTCAAGGGAGACGACACAGCCAGGTTTTCCGAAGCCTTCTACATGGTCCATGGGTCCAGAAGGAGGAGGATGTCTAGGAGGCATCATGTGTCTCGGCATTCCCATCATCCCTGGAGGTGGCGGTCCTCTGGGTCCAAAACCACTACCGAAACGAGGATGGTGCATAGGTCCAGAGAATCTTGGTCGCATTTCATGCATGGGATGATGGTGCATTGGGAAATGATGTGGCGGTGGTTGGATCGGCAGTGGAGCTGATTGACCATCAGCAAGTCCTAGGGTTTCCAACATTTTGTTTCGGGGCACTAACATTATCGATGGAACATTTTTACCAAGTGGTAATCCATTTTTGCCGATTGCACGAACAGCTTCTTCTGGTGTGTCAAACTCGCAGAAGCATTCACCTGCTGGCTTGCCTGCTTGGTTTAACATCATGTGTATCCTGAAACAGAAATTTAAAATTAATTTTAAATTTCAATACAGGATAAATGAAACATTAAAGACTTAAATAAGTGAACGGGGTTGCTAGTAATATCATTATTAACAGAAATGTCATTGATATACCATTATTAATAATATAATTTATAAAACAAGGTTTCTATGATATAAATCTGAAATTGCACAATTTTACGTTCTTTGAAATTAATTTATTTTACTTCCGAGTGCAACAGCTTCAGTTCTAAAATAAATAATTTAGTAAGTAATTCAACATTATTACATACTCTGTTAGTACCACACTTTACCATTAATTAATTATTATGTTTTCTGAGAATTTAAATTGAAATAAATAAATTTGTTCATTTTATTCTTTGATACCTTAGCAATCATTAAAAAATAAGTAAATAATTAAATTTTTTACATTTTCAAAGCAAATACTAATTCCAAATCCAAACAAAACAAAAAAAATTTAATTTGAAATTCTCACCTATGAGGAACGATTCCTATGTCAGAGAAAAAGTCCAAGATATCCCGATCACTCGATTGATAAGGAAGCCCTCTCATAATAATGCAGTCAGACTCCGACGAAACATCAGGTAGCCCTTCAAATTCCTGTTTCTCTTCCTCAAATTCATTTTCCGCGAGAGCAGCAGCGGTGATCTGTTTGGGTCCAATTTTGAGCGGCATCGTGAGCGCCTTCTCCGCGTCTTCCACAGTTGCAAACTGAACATATCCAATATACTTCGTGACTCCCGATTTCTCCATAGTTTTAATAAAAACATCATTGATGTTCAAATTCTGAAAGAGGTTCCCGATATCCATTTCTTTGGCATAAGAGGGCAATTCAGTCAAAATAATACAAGGAGAAGCTGCCTCCAAGTCCACAATTTCAGCATCCTTACCAATCTCGTTCTCTTCCATAGGAAATTCTGTGTTTTCCTCCTTCATCGGCAAAATCTTAGTATCCTCTGTAACTACTGGAGAAAATTTCGACTCCCTTTCGGGAGGAATTTCTCGACCTGGAGGAATATCTCGAACTGGAGGAATATCTCGAGCTGGAGGAATATCTCTAACTGAAGGAATATCTCGACCTGGAGGAAACCCGGGCCTAATATTGTCCCTATTATCATTCATAGGATAGGAATCCATTGCTTTTTCAAAAATCGACTCGTCCAGATGTAAAACTTCCACTTCAGAACCACGGACATATCTCATATTCTTAAGAGCCTGTTCCTTTCCATCCGGCTTTCCAAATTTAACATAAGCGATTCCCACTCGATTTCCATGATTGTCGTTGATCAACTTGAGTCCATCTTTTCTGATAAAAAGTCCCTGGAATGCGTGACGAACATCGCTGTAAGTAGCAGTAAGAGGCATATTGCGCACTTCAACACAATTTCCACTTTCAGAAGAGACACTTTCGTTTTGTCCTCCAAAGCGAGAGTTACTTGGTCCTCTGTTCATTGACCTATCACCACCAGATCTGTCCATAGATCTTTCATTCGGATTATCAAAACCACCTTTAAAGGGGGTCGCTTGGAAGGCGTGGGGATTCCTCCTACTATCTAATTCTTGAACCTTGCTCAAAAACGCACTATTCGGCCTAATTCCAGGACGAAAACTACCTGAATTTCCGTTGTTAAACGAGTTAGAACTGTCTGGAGATGAAAAAGGCCCTGGTCTGTTCGGAAACCTTACAGAATCCATTCTTCCATTATCAGACCAGGGTTCTCTCCCCCTATTAATTTGGGGCATGTTGCTGTTTCCAGACAAAGCATTATTTCCCAAACCCTGAGGGAGTGAGTTCATTCCTAAACCTGGCATTCGATTCGCCATGAGGTTCCCGACGCCATTTAGACCATTGAGAGCGAATTGGTTTGGCTGTAACATTGAGGATGTAGTGCTTAATACTGAATTTCCAAAAGAAGTGGATCTATCGCCATCTTGAGTAGAAAGAGCAGCAGCGATTCCAGCTCCTAGAATATTCGGAGCGATCATTGCAGCTTGTAATTGTTGAGCACGAGGTGGAACTTCCCAAATGCCATTCTCGGATAAGGAAGGTTTCTTTGCAGAAGGTGCGGGTTTGTCTTTGCCGAATTGACCAACGCAGACGATATCGGTGTTTTCTTCATCATTGGAATCTTTACGTCTCGCGTCGCCTCCACTAGTTCTTTTTAAATCACGATCTTTAGATCGGGTGCGATCACGTGACTTTGACCGATCACGACGACGGCGTCTGTCTCGCCTGTCACGGTCACGAGATCGGCTACGATCGTATCTGCGACCTCCGCGATCTCGTCCCCTGTCACGATCACGATCACGGTCTCTGTCTCGATCGCGACGGTCACGCTCACCGCGACCACGCTCTCTATCACGGGACCTGGAGCGGTCTCGGGAACGAGATCGGTCTCGTCTTTCTTTTCGGTCTTTGCCTGATTCGCTCTCGTTGTCTCGCTCTTTTTCTCGTCGAAGATCGGATGGAGAAGCCTGTTTTGGTGTCACTACTGGCACGACTGGTGCAGGTGTGGCCTGCATGAAGGATTGCAGGGAGAGAGTTTGCTGTCTAGCCGCCTCAATGACCTTTTGCATTTCTGTGCGGGAACTCAGGAGAAGCTTGATCTTCATTTCTTTTATTTTACCTCCATCGAGCATCATTGCTTGTCGAGCGTCCTCATCGGTACTGCAGGGAAATAAAAAAAAAACAAAGTTTTATTTACATGGTTAAAAAAAAGTTAAGAGATAATAATAGTTTTAATGAGAGATATATTGTTTTTATCTTAGGACAATGATAATCTGGAAAATGAATCCGATTTCGAGGTGGCATTTCAATCGAGGGAAAAGTTCACCGTCATCGACAATTTTTCTTTGTCATTGAAAAATTAGGTTCTGATGAATAACTGTTCATACAAGGGCCTTCATTATTCCCATATTCGTTTTATTAAAAACTTTGTAAAAATAAAAGAAATGTTATTATATTTCAAATCAGGCAAGATCTCTTAAATTACGAGTATGTATTTGAATTTTCATGTTTGGTTTTCAAAAAAAAAACATTTTTTTTTTTAATTCGATAAGGTTTGGTCTAATTCAGTTACACAAATTTTCTTTCAAAATTCTCATGAGGTTTACAGTCAGGATAATATTTCTTTTCAAAAATTGAATTTCATCATTTTTCTTGTACATGATGCAAGATATCATAAATGAGGGCTTCCGTTGTTTTCGAGCAAAATGAGAAAATACGATTTCATGAAAAAATGCTCATATTCTCGAATTAAAAGCTTGCAGTATATGTTCCTTATAACAGAAAAAATTCAACGAAAAATTAGTAGAAAATGTAAATATTTTTTTTTAATAGACTTTTTTACATTTGTTTATCTTTTGTCTTGAACCTTGCTCAAAAACGCACTATTCGGCCTAATTCCAGGACGAAAACTACCTGAATTCCGTTGTTAAACGAGTTAGAATGTTAGTTAGTTAGAATGCAGAGAACATAGCAAATCGCCGATATTTTGTTAATTCGTAACTGCTTTCAAATTTTTCGGCGGACTTCTAAAAAGTAGTGAACCTCACCAGAATCTAGAAAGAAAATTTAAGTATCTGAACTACTGAATTAACGAATGCATCCCAGTGACCAATTTTAAAACCATTAAACACGTTTTTTCTTAAAAATATTACAAATTCCCGTTCGAAAAACAATGTTGAGTTGAGTAAATGTTGAGTACGGCCGAGGGTGACGCTGGCTGTACTTTTAGGCCGAAAATTATTCAAATGCATGGGGAAAGTGTGAAAATGTGAAATTTTGTGCTTTTTATATTATAAAAACCGACTGTTTAGACTTTTTTTGCTTTAGAATTAAGTTTCAAGGCTTTTAGACTGAAATTTTATCAAGTTTTTTTTTGTGACGAACTTATTTATTGACGTTGTTATAAAAAAATTTGAAAATATAAGACAAATTTTTTATTTCAACGAGATATTGAGTAAAGAATATGTAATTAAACTGCTTTTTTTTTGTAAAAAACGCAAATTACTGGTAACATGAATGTTCAATTAATATTAATAAGACAATTTATTAAAGTTGGTATCAAAAAATTTAAAAACAGTTTCAATTCATCACAACTGTTTTTGAAGATCGCAATCTCTTTTGTTCACTTTGAGAATAATTGACAAAAAAAGCGTTGCACTATAAGAAAAATTTCTAATTTCAATGAGATATTGAGTAAACATTTTATCGAAAATATGCAATTAAACTTTTTTTTGTAAAAAAAACGCAAATTATTGGTAACATGAATTTTCAGTTAATATTAATAAAACAATTGATTGAAGTTGGTATCAAAAAATTTGAAGACAGTTTGAACTCATCACAATTGCTTTTAAAGATCGCAATCTTGTTTGTTCACTTTGAAAATAATTGACAAAAAAGTGTTGTGCTAAAAAAATTTAAATTTTCAACGAGATATAGCGTAAAACTGTTATCGAAAATACGCAATTAAACATTTTTTTTTGTAAAAAAACGCAAATTATTGATAACATGAATGAAAATCAATGAAATTGAAGGTATTCTTTATCGCAATTAGAATTAAATTTAATTATTAATTGAAGGGTTGCAGTACAGAACTAGATAAGCAAAAAAATCAGAATTTTCCAGGAGAGACACATCAAATTCTGTAAAATCGAAATCACCATTTAAAGATAAAACAAAAGTTTACTCCCGAGGAGATAAAAACTGCAATTGTTATTTTTAACAAAAAATAAAAACTTACTCCCGTGATATTGAGCTGCTAAATTGAGAGAAAATGAGTTTCGTTATAAAAAAATAACCAATTTCGAGTAAATAAAATTACGAATTTGGAGGTTCAAATTTCACGGGTTTTGAAAAATATTTTTGGATAGCGACAAAAAATCTGTTCTTGAATTTTTAAAAATCATAAAAACTTGCTCCTGAGATATAGGGAGGCTGAATAAGAATAAAGAAGTTTTTATCCAAAAAAATTATTATTTTCGGGGAAAATAAATATTTAGTGTGACGATATTGCACTGTAACAGACGATTTTTCGCTGGAAAGTCTATAAAAATATAAATCGTTAGAAATATTCGATATATTTGTAACAATAGATATTTTTTATTATTATAATTAATTTTTATAAACGTCTTATAAAGAAACAAAATAAATTATTTTCTAGCTTCGAAAAATAAATAATTTTTTTTTTTTAATTTTGTTCAATTAAGCGTGAATTTCAAATTTCAATAATCATTATAAATGTCAATAAAAATAAAATTCAATTGAAATTTACAATATTTCATATTAATTTACAATATTGAAGTTTACAATATTTACATATTTCAATGCTAAAAATGTAATGTTCACTTTGTAGAATTATTATTGGTACTCTGTGAAAAGTGTATTTGTATTTAATCATCAAAATAATGTTTTCTTCACTTTTCATTAGTACTTATCAATTTATTGGATATTTAATATGCTACAAAATATTTTTTCGAGATAAATGTATGCAAAAAACGTATTTTAACAATTAAAATCAATTACATTTGTATTTTCCCCATGGATTTGAATAATATTGTCGGCCTAAAAGTACAGCCAGCGCCGCCACTCGGCCGTCTTCAAATCTCATGACACATTTATTCTACAGGCCTTTATAGGAGAGCCATCCCCCTGATGTGAACAGTAAACATAACCTATTGTAAGGTTTACTATTTTAAACGTGCTTTTAAAGTAAACAGAAGGGCCTGAAATATTTTAAAAATGCCTAGAATGTCACTAAAACCCGGCTTTGTAAAGTATGACAGTGCGAAAAGTTTGGATGAATCTTAGTATCTTTATCGGTTCTTCCAACGGCTTCGGTCCATTTCTTTCTCACTTCTGTGCCCATAGGCAACCTTATCAATATTTTGTGTGGATCATCTTTGCAATTGCCGTTGCACTCTGGTGCAGAACCTTTTTTTGAAGAGGCTGCCATTATTATACTTGTGAAATATAAGCGAAAGAAATCCGACTAACGTGTGCTCGTGATTCCGAGCAATGGATCATTATTCCGATTGGTTACCCGCTTTTTGGGAAGTGACGTTTCATAGTCACAGAGTTTTTTATCAGGGATTTCGATACTTTTCTTAAACATTTTTTTTTCTCTACAATGAAGCATTATTCAAACAAATTTTTAAATATACTAAAATGTTCAGAGTGTCATGCAGTATTAAACAAATATATTACCTAAAATTAAGGCGAGGGCCCCATTAATGTTAATTATTTTTTAATTAAGGAGGTTTTGACGGTTACGTTTTTTATCTTAAAACAGAATGATAACGGTTGAAACTACACATTTTGTAATGCTTTAAGCTGTGTAATTGAAAAAAAACTAAACTTCGTAATTATTCAAGTCTGAACTAAAAATTGTTTAACAATTGGGATTTTGATTTCAAACTCTCCGATTTTAAATGTTTAAATGTGGAATTTTTCGACATTGTTTTAAATTGAAAATTTTTAGTCTATAAAAGCTAGATATTTGAAATAAAATTATCAAATTTGGAAAGAGTCTACAACTTATAATTGATCGGTTGGGTGCAGTAACAGCCTATGTACTTGTATTTTCAGAAGTCACTTGTTTTGCACATAACTTCATGGATAACAAATGAAAAACAAGTGACTTTTAAAAGTGAAAGTAGGCTATTATTGCATCCAACGGCTCAATTGTTGATTTGCAAATGTTATAAAATTAAAATTGTGTAATTCATCAAGTTTCAATCTGAAATATGTAATTCAATGTTTAACATCAGGGTGGCCACTATTTTTTAAATTTTCGTCTCTCGGCTTTTTCCCGGTAAATATTCGTGATTTCTCCCGGTTAAAATAAAATATAACTCTTTGCGAAAACCAGTTTTTTCACATACGAGTATATGATATATTGCGGAAGTCGATAAGCATCAGCAAACCTTTTTGCAAGAAATCAATTGACTTTAAATAATATAATAAGTAGGATAAGAAAATTTGTGTGTCTAATGAAGGAAAATACAGAAGTGCGTTCAATTACACACTAGCAGTAAGTACACGCGCGCAAATTGCACGTTCACGTTTCTGGATTTTTATTTCCTAAAATGAAAAATATGCAAATTTAAAAATGCAGTATTAAACCAATTTTCTAATATTATGCTTCGAATGTTTTTGAAACAATAATTAATAATTTCAAACTGAAAGCGTCTGAAATTAAAAAAAAATACGTTGAACGATTTTGGACAATTTAATTAGAAAAAGGAATTAAATGTTATAATTTCTAAGT
Source organism: Andricus quercusramuli (assembly GCA_932178445.1). Taxonomy (NCBI): domain Eukaryota; kingdom Metazoa; phylum Arthropoda; class Insecta; order Hymenoptera; family Cynipidae; genus Andricus; species Andricus quercusramuli. The sequence continues at coordinate 40,825 of CAKNXH010060747.1, forward strand.
CGAAGCGCTAAAAATTAAACAATTTTATTTTGAATTGAAGAATTACGAAATTAAATAATTTCAGATTAAAATTTCGATAGTAGTACAATGTCAAAACGTAAAAAATTGAATAATTTAAGATTCGAATTTTGGAAATTGGGTCATTTAAAATTGAGAGGAATTAAAATTGTATTGTTTATAAATAAAAGCGTTCGAAGTTAAATAATTAAAAATTGAAAACTTTTGAATTTGAATAAATTTAAATTCAAAGTGAATAAATTTTGACAATTTAATAATGAAAACTAAATAGAATCTTTCAAAGTTAAAGCTTCTAAAATTGTAAATTTGTATTGCATAACAAAATTATAATTCAACATTAAAGCTGATCAGACAAAATTTTCTGAAATAAAAAAATGAATTGAATTATTGGTGGAAAAATCTTCCTGTATTTTTTCCACGGCCTTTCTGTAATCACGTTTGCAGGTAAATGCAGATAAATCTTCTGTAAAACTCTCTTAATTTCTCTGATAATTTGGTCTCATGGATATTTGCGTGAAAATTTGTAAGTAGGGGAAAATTATTTGTAGCGAAATGCAGAGAATTTCGGCATTTCTCTGTCCAGCTTCTGCAAATTCTTTGTAAATTAGCTGTGACAGAGATTTGTAGAAAAAGTACCATGTGGAGCGAAATATTTGCAGATAAATGCAGGGAAGCTTTGCTTCTTTCTACAGTTTCTCTGCAAACTAGGTCTTACCGAGATTTGCCGAAAAAGGACTTACGAGAAATTTATCAAGAGGAACTGCTTGCAGAAAGAAGCAGAAAAAGTCTGCTTCGCTCTGTAATTTCTCTGTGAATTAGGTGTGACGGAGATTTGCAGAAAGAAGTATCATGCAGAGAGAAATATTTGCTGACAAATGCAGGGAAGCTCTGCTTCTTTCTACAGTTACTCTGCAAAGTAGGTCTTACCGAGATTTGCCGAAAAAGGAATTAGAATAAATGTATCAAGAGGAACTGCTTGCAGATAGAAGCAGAAAAAGTCTGCTTCGTTCTGTAATAATTTCTCTGTGAATTAGGTGTGACGGAGATTTGTAGTAAAAAGACTTAGACGAAATTCATCGAGAAGAAATTATCGCAGAAAGGTGCAGGTAAAATCTGCTTCTTCCTGTAATTTCGTTATAAACAAGGTGTAATGGAGATTTGCAGTAAAAAGAATTAGAAGAAATTCATTGAAAAGCACTGCTGATAGAAAAAAAACGTGTAAAGTCTGCCGCTTCCAGTAACTAGATATTTGTTATATTTTTAATTTATTTCCCGCGAAAATAACAAATACCTCTTTGAATACTTCTTGAGTAACTGTACTAACATTTTTTAGGGTGGCAATTAATTAAGTTATTTCAGGGCGGATAAAGAATACAATGAATAGCATAGCCATACAATTATATTATGATTTATTTCCACATTAAAAAGCTTCTAATCACCCAGGATGATTTTCACCTAGGTAGACTTTCACGTACATTTTTGGTAAAATGGGAGAGGGATGCTCAAAAATGCAGAGAATTCATTCCAGCAGGACAATGCAGAGAATTTTTTCCAATTGCAGTAGTAATGCAGACAATTGCAGATACCCAGTACGAACATTTTCAGAACAATGAAGAGAATTGTCTACCGCAGAGTAATACAGAGTTTCTCTGCATTTTTGCTGAAGTGTTTCAATTTTAGCAGTAAAGCAGATACTTTTGTAGAGTATTTGCGAATATTCTTTGCAGAAAACTCGCTGAGAAATGCATGCGAATGCAGACCATTTTTTGAAGAAGAGTAATGCAGAGTTCCTCTGCATTTATGCTAAAGTGTTTCAATGTAAGCCGTAATGCAGGAGACGTTTGCAGAGTACTTGCAGGGATATTATGAAGTAATTTGCAGATTTGCAGAAGTAATTTGCAATTTCAACAGGTATACTAAAAATACTTTTAAAATAAATAGTAATTTTTAATGGGAAACATTAAATATGAAATTTTTTTTCTACTCCGGAACGTGAAAAATGAAACGAATGTGAACTTCATTTAAAACTGAAAAAAATTTAGTCACAAAAAATTGTGATATTAAAACTTCTTTATACAAAAACCCTTTAAAATTTTAATTATTTGAAGTATATTTAAATTGCTTGAAAATTAATAATTTTTGAATTGTTAATTATACTTTCCAAAATTCAAACAATTCAATTTCAATTGCAACATTGAAACCTATGAAAGGGTACAATTAAAAATTTAGAGTTCAACATGAAAATTCAGAACTCTAAAATTGTAACCATTTAAAATTACCGAAGTTACTTATTTACTGACGTATCAATTTCGGATAGTTTAATTTTTATCTTTTTTTATTTTAAACTCAATTTGTAACTTTTTAATTTCAAATCTTCCTTCAGAATTATTATTCATTTTTGTACTTTTCCAATCAAATATTTTTCAATTTGAAATTATTTATTTGTTTAAATCTTCAACTAAAAATCGGGCAACAATTTTAAGATATTACATTGAAAATTAAAAATTAAATTAAAGAATACAAAGAAAGATTGCTGTAATATGATTTCAGTTTTTGAAACTCTACCAAGGCTCTTAATATACAATTTGAAAACATTTAATAGCGCAATGGTCCTGACAATCACGGGCGCTTTTAAAATTATATTTTTATAAATTATAAGATCCATTAATTGGAAAAGTAATATCTGACTTCGGGAACAACCCTATTATGAAATACGGGAAATCTCCCGGGGTAGTATTTCTCTCCCGGTTTTCTCCCGGTACAAGTTTCTCCCGGTTCTCCCGGCTGGGAGAATTAGCCACCCTGAATATTTCCAACATTAAATTGTTTGAATACTAAGGCTTGTAATTTAAATTTCATTAATTTTAAGCGACTTTCATTGAATTTTAACGTAAAGAATTTTTAATGTTTAAATTTAAAATTATTAAAATTTTACCACTTTCAGTTCAAGCTAAAATTATTAAATTTTGAATGCTACCAACGCGAAATTTTTCAAATTCAAACGCTTTGAAGAAACCGGTCCCGGACTAGAATTATGGAAAATTCCGTAATATTTCCTGTCGCATTATAATTGACTGCTTATCTTAAGCAAAATTCCGTACTATACGATAGTACCTTTGAGCGCCATCAACTTAAATTTATACAATTTTGAATCTAAAATTGTCCTAAATGTGTTCACTTGTAAATTAATCAATTTCAATCACTGTACTTGTAACCCTATTCAACATTGAGGACTCATAATTGTAATTGAATGCATTAATTTCAAGCTTAAATTACTCGACTTGGAACGACATATATTTGAACTGGTCCTAATTAAGGCAGTTTTTAAAATCAAAACACAACCTTTAAGAGTTAAACCATTTAAAATTGGAAGTCTTTTATTGTAAATTGAATAAATATAATTCCAAGGTCTTCCAAATTAGAAGATAAGGTAGATGTCCCAGTAATCGGGACGGTCCCAGTAATCGTGAGTTTTGAGGTGTAAACGCCAGAATTAAGTATTTTCCACATAAAAATACAATCCTAAAATATTTTTAAGTAAGGTTGAACAATGCTTGCTGTGGAAACCAAGTTAGTTTTTTCATACAAATAGTGCACATGGGTAAAAAAAATTAATTTGTATTGCCGGTGGCGATGAATCACGAAACGTGCAAAATAGCTTAACATTTTGGTTAGGAAAGGCGTCTCTTTACTTAAGCTTTTACTATGTCAAGAAATTAGTTTATCTGGACGAAAATAATTTTTTTGTAATAAAAAATAATTTTTGTTTCATAAAATAAAGTAAAATCTTAACTTAGTACCTTCTTGTTCAAGAAATATCGGTCACGATTATAGGGACATTTCAAAAGCATAGTTGCTCGAGTAATCGTGACCTGTCACTAAGACTAGGACGACTCTGTCAAAATTTTATTTCCATATTTCGTTACAAATAATAATTTAATTAATTTCAAAAAGGTATGAAATGAAAACGGAGAACTGAATTGTTACTGTGAGTAGTAATCGTAATATAAATTAGTGCTTAAAACTGAAAAAAGGTGATGTAAAATATTTGAATGAGTTTAGAGATTTCATTATCAGTTTTTGAGTTTATTATCATTTTTCGGTGAAGTTAATATTTATTAAGTAATTTTTCATTATATAACATTAATCTATACTGCATTATATAAAGAAAAATGTGTAATAGATATATAATTATTGATAGTTTTAATATTGTCACAACGTAAACAGAAAATAACCTTATTTTTTTAGTCACTGCATTTGATCAAATTTCGTGTGCTACATCTTGTTACTCAAAATGTTAATGATTTTTAATTATAATATTCAGTATTATAAAAGAGTTTCAGCATTGTCGTTATTACTTATCGTGATAAAAATTCTAATAAATATTTATCTCGAATTATTTTTGTGACCACTTTATTTCTTATGAATAAAATATTAATTTTATTCGATAATATTTTTAACTGAAATAAGAACTAAACATTTTAAAAGAAAATTCATTTTCATAATGATTAATTTTCATAGAGTCCATCACACTTATCAGAACTATCAGAAGATTCGATTTTGAGGTTGTTTCGACGGCTTTCATCACAGAGGTCTCAATCAATATAAAACTAACAATACATCTTTCATTTCAATAAAGTATAGTAAAAAAACAAAAATACACTTAAAATACACCTCCAAATTGCTAAAAACTGATTTCAAGAAAACTTAACCTTTTTCACGAAGACTGGGACAACGACTCACGATTACTAGTACATGACAGATTTGGAAAACACGATAACTGGGACATCGGTGCTTTTTTGCTTTTAATTATTTATAAATAAAAAGTAATATTACATATAATGTAAGAACAATTTTTATAATATTCTAGGATGTTTGATGCTTCAATCAGTACCAATCATTTTTCAAATAATCCTACAAAAACAATTTTCTAAATATTTGAAGTCGATGAAATCTCTTATGGTCACGATTACTGGGACGTTTACCTTACTTGGAATAAAATATTCAGAATTATAAATTAAAAAAAAAGAAGTCTCCAAACTTGAAAAAATTTTATTGTAAGATTAAAACTTAAAAACTTTTGTACTAAGTATTTAAAATCAAAAATTGTGATTTAAAACTTTTTAAAAACACAATCATTTTGAATGCAAGGTGTTTTGAATAGTATATGTAATAGCAAGTTTACGTCTCAAAGTAACTATGGATAAACAATAATATATTTTGCAAAAACCGACCATTTTCTTTATTTTTACTATTTATGAGCTTTTTCAATAAATTAGGACATTTTTACAAATAAAAAATTGATTTATTTAAATAAAATTTGAAAAATTGTACGCTTTCCACGTGAGGCATCTATGCGTTTAGTTTGAACACATGGAACTAAATTTTCTACTACACAATAATAAATTTGAATATACTTTTGAAATTAGAATTTCTGGATTAAGAAGCTTCTTGGTTATTTAATTAGTCATCATTTGTGGATATAGAATCTAGATCTCTAACTGTAGTTATCTTGTGATGTAAGATTAATTTTGAGGTAAAAGTTAATTTTCTCTTTTAGAATATCTCACCTAAATGCTATGAAAGCATCTCCCAGTTCACCGCCAACGATGTGTACGCCACCTTCTGGAATGCTGAGTCCTCGGAAGAACTGGCGAATGTCCAGGGCGTTAGCAGACCACGCCAGATTTTGTAGCCTAATTATGACACTCATTTTGATGTCTGATATTTATCTGCAATTTAAGAGATGGAGAAATTACGACCATGTTTCAACAAGGTGTATGAAACACCACAGATGAGAATTCATTTCACACTGACATAAAAGTTCCAATAAAAAATAATCCATCATCAGTCTCAGATGATGAAGCTCCAAAAATTAATCATCCTTACAAATAACTTATACTGTAACTTATATCGTATTTTGTGACTGTATTTCGAAGAAAAGTAATGTTGTGATATGTCTGTTATGTGATTTCAATTAAGTGTTTAAACTTTTCCGATAGACTTTCATACCTATTATTTTTCTTTATTTGAAGGCAAAACGCTTGAAAGTAACAGAAATTCCTACCGATTCTCTTTCGTATCTCTTAACTTCCAAAATAAAAATATATTTTTAGTTTTTTGTCATTGTTATCTATAAACAATAATAGTTAAGCCATTTCTACAAATTAACAAGAAAAAATATCTAAAACTCATTAATAATTTTAGACATACGTATATAATCTCGAAAAAATCGTTGCCAGTCATTTTTTAGGTGTTTAACTCAGAATATGACAGAATGTATAGTTGAAATAATCGAAAACCCCTCTGTTATTTATTTTAATTATTATACTTCATTAAAATATGCAACAGAAGATTGGACAACTTCTTTCACAATACGCATGCTCAAAAAAATGCATAGAACTGCTTTTAAATGTAAAATAACACATTAATACTTAAATTATATACAGCATTTGATCACTACTTTTTAAAGATGGCGCTAGGGTTCGTTTAAGGATATATATTTAAAGATTATAGAATCTTTTTAAAGATGTACCATGATAATAAATAATTACGCAGACTTGAATGCAATATTAGCAAAAATATCTCTTTTAGATCCCAGTTTTTCTACGCAACTTCATACTTTGAATTTTTTTACGAAATTAATCATAGCTAAAGAATACATTTCTCAAAGCTCTGTAGGCTTTCACGCGCAGATTTTCACCGTGATACTCGCGCTTCGCTCTCGATTCTCGAGACATTTTTTAATATATAATTATTTTTTAAGCTTGCATCACAAACAAAATTTGTAGGTATTTTGAGAAGCTACAGTTTCTTCTTTGAATTTTGTTTAAGAATCTCGGGTCGTTTAGCGTACTTGTAAAATCAGAATTTTCGATTTTTGCACAGCCTTTCTTATATAGATAAATAAAAAACGAGTTCTATACAAAAATTGTTAAAAGAAATTTTACAGTGCTACAATTCCTTTTTAGACGTTTTTCCGTATCTTGTGTCGTTAGTCTAAAAGTAAGATTAAAAAAAAGTTCCATCAAAAGTGATTGAAAGGGGCTGTAGGAATTTCGAAAAACGACAAGCTATTTTTTTACTTTTTTTATGTATTTCGCGTCGTTTGATGAAAAATTGGAATTTTCAATTTTTGCATAACATTTTCGATGGATAGAGCACAGCTTTTTCAAAATTTATTGCTTTCAATAACATTTTTCACCAGAAATGTCTTGAATTCTGACAAATGTTTAAACCAAAAATTGATCATTTCTTTCGCTTGCCAGAATTTTTTAGGGGGCAGGTTGTTTTCTATTGCTGAGGAGAAATTGTTTAAAAGAGTAATCATACCATCTTTCCCTGTTAATTAATAAGCAAGTTATGAAACAAATTAGATTTTCTCTGAAACATGGAAAACCAACAAAAAAATGCTTCTCCAAGAAAAAAAGAGACTCAGAAAGTTTCTCGCTGCTCCAGAACGGTCACAAAAATTACAAAATAAATCAGGCGCCGAAATTATCACATAAAATATCCATTCAACCGGATAAAAATAAAATACGAATTTCTAGTTTCTTCCATGTGAAAAGAACTACAAAGTTTACAAACATTGAAAAGTCCTAATACAATCAAATAGATCATTCACACCACAGAATCCTAAGCAGTCATGTTTTGAAATTGAGGAAATTCACTGAAGTTATAAATATACATATGCAATATAATTTAATTTCCTAGATATTATTTAGTAACTTAAAAAAACTGCCCTTCGCTCATAACTTAATTTTTTAAAGAAACAAATAAAATCAGTTTCATGTTTCTGAATTTTTAATATATCAAAGGGATTAGAGTATTAATTTAGATACATGTTCAATTCAATCAGAATGTGAGTCGCGTCAAGCAAACATATTCAAATAATTTTTTCCCTTTAAATTCAAAAGATCTAATCATTGAGAACCTGACCGATCCAGAAAAGCTACAATATTTTTTAGAAAAAAGGCTTTTATCAAATGAAAAGATTTGTCTGGATCAAAGTATTATGCAAATTAAAAAATACAATGAAGAGTAGTGGTTGACCTAATAATCTCGCGGCATTATCAATTTAGTCAAGCGGATTCAGAAAAGACCGGTTGTTGCACCGAGGACGTTTGTCGAAAGTTGAAATGCTTGTTGAATTTGCTGTCTGGATACAGCAAGGGGATTAGCTGTCAACCAGTCAGTTGACATTCTCAAAAGCAATTCTTTGATTTCAAGTATTTTTTCATTTTCAATCATCAGCATAAGCGCAACTGATTTCCTTTCTTCTATATTTTTTCAAGAAAGAAAATAAAGGAAGATTTGTTTAATTGGAAAAGGTTTCGCCACACAAGCGTATACACATAAGGCACTATTTCACAAACAGAATCCACATTTCCTGAGTTGACGAAATTACGACTCATCAGGCATATTTATAAAATATGCGGTTAACTTGCAAAATTTAAGATAAAAAGGATAATTGCACGAAAGGGCATTTTAACTAACAGTAACGAATTTTCTTTCAAGTACTTTTTTAGCTAAAGCTGTGAATAAGTCTTTTGATATCCTAAGGATATTCTATTGCTAAAAAAGACAAATTTCAAAAATATGCACAGACCTTTGAAAGGTATAGGTCAAAGCGTCAAAAACTGTAATTTCATGATTGTGAATTCTCTTTTGTTAAAGCTCCTTCACATTCACATTCTTATCACGTATCTCGTGCTTCGCACTCGATTTTGTCCAAAATGTGAACTTTTCTACATTATGATCAACACTATTATATCTAATTTACATTATATTTATTTCGGTACCTCGATCTGGTACTGCTTACTCAGATATTGCAAAATAATGTACAAATTTTATTTTTCATCATGACTTTAACATTTTCTCCTTACTTTGCACTAATTTTTATTCTCAGCTGCCGTGAAGATGCACCCGGTTTGAGCGCGAAAATCAAAAACTGTGATTCAAACCCCTCAGAAGCTACAATCATAGAGTGAAACTAAACACGTTTTTTTTTTCAATTTGACTATGAACAGGGTTCTCAAAGCATTTAAGGCCTTGACGATTACGTTCTCATTGCGATACTCGCGCTTCACGCTCAGTAGCTAGGTTATACAGACGATTGCTTTTGAAAAATAAAACCACGTAAACAAAATAAAACGGAATATGAGAAATTGTTATGTTTTTCGTTAAAATGTTTTTAAAAATTAGACTTTCTGATTGAGTACAATGTACATTGTTGAAATAAGTAATACAAAAAGTACGTGTAATATTTCATATTTGCCGATTGTTAAAATGTTTTAAAAAATTCAGGAGAACTAATTTGGAACACACAAGTCAAAGAATTCGAAGAAAATATTAAAAATCATTGGACTGTATTTTAAAAAGATCGTACCTAGTATAATTTAATTGATAATTAATATCTTATAGAACTTTTTCAATTCTTGGGTAATCGAAAGATGTTGCTATATCGACGCCTCCATTCAATACAAGTCTATATGCTGACAGCGCCGTCTATGAGACTATATGCGAAATGGGCCGTGTATGAGACTATATGAAATTTGTACCGAGTATGAGACTATCTGCATTTTTGACGATTTCGGGTTATTATTATATTCTAATAGAGTAAACAATCCTGCATCGTTTGTTAAAATATTGTACAATTCTGTAAAGTATTAAAGGAATAAAAAGGAATATATAAATTAGTATTTTTATTTAATTTTGCGTGCATTATGGATCTATAGCATGCCAGACATTCCGAAGAAAGGGCGACAAAATAAGAAAAATTAAAAATATGCGAAAGAATGTAAATATCCTACAAAAAGTACATTTTTTTCAAAACACAACACAGGAAATTCCATTTATATGATCTTATTCAAAAGTCACAGTTGAAATACAATTATCGACGGAATTATACTTTCTTGTTATTAAATAAGTGGTATGGTTTTTTAATGCAGTGGTGGCAACCCTGTATGTTTGTATCCACACCAAGGATACTATGTGACATTTGGAGGTTATATATAACTACATAACCTCGAATATAAGCTTTTTGCTTTTCCTTTATTTCCTACAGCTTTCAAGTAATTTGCATACAGGCAAATTATTAGAAAACATCCATATACTTCAAACATCAACTTCAGTAATTTATATATTTAAAATTTATTAATTTTAGTTAGCTATTATTAAAATTATATCCATTCTGAAAAAAAGTCATCTACTTATTATCAACTTTTTATTGATTTCAAACTCGTTCATTGACAGAATTTGGGGGGAAATATTGAGATTAGAAGTTGAGTAAACATAAGCAACAATTTCCATTATTTTAGAGTGCACCTATGACTTTTTTTAAACATTTCAAACTTCAAACAGCTCTCCTGAAAAGTTGCTAGAATGCAGATAGTCTCATACTCGGTACAAATTTCATATAGTCTCATACGCGGCCCATTTCGAATATAGTCTCATAGACGGCGCTGTCAGCATATAGACTTGTATTGAATGGAGGCGTCGATATGATTGATTAATCTTATTGACATCTACTAAAAACCACAACTGTAACTTATGATTCTCTTCAATTACGTAATTTTGAAAATGATCAAACTCTTTGAACTTTGTTTTTATTGAAAAATTTCGTGGGATAATGTTCAAATAGATTTAATACCTATCAAAAATGTCACTTAAAACGTTTTAATTTATCAGAAAAAATGTTTTTTTCTATTTTTTGAAAATTCAAAACATATTTTTTTTAATTTTTACTAAAATTGAGAAGGCCATTTGAATGATTTGCAAGTTTTCTTGTCGTCTACAAGAAACTTTCACAAAAATTTCGGAAACTCTTCAAAAAATGTTGTTTCCAAATTTGAAAATGCTCTTACTTTTTGAACTTTTATGGAATCAAACAATTCGATAAGAATATTTTCGAAATATATTTGACATCTAGTAAAAATTTGGATTGAAATTTTGTAATCTATTAGAAAAATATATTTTCTTTCTACTTAATGAAAGTTTTCAAAATTTTGAAAAGTATATAACTTTTCTAATTTTCATCGAGATAAAAAATTTCACGAAGATAATTTTTAAGTCTTTCACCCACCTGTAAGAAACTTTCACAAAAATTCCTGAAACTTGAAAAAAAAAATTTAATTTTGAATATGCTCTAAAATTTTTTATTTTTGTTGGAAATATCTGGTTAACGAACTTAACCTTCATTTTAAGACCCTTAAAAAGTTTATCAAAGACTGACTCGATTGGAAAAATCCTTCAAAAGTTAGCGTGGCTACAACATTCAGTTAACCATACAGACATACATACAGGCAGACATGCAGACATACAGACAGACACCGACAAAATTTTATGACTTTTTGACTCTTTGAGTGCCGAAACGTAAAGATACGTTAAAAACCAGAGATCGAAAATTTGGACGATTACATTACACTCTCATGAATGCGAATGTACAAATATGAATTGAAAAATGCTCATTTTTCAATTCATCTAGTTTTCACTTTACCAAATTCTTAAATAAAAAATATATACATTTCTTGATTTTCATCAGTAGAGAGATATTGACTCCTTATTCTTGTCAATGTTGTTCATAATATTCTCGAGAGCCTATTCACTGAGAAATCAGAAAAACATTAAATCTGCAGTACATAAGGCATGAAGGATTTCTTAACTTTTTTATGTTAAATTTTGTCGATCTACTGGTCAAATAATTTAGATAGATCGACAAAATTTAACATCATAACATTAATTAATTAATTACCCTGGTCGACAAAGTAACATCTTACATGAAGGATTTCTGTTGATAGCAGAGATTGCACGAAGAATCATCAGGAGTTCGGTTTAGACTACAAATCCCTCGAATAACGCAAAACAATCGCCAAAGCATACTTTATAAACTAATCTTTTTTTATTTCATGACAAACTAAATTCAGTAAAGAGGAAATAATTTTAAAAACAACAATAGGGTTGTTGCATGATTGACAACAATTGCGTTTTCAAATAATAAATCCTACTCTTTTCATTGGTGTACGAAAATGTGGTTTAAATATTTTATTTCCAACGTAACAAATCCTTAAAATACAACGTGTATCTGTTTTTTTTTTTAAATAATTTTTTATTTGAGGCCAAAAAAGTTCAACTGTAGAAAAAGTTATCCAGTTTCGCGGAAATAGATGTGCAAGTTGGCAATGACAAAGTGAGGCTGATTACAAATTTGAGCAGGCTCGGCTACGGTTCTTAATAAAAAATGTAATCTTCAGTTTGAATAAAAAGAAACTTTCTCTCGAGATATTTAGTTTTTCAATGCGGGTGAAAAAGGTTTGATCTAAAAAAGTTAGTCAATTCCGAGTAAATTACCCACTAATTTTGAGGTTGTAATTTCAGTGATCACAGCGGTTTAATTTTTTGCCAAAAAGGGGGATTCTTTTCCAAGAACTTTTCCACATACTAGTCATTTCTGTGTTTAAAACAAATTGTTTAGCTACCGCTGAGAAATTTGTCACACCTCAGCACTTTCTACCGATAAAAATACAATAGAACAAAAATTAAAGGAAAAAAAAAGTTAAAAAAAGATATCAATTCTGAATAGAAAAAATGCCTTAAAAAGCTAAAATACTACGCTACAATTTTGATCAAATTTACATTAACATTTTCTTTATTAATGAGTGATTACCAAAAATTTGACCATTTTGGATAATGAGATTTTCGAAAACAGAAAATTCCCAAACTGCCTAAATTATATATTTTTTTAATTCAAGGGCAACCCAAGAGAGTATGACAATATGAAAATAAGAGATCAAGGAATATATTTGCGATGAATATGAATTTTACATGTTGCTAATAACATCGCGTGACAGGACATACTACTATGATCAATCAAATTTTTATCATCTTTTCAACACTATGCAGAACAGATAAGAATATTCAGAAATATGGGAAAAATAATCCATTTTCACGATTTATATAAGTTTAATTTCAGCGTTTTAAAAAATCCTCTCATTTAATTTAATGTCAAATTAATATGGAGCGTTACCGTATATTCCATAAAAAATATTACGAAAAAGTAGTGATCATTATTAACTATTATCTGGAATCAACGTTGATAAATCGATTTTTAACTATTCTAAAATCTTCTTACGCATAAAATTAACAATTTTAGCAATATTTTAATATTAATAATAATGTTTAAAATTTTTACAATTTTTCAATTGGAAATATTTTAGAATAGTTTGAATACTTGTTTTCCAGTTTCATCCTAAAATAACAATGCAGCGTGACCAGGCGGAAAACTTGTGGGACATTGAAAATATACATGAATCACAAATATTTAAAAAATGGTGTTATTTGGCAATTTTTCATTTCAAATTTGTAGGTTGGAACAGGTGCGTGACAGGACGCTTTTCGTACTTTTTTGTTTATAATTTCCAAACGAAGTCATCTAAAATTTGGAAACTACTAAATTTTGCATACTTGTTTTTGTTTATAATTTCCAAACGAAGTCATCTAAAATTCTGAAACTAATAAACTGTGCACTTACCCTGCTATATTAAAAAATGAGAATGCCAAAAAATCTTTTGAACCCAACACGTATTTTAATTTTTTAAACATTTTGTATGGAACAAAACCATTTTCGGAAAAATGCTGGCTATTTAATTCTGCGCACTGCCATCCTAATTCTCTGTTTTAGGAATTTTAGAGGATTTTCCAATTTCAAGGGAAAGACAGGAAACAGACTGTGACCTCTGTATTTATTTGCAACATTTTGTAAAACCCGAACCCCAAGGGTTAAGTTGCAGGTTCGCATCTCGGCCCGAAAACCGTAATCAGCCCGAAAGACCGATTTTATAATTGAACTTTCGAACCGGGTTGCGAACCCGAAGTCAATTTGCACACAACTATTAATCTTTATATTCTTCTAATCAATTTGATTGATATAAGTACAATTTACATTCCGTTCTATAAATACAATTAAAGGGTGGCAGTGCACAACTAGACAATCAAAATTTGTTCGAAAATCCGTTTATTGCCCAAAATATTCTTAAAAAATCGAATATACCTTGTGATAAAAAGATTTGTTTGAATTCTCATTTTTTTAATATAGAAATTTAAAAAATGTAATTTAAATTTTAGTTACAATTTTACCGTTGTATTTTAGCGTAGCAACAATTGTTTTCTTCCCTCCACGATACTTTGTAAAATTATTATAGTTTGTTGAAAAAAAAATTCATTTATAGACCTTTCACCAAATAATCATCAAGGAGAATAATTTGTAACAAACATTTGTTATTCTTATTTAGCTTCCCCATATCTTGGGAGCAAATTTTCTTTTTTATTTAAACTGAAGATTACATTTTTTATCGCAATCTACAGCATAGGCTGTTCCAATTTGTGGATAGTCACTTTAAGATTGGCAGCTGACAATTCTATTTCCTCGAAAATAGAGAGCTGTTTCTAATCAAATTCTTTCGGGCTTAAATCAGCAACACGTCACCTCGGAAATGCACTTATGTCTTATCATTAAATGGAGATTTTGATTTTGCAGAATGTTTTTTTGCTTTCCTGAAAAGTTCCGATCGCGTTGGTTATTTAGCTCTGCACTGCCACCCTTCAATTATTATTTTTCACTGTGCATAACTGCGTTGTTTATTGACCATGTTTATTTTATCTTGTTCTTACAGACTGTCTTTGAAACCTTAGATAATTTAAAGAAGTAGTACGTCAAATAACTCTAGAAAAAGCCAATGAGATTTTAGTATTCGAATTTTCAAAGATGCAATATTTTCCTGAATATGAAGATCTATTCAGTAAAACAGAAAATAACCGGAGTAAATATAATTTAAATAGGTATATATTTTATTTGCATTGCTTCAAATTAGTTGAAGCTTCAACTATTCTTATATTTTTTATTTTACAAAGATTATTACCCGTCTTTCTTTTTTTGCTATCATTAAGATTGGAAACCAACGATTACTTTTACGATTTTAAATAATACATAATCAGTTGACTCACATTTTTAAGTTTTAATTGTAAACAAATCAAAAATGTAACATGTTTGCTGGATATCTTGAACTTAAAGTTGTCGAGAATGATGGGTTTTAAAACTATGTCAAGGACCTATCGTTTACGAACTTTATGCTCACATTTATACACAAGCGCCTGACTGTTAATTCGTCAATTGTTCAATTGTAGAGTCACATACATCTACATTACTTTATAAATATTATTACAAAAGAAGTATTTTATGAGTTGTGGATGATTTTTTAAATTGGGTTAACAATTAAACAGATTCAAATTAAAAACAAGGTATCATCGTCTCTATATTATAAGTATGGGTAATTGTTCAAAACCTTAAAATTTTTGTCAGCGAGATATTGACAAAACATAAAATAGCGACACCTATGACCTTTTATATATTGCTTCTTTGGATGACCAAAATTATATTTCTACTCTTGTACTAATCTTTTATTCGATGCCACAGGAAATCAATTCCTTAAAGCTTAAGCTTCAATTGTCCTTAAACGAAAATCTATTGTAAACCTTTTTGGTCGCGTAGAAGTGAATAATGGTGCCGTTACACCAGCGAAAATTACAATTTTCATATAGAATTACATCCCACGTAATTTCGATTCATTTATCTAGATTCTGGACTCATTTTTAAACAAAATGCGTGATTTTCAGGTTTTTATATTATAAAATATAAAAATTACATTACGCATATATGAGACATGAATTATCAGCTTATGCATAAAAACTGTTGTCCGATTTAGTTATTACAGGGAAACGAATCTCATAGTCAATTATTGTTAAACTATCATTAAACACCAATAAACAACTAGGACATTATATGTAAAGAATACTGAAAATTGCCCATATACGTTCATCAAGTTACATGTAGTTGTATGCCTTTCAAAAATGACTTTTTTATTCAATTTCATACTTTACGACGCCACGCATTGACTATCAGTAATATATTAAACCAAAAATTACGCATGCTTTAGAAACACCTAATGTACTTGAAGAGTCAGTTCCACTGCCGTAGCGAGCTAAAACTCCTTTCAAAATCGTAAGGTTGTAAGCCACATGCGAAAAAAGGTCGTATCCCACTTAAAAAACAATGTTCAAAATATGCCACATAACCCCTGAAAGTTATTATTTTTTATATTTTCGCTGATAATTAACATCGTCCATGAAATATAGAAACTGTTGCACAAATGGAAACTATCGATGGTTAGTATTAGAAAATGGTTTGTGTTCCTTCCGTCTAACCCACACGTAAATCATACAAATTAATTCTTTACGTATATTAAAAACAATTTAGGTTTGTGAAAATTAAAAGAATAATAAATATTAAGCTTTTTCATGTAAATTTGTACCAAGAAGACTTTTAATTTTCTTAAAATACGTATTTTTGTAAAGCAAGTGTCCTTCTGAACACTTAACCCTACAATTCCTTTTTTGCCTGTCCTATAAAATTTAATTTCTGTGGCTTACGACCTTGTGCAACTAGATGGACGATATGTCGGTTATAAAAATATAACAAAGATAGATTATAAAACAGGATAATTATTACAACTGATTTTTGTACGTATGTCACAGTACGTCAGAAAACCCACGGAGATGAAATTCGAACCCACGAGGGCTTGCTATTCTCAACTATACATCGAACGAGATCAAACAAAATACTTTCGTGATTTTAGTTCTATTTCTATACTGCGAAAACGTAACTATATTCACTCAACTCAGGTTACGTTATTCAAAATACCCAAATCGTAATGAAAATTTTAAATTGTTTATTCGAATCCTTGTGCATCTTTTTGTAAATATTAAAAGGCTGACGGGTAAAATATGACGTTACAACCATTTCGTTTGTAATTTTGTTTCAATCTGTAAAAACGTGATGAAAAGGAAACAAATGATTCGGTACTTTTTGGATAACGTAACGAAACGAAGGATTCAGACGAGTCTGCTTCTCCGTTACTAAATGGGTTAGAAAAAAATTGAAGAAATATGAAACAGAACGACTGCATTATCTCGAACGTAAATTTAGATTAATCATGCTAATTAAATTTAATACAAAATAAAGTTATATATCAAAAAATGTTCCCAAATTTAAATAATGTACCTATTAAATGTTTTAACAATACAAATTTTTACACCCAGTACCCAGTCGTTGGCCTGCCGCGCGAACTATAAATGGGTCATTAAAGTCCAAATTTGGAACTATTAAGCCTTTTAAACTGTCTTATTTTAAGACTAATGTGTTTTCAAACAGAATTGTTCACAAATTATATTTCTTAGCGTATTGAACATAATACACTAATTATATATTTATTTAATATATAGCTTATTATTCATTATTTACTATTTTTAATTAAAAAATTTAACACTGCCCTTATGGGTGACACTGCCCTATCAAATATGTCCTGCTGTGAGAGCGAAACGTTGATATTTAATTAAATGATATTAATGAAAATGGACAGAAACCCCCATTTTTTAGGTACTTAAATATCAGGTTAATTGGATGTTGATAAGAAACAACATTAAAATAAAATTTTAAAAATATATATTTTAGAGAATAAGAAGTTCCTCATTAATACGTAATAATAAAATAGTGTATTTGAATTCATAATCGATAAATAAATATCTCCCAAGTCTAAGACTTATTACAGTAATTTTTAATTCCGGAGATTTTCACATGAGGTAGAGGGTTATAGTGTAAAATATTTGATGCATAAAATAGTGTACAATACAATTTTTCATCATAAGAAACAATTATTAAACAAGGAATGATATCAACAATTCATCATAATAATTACGAAATCAAAACACAAAGAAATATTGGAAGTGGTTAGTAATTTATAATAATAATTTATGTATGTGGAATTAAAATTAGATATCTAACTCCTACTGTAGCCAAAAGGCTGTATTTTTTTTCTTTTTAATTCACTCTCTTTTCGCAATTGTTCAGTGTTAAGTTTTCTACTTTTCCTGGCCTTGCATACATAACTATTTTTTAATATGTACTTTCCTGCTTATAACGTAATTCTTTTATAAAATTATTATTATTAGGTATAATATACTCAATCTCGAAATTGCAAAAACTTCACGAAATTAATAAAAAAGGACGTTTAAAGCAAATTTTATAACAAAAATGAATACAAAATCTTAAAAATCCATTACAATCGAGCAATTTTTATCTCTTTCAAATTATAATTATAACTTCAATAAATTAAGTTTGTATATTTTTAAAATAAATTTTTGTAAAAATTTGTATTTTTAAAATAAAT
>CAKNXH010060747.1:59130-93490 GCA_932178445.1 Andricus quercusramuli
TATTTTTAAAATAAATTTTTGTAAAAATTTGTATTTTTAAAATAAATTTTTGTAAAAATTTGTATTTTTAAATAAACGAGCTTGAAAGTTCATTATTAACTGAATGATAAAAAATGGTTAGTAAAATTTGACTGATAAAAGAAAAAGTACAGACTTTCTCTGTCCATGGTTATTCACTCTTAGTTGAATCGTAGAGTTGAACACTTCGCAAATATTTTGCAGACGTGGCTGTTGAGTTGATATCATATCTTCCTCTGTAACAGGCTTCAACGGGACATAAGACCTTCAAACTGCTGCACAAAACCGCTCACGTTCTTCAATCAAGTTCTTTTTTTTTCTTTATTTAGTTTTCATCAAACTTTTATGGGTGGATCTATTTTATGAGAATTTTGCGTATAGTTTGTATACTTTTAAAAATTATTTAAATCAAGATTTAGGTTTTTAGGTACTTACCTACCTAATTTTACAACAAAATTGATTTTACTGATGATGCATTTTTATCTTTACACTTTTACAAAATCACTGATCATTTTCTAAAAATACTTTCTTTTCAGTCAAACTTTTGTTACCGTAAAATTCATGGTTTCGTAAAATGCTTTAACAAAATTCCTTTAAATAATGTATTGGCTCATTTTTAATGAAAATAAAATTTAACGAATGAAAGAAAGTACACCGAAAATCTTGACGAGAGGAACTTAAAATTCGATACAACGAAAAACATAAATCAAGATCAAAATTATTGCCTTACACTCAGAGGATTGAAATAAATAACAGATTCGGCTTATTTTCAGCCCAAGAAAAGTCCAAAACACAAAACGATTCACTTTAAATCTTTTGCATATCCAATTAATTTCAGGCAACAGATAAGCTCGAACCGCCACATCAGTCATCTTCAAAATCTTATCACACAAAAACAAAAGGTTTATCTTTCCTGAACGCTGAAATCTTAAGATTTTCTATCAAATAATGATTCAGTATACAAATCTTGGAGAAGATTCTACTGCTCCAGATTTAAAACAGCCAGCTAAATCTTAAATCATGAACTTGAATTAGAGTCAGGAGTTCTGAAGTCAAAGAGATCGATCGTTAAATAAAAAACACTGTAACGATTATATTTGAACAAAGAAACAATTTTAGGCAACTTAATAGTTGAAGTAGCCGTGGGGCTACACAGTACACACACAATTGAAACTTGATATTCTTTGTATAAAAAGGATAAAGTGAGCTATGTAAATTTATCCTGATAATATAAAAGATTTTGCGACCGATGAATTTTCAGTGGTGAGCTGTTATCGATGTTCATCATCATGTTTGCAGATCAATTTACGAATCTAATTTTATTTTTCTCATAGAAATATCTGTACAGAAAAATTTCAAGACCGAAGAATTAAAAGCACTTTTTTGTATCGGTAAGTTAAAATATATCAAATGCATGCTTTAATTAATTTACTGTTTCGAGTTCTCTTTCATATTGCCTGTCATAAGAAGAACCTGCAAGAAAAAATCGAGGTAGTTTTCTGTCTAGGATCCTTAATTAAAAATAGCATTACTGATTTTTACTGAAACAAAACTAATGACAGATTTTTGTCACATCTAATTCGACCAATAATGAAAGATAAATTCCTGATCCCTAACAAGAAAATATCAGCTTTATTCATTATGATACAAACATCTTTTAATTGTCAGAGGATGAACTCGACAATTTGAGATGAATATATTCAACTGAGCTTCATTTTTTACAGCACCAGCTAAAAATTAGAAATTTAACATGAAATCACTGAAATTTTCTTCACTCGACTCTGCTTATAATGGAAAAACTTCGTAAAAGCCAAACCTAAGATTAACTTTAGTAACCAAATTATAATAGAGTGGCCACAAATAATTATTTAAACTGAAAGACTTCCCAAACTCTTCACTCATAAAATTTCTTTCTCTGATTTGAGGCCACTCTGTATAAACATAAAAGTATCTATAAAATACAATATGTTTTGATTTAAATTAAACAGTAAGAGAAGAGGTGATATCTCGTGACACTTAATTTAGCCAGGTGCCCAAACTATTTTTTTAAAGTTATATGTGGGCGTCCGCATGAAAAGGGCCCTTATGGCCAGTATGGAGATACGTACAGGGTCATATAGCCGGATAAATTCCCGGAATTTGAAGCCCAAGACGAACGCTTCAGGTTGAAAAACGAGTTGCCGGGGCATATTTGAAGTTCGAATTCCAAAAAACTGCCTTTCGAGAAAAATCCATCTGAATTTCGTGAGTGTCATAAGCGCACGTGTTATACTTTTTCATCGAAAAAGAAATATACCCGCTTTCGGTTACTTTCGAAACATAAGTATTGTGCCCATAGATTCAGTATAGGCCCTAGTATAATCCCCCATGTATACTCGAAAATACTAATTTTGACTTTACTAAGAAAAACGCGAGTATCTCCTAAATTAAAATCGGCCATAAGGGCCCTTTTCACGCGAACGCTCAGATATTTACCGAATTATCTAAAAGATTAAAGG
Source organism: Andricus quercusramuli (assembly GCA_932178445.1). Classification (NCBI taxonomy): domain Eukaryota; kingdom Metazoa; phylum Arthropoda; class Insecta; order Hymenoptera; family Cynipidae; genus Andricus; species Andricus quercusramuli. The sequence goes on from CAKNXH010060747.1 coordinate 61,647, forward strand.
TTCCAGATTTGCACCTCTAAATTTATCTAACAGTTGGGGTGTCTCAAGTCGCGAAGGAAATGCAGCCTCTTCCCCTAAAACCATTGCTTTCTCATTTCATTCCAAGTTGAAGAAAATCATGCGTCGCTACGCAAATCGCATGATGTTGAAAGTTTTCTCTTAAATCTTAAGAGATATACTCTATTGACCGAAAAGTACGCATCAGAATTAATTTTTCGGGGATTCTTTATTTGTTCAAATCACGGTGCTTCGTCCTTGAAAAGTATCGTTTTATAAATTCAAGGACTGCTCACCGATGACATATGTACCTAGAGAACTAGGATTATTGGTTAGAAATTTCATAAAAACTCAGTCCAGAGGAGAATGAGGGATGAAAGATACAAGAGTAATTTGTAAACCCAACACAAAATCACAACACTTGTTTCCCAAATTACAAACTAATTTTATTACGTTACTATTGGATCATTACCTTCACAGAAATTTCTTCCTTCTTCAATTTTCTAGCTCAGCTAAAAGGTACGATGCAAGCTAAGAAGTCGACGACAATAAAGACGACCAGGCAGCAAATGGCCCATCAGTGAGGAACGATAAAATGAAGAAGCGGAAAAGAAGCAGTAAGTTTCACTGCAGTATTGTTAGAAACTCCATCGTAGACAGCGCTTTTGCTCTTTGCACGTAATACACACCAATCTCGCTAAGTTCCTGTAACACACATCATTGTTGCCATGCTGTATCTTATAACCCCTCTAATAAGCAAGTAAATGTATAGAATCAACATTCAAATTTTAGACGTCCTGTTTGATCCACCGTAGGGATATGCAAAACTGGCGCGGGTCGGGGCAACCTGCAAAAACCCGCCAACTCGCATTCAACTTAAAAACCTGAAACGCTTTGTAAATATAAGATCTACAGAAGCAGAAGTATTTTTAAAGCATTTTTCAATCAAAGCGTAGGTGGTTAAAACGCGGTCAGAAAATTTAACATTTTTTGTTTATAAACATTGCAACATTTTAATAAATTCTAAAACCGTTACATCAGAATTTTGACTTGTCATTAATCAGGGTACTGGTGGTAGACTCATTTACCAAAAATTTCTTTTTATAATATTAAACAATGCAAATTAAGGGAATTTTCATCATTTATTGAATTCTAAACAATTCTCATTAAGAATACTATAAAATTATTTTTAAAATCTGGATTTATAATCATTATTATGCTCATTAGAAAAAAAAATCGTATCAACTTGCAAAAGATCCCGCACGTTTCTTATGGAAATTGGATTTCGGTTAAATTGGCAAAATTTGATGTGTTGTAGTATACTTTTTCCTGCCTAATGTTCTATTTTCCTTGAACATTAATATTTAAAGAACAAAATTCTTACCTTGTAACATTTTTAATACAGAATCATTTATAAATGGAATAAATCAATTTTTAATTTATAAATTTACTATTCTCAGGGCTGCAACAGCCTAATTTACTTGAAAAAAGTGAAAAACTCACCGGTTTAAATAAAAAAATGACTAAATTTAAATTAATGCAATTATAAAAAAATTCAATTGATTTAAAAACAATTCGTAAATATGAAAAGATGCACTGAATTAATTAAGTTTGAAAAGAGTTTTAAAAAATGCAAGGGAATTCAAAACAATTTGATGAAATACCTAAGAATTCGAAGTGAGTTTAAAAAACTTCAAGGTGGATTAAATGAAAATTTAAAACAAGTGAAGTGAATAGAATTGAGTTAATTTAATTTAGAAGATTTTTTTTAGAATTCAAATGAATTCAGGATAAATTAATCAGAATTCTGGATGAATTCGAAATCTATTCAAATGAATTACAAAAAACATTTGTAATGAAATACCCCCCCCCCCCCCCCGTGAACAAACTCTTTGAAATCTATTATAATATTGTAAAATCGCGTGAAATTCTAGGAAATCTAATATTTTCTGAAATCTTTGAAAATTTCTGAAAATAAGTCGAGAGCTTTCAAAATTCCCTAAAATCATTGAAATCCTCGGAAAACTTATCATGATTCTTTGGAATCTTTTCAAATATCTTAAAACCTTATAGGTCCTATACAATCGTGCCATATCTTCCGAAATTCTAGGAAATTCTTTACAATCCCGCATGACCATTTTTGCAAATCCCTTGAAATTTGTTTAATCTCTTTAAAATGCCTTGGAATATTTTAAAATACATTGAACTTTCGGTTTCGGTGCAGTTTCGGGGTTTCCTGAAAATAGTCTTGGCCACAAATCAGGGGGATCCAAACGTAAACAGGGCCGTCTGAACCGATTCAAATTGGAATACATAATATTGCGCAATCTCCGCATGTGAGTACCCGTGCACTGCGCCTTTCCACTAAGCTGCTGGTGTTTTTCAAACAAGATTCGCAACCGTCTCTCGCCCTGCGCGCTGAGAAACTGCGTGGGCCAGCAGTTCTAGGAAGGCCGAGACAGAGGGGACAGAATCCAAGAGTTGGGGTATCATAAAATATTTGAAATCCCTTCAAATTATCGAAATCTGTACAGAGTTGAACTTAAAGTGAAGACATGATAATGATAAGGAATATGTTAGCATTACTTCTCCTTTCACTCGAAAAAAAATTAATTTTCAAATTATGAGAATGACAACTGGATAAGGAAAATTGGAGTTTCCCGCTCTCAAATACATAACATTTAAAAAAAAAAAACATATTTTGACCCCCTGCAATATTGTAAAGAATCACCATATGCTTATATAATTTTGATTAAACTTTACATCAATGACCATAGAAATAATGTTATTTTTGGTCCTTATCCAGTTGGCATTCTCATATTTTCATGAATTCTTATATGCTAATGCGAAAAATTTTCAAAATGTTGGCATATCAAAAAATACATATATTGTACATATCTACATGTTTCGAAAAAGTCCTCACTATATTTTCCTGGTATAAAAAAGAATAAGCAGTTTTAAAATTTATGAGATGGAAAACTGTTAAGGTCCATGAATGTTTTTCCCCCTCCCACGAAACAAAATTTCTGAATATTTTCACATCTTCAATGTAGAGTTCTTGAGGAATACGTGCTTCCATAATTTTATCCAAATTCTATATTTAAAAACCTATCGTAGAAAACTTTTTTGTTCGTGCTGTGAAATTTCATTTATGGTCCTTATCCAGTTGTCATTCTCATGTTTTCAAGTTCTTCGTACAGAAATTCCCTGACTTTTCCTTGACTTTTCTCGGATTAAAAAAATTCCCAGATTTCCAGGTTTTCACTGACCTGCAGCCACCCGAGTATGTAACACTTTAGCTAAATTCACCCAACTTCCAGAAGAAACCAAAAGGGAACCTCCAGGACCAGTGACAGCCCAAATTTCAGTTATGTTAACTTGAGCATATAAAATAATTTAATAAATTGGTAATATCATGTTTAATTATTCGTTCGGATTTTTCTGCGAAAATCCATTCATTGTACGTGTTTGCGGGTTGAATGCGTGTCCGCGGGTCGGATATTTATTTACAAACCTCTATCCATTCATCTAATTTCACCAAATATTATACTTAAATTTACTGAAAAGACAAATTCTTTATGAAGTTAGCAGAGCGATGAGAAGGATGTTAATAAAGTCTGCATCTTCAAGAATACTTTTTCAGGGTTGTTAGCAATGCGAAGTCGGCAATTGTAGTTCTTCAAAGGGGTCATTTTCAAGTTAGGTAATTAAGTAACTTATAAGTCATAGCGTAGAAAATGTGCAATGACCTGACTTGCAGGGTTTCTGCAGCCTATAAAGTGCACTATACTGTACACAATTACACGAGTACTTTGTTGTCTAACAGTCTAAAGTCCTGTGAATAATCGAGGTTCACTTCAAGAATGCAGGATATGTTCATTTCGACAGAAGTCAGCATTTGTTGAATTCTATGAAGTAGAGTCGGTTTTGTTTCATCAGAATTGTATTTACGTATTAGCAATTTTTCCTGTCGTTCAAGAAGCAATAGTACACCAAAAAGCAATTTATAAAATTTATAAATCTTTGTGAGGCTACAACACGAACTTAAATTAGTGAACGACTATTGGTCGAAATAGCTTGAAGAGGTACGGACAATTTTCTGTAACACATCGAATCAAATTACAAAACTTAAAATTAATCTTGACGGAAAAATGATACTGTGAGTTATTTAACAGAAAGTATGGTTCAATCAGCTTTTCACCTTGTTTCAAGGGAAGGTACACGCATTTTTTACTGCCTTAAATATTAACTTTCGGAAGTTTTTTATTGTTTCCACATATTTGTCAAACATAGGAATCACAGCGCAAAAGGAGCTCAAAAAAGGAGAAAAATTAAACATTTATTTTTATATTTTGAAAAGAACAATTTTTTTATATGAAATGTTATATTTTTAAACAATTTTCAATGATTTCTGCCATTAAAGAATTTATTTTCTATAATTTGATATACTCAGGTCGTTGGAAATCCATTAACAGTGATATAAAAAAGTCCGAGAAAAAAATAAAATTAGTTAAATACACAATTTCGATATGTTTAACATCGTTCTCATAAATATTTCTTTCCAGGATTTGTCATTTCTTCTTTATTATAATTAATATTTTCAATTTTAGTTTTAAACTATACACTCTTCAGTAAAGCAAAGTAAAAATGCTAAAATTAAACGAATCGTTTGAGCTGCGGGATAAAAATTTGTGCCACGACATCCAAAACAAGTATACAAAAAAATATTGAAATCGGTTAATATCTTCAGTTCTGTTTTTTTAAATTTACAATTAAAAACTGTCAAGATTTCAAAAAATTTGCCCTCTTTAAAACTGTTTGAAAATGTACGGAAACATGTTTCTGGATTGATTCAAACCTGAAATTTCTTCACCTTGAACCAAAGAAACATGTTATTATTTTGTATTCATGCGGGGAACATTTTTTTTCGTGGTGTATATAACGTTCCAAAATCGCAAAAAAATATGAATCCCAAAAATCCTAAATCACGACAATAGTTTCTTCCGAGGGAGCAAAATGGTAAAATGTTTCTTTGGTTCAAGCTGAATAAATTTCAGGTTCGATAATTAAACTTTTTTTTAATGTGTTCATATGACTCAATAAAAAAAAACATGTTTTTGCACATTTTCAAAAAAATTGTTACTGCCCAAAAAATTTATTTATTTTTTTCGTAATTTTTTATTACTTTTCACTAGTAAAAGCTATAAATACAACAAATTCGTCCAATAGGAAATTTATTTTGAATTTGAAATCGTTAAATTTTACTAATAAAATATTTTTTCACTTTTGTCGAATGCCAACCCACCAGCCCCCCTCAGATTCAACGATTTGATTCGTTTTAGCATTTTCACCCCACCCTACTCTTCAGTGCTCTTAAACACAAATTAAAAATTGCTCAAGTTAGAACATTTAACATTGCAGTTGATGAATTTTGAATATTCCACTTTTCAATTAGGTAGGTATATAAAATGTCCACCTTCTAATACTTATTCAAAAATTACTGTACATTTTGTATTGTTATTGGTACCTTACTTATTTATGAACAATTTATTCAAGTGCTATAATTGCTTTAATTATTATTCAATAATGGGTACTCTTACTAATTACAGATAATTTTTGCGTAATTCAAATATTGTATTTTCAAATATCGTATATTTGAAGAGAAAAGGGGAAAAAGGGGAAGTTTTTTGAGAATAGGAGAAAAAAGGGGAAACTAAGAAAAAAAGGGGAAGACTGTGCACCCTGCAAACAAACAAAAATTATTTAAGAAAATTTTATTTGGAGCTTTTAACTTTTGTCTCAATCGATATTGTCAAAAAACTGATGTCCTTATTTATTAGAAATACGGTAAGGTATTATTATTATACCATTAAGCCTTTTCCCTTCCGGGGTAGGCGTGACTTGTTCGGTTGGAAGGTAGTGAAATAGGTATATAGGTATGAGGTTGATCGGTATATGGGTATAGGGTGGATGGGTATGTAGGTGTTATGTATAGATGTTTTAGATTGATCTGGAGTTCTCGTGTTATTTATATAAATTACACGTTCACTCCGCAACACTGCTCCGACCCAGGTTGCTGATCAATCTCTCTAGCGATCACCCCAAATGAGGAGCCTCACAAAATTATTATGTATGGTTCCCCACTTGGGCCCATTAGAATCCAAGGTCTTTGTTTCAGGCATCATTCACTCTATTGTCACTCTGTTTATAAACTATTTGTCGCCACATATTTCTGTCCTGGCATACTACTCTAGCTTCATTCACGTCCATGCATTTTTTCATGCAGGCTCTTGTATTTCTATGGCTTCTTATGTCTCTTCGTATTAGTGTCTCATTCACAGATTCTAACCATTCTTTCGTAGATGCCTAATAATCGTGAAAATTGCTTACAACTTGAAGAGATGGTAAGAAAATAGGTTCAAAATTAACATGTAATGGCAGAAACCAAAGAGTTATATAATCTTATAATATCAAAAGCAATTACAATGACATATAATTGTAATTTAATTATATCAACATTAGAGGGACTAAGAAGTCACTAAAGTCATGAAAAATAAGGTCATTTACCTCACAGAATATATTTAAAAAATTGCAAAAAAGCGTGTCACAGAAGAACCACACCTGCCAAGACAATTTTTTTCAAGAGAACAAAAAAACGATATCAAAATCCGAATTATTTAAAAAAAGAAATAAATGAGAAAGTATTTTCGAGAGCTTATGGAACTCAATAGATCTATAGAACAAAGATAGAAAAGGTTAATAAGGGAGCCCACCCTACAGTAGATAATAATCCAACAGTAGATAATCATTAATTAAAAATGCTAATGGATGTTAAATAACTAATTTGATATAATAGTTAAGACACGATACGTGTTAATATATTAAAGTTATAATCGATTATTTTACTTATATGTGTGCTTATAATTAAGTATTATCTACTGTAGGATCATTATCCACTGTAGGGTGGTCTCCCCTACGTCCCGAGAATATACTCATCAACATTTGCCGGAGGTCATGACCATGCAAGTATCATGAACAAAATAAATTTTTAAAATCGACTTTTTACACGCTAATCAACATAAAATACATCAGTGAAACACTAGAAACATATTACATGACAAATAGTCCAACAGTGACAAATAAATTTCATAATATCGTTAATATACAATAAAATTGGATTTTTCGTTACAATTTTTTCAATTTTTCAAAATAATTATTTTGTCATACTTTTATTGAAAAACTAATAGCGCCATTCGATTCTGCTTAAAAAATTACATAAAATATGTGTTTCACAATTTTTCATGGAGCCAATTGAAACATATAATAAATTGGGTGGAGCAACAAAATTGTCCAACACATGGAGTTTACTGGGATTACCGCGCAAAGGGGGGAATAGGGTGATTTGTTCACGAGGAAGGGTAAAATTTAAACATTTATTTTTACACGTAGAAAAAAAGAAACAATTATTCTAGAAGAAATTTGACATTTTTAAATGATTTTAACCATGTTCAAGATTGTTCTTATATTAAAGAATATTTCCTCTTTTAAAAATACAATCCTTAAAAATTCAATTGTGATACTCATGAATATAATTAAATATATCTTTCCAAGATCCGTGATTTCGTTCTCACTATAATTAATACTTTAAATTTCTATTTTAAACTACATTCTTGAATTTTTAACCCAAAAGTTTTATTTTAATTCTAAACTGTTCAGTTTTAAACAGACTTAATAAACATCTGTACATTTTTTGGTGGAGTCTACACTGCCGGCAACGAGAAACCATGCTGGCACCGGCAAGGAAGCTATTTGCCGGCGGTTTTTCACGAAAAGCAAAACACGAAACAAAACAGAATTACATATATAAACATGAAAATACCTAAAAATATCATTTTCAAAGTCAAAATTGATAACAGCCAAGTTTTCAAAAAGAAAAATAATCTGTAACATAAACCAAATATTTTCGGTGTGAAGCGGAACTTTGTTAAACATAACCGATTATCGAGGGGTTAACTACTCGTGAAGTCAGGTGTACAGTGTACACCTTAGCTGAAGTCACTGGCGTGAAGTCACTTGAATTCACATGAAGTCACTGAAATCAATTGAAGTCAGTGTACAATCCGTCAGTCGAGTTGTGAACCCCTCGCCGATTATTCATTTAAATTACGAAAATTGCTCATAGTAAGAATGAAAAATTATCGATTTTTTTCTTTTATTGAATATATGTTGAAACATCAAAAAATATGAAGATGTTAATTATTTTTTACGAAAATATTTTTCAAAACGAAGCTTCATCCCATGTGTCTAATGTTGTTTGACCCTCGGTATCGGCCATCTTGCTAGTTGACGTCACAGCCTTAAACACGTAACATTAATTTTGAACACGGAGTAATAATGAGGCCGATCTCCATACATGCTTCTTGACTAAGGCAGCTGCACATTTATTGACAATCTCAAGCGTGTACTGTCAGCCCTCTAAACCATTTACGCATGCGCACTGCACCCCATTAACTTTTTCTCGCGGGGAAAAAAAAGATAATTACATCGCACGCTCACGCCTGAACCTGACAATAAAGGTGCAGTTATCGCAGCCAAAACTCGAGGAGGTTTCTAGACTTCTAGAGAATCTGGACTCTAGAGCATGATCGGTCTCATTATTACTCCGCGATTTTGAATTACGCGTGACCCGCAGTCAATAAACGCCCTGCGCAACAGGTCAAATCAGTCACAGGTGTGTCTGCTCCTCCACGGGTCGTTAATCGTAATTCTGAGTCACAGATCGACGATAAAATGTGACATATACGTAGAACGTTCCAGCCAAAGCGTCAAAAGCCAGAAACTATCAAAACTCTTAAATTACATGGCCTTACTCTAAAATGCGTTGCAATCCCTTCTGTATGCTTTAAATATGCTTTTTACCAGTACCGATCCTGCTATTAACGGTTCTAAACAAAAAACGTAATTTTTTTTACGTTTTATCATTGGAAATTATATTTGCAGGTGCTTTCACGTCCATTTTCGTATAATCAAAGCATCGAAATACATCAGTACACGAGGTTTACAAAAATATTGTAAGCACAACATTTTTCTTTTTAAAAACGTGGATTTTCAAAGTTTTGACCTTAAGAATTGTGTTTTCTTTTGTAGTTTTTTCGGCCATATTCGTAATCAGTGAATGAAAAGTACATCACTACACGGTTTTCGGAACTTCGTACACGAGGGTAAAAAACCAGCCGGCGCCGGCAAGGTTGTTCGTTGCCGGCAGGCGAGCCACAACGAAAATTTGTATCGGTAAGATTGAAAAATAAAATTTGAGGCTGCTCAGTACTTTCATACAGATTTAAAATTCAAGTGGCTCAATTTTGAACGTTTGACTTTATTTACATTGTTTTCATATTTTCAACATGTTTTAAAATATTTCAGCGTGAAGTTTTTTTAAAAGATTTTTTATTTTTAATGGGCTACATTTTTCAGCTTGAAAAAGTTAAATTAACTATTATAAATAATACGTATATACATACATTTACTAATTTCAGAGAATTTTCCGCGGAATTCAAATACTGTATTTTCAAATATCGTACATTTAAAGAGAAAAGGGAAGTTAAAAAAATGGGGAAACGCAGAGGAATAGGCGAAAAACTGTGAACCCTGAAACTATGTAATTTTTTCGGCCGAATCGAAATGCGCTTTTAGTTTTTCGGTGTCTCGCATTATTTAAAAATATTGTTTAAGCAATTCAAACATCAATTTCTTTTCACCATAATGTGCGCTGGAATTTTAGAAAAGGTTTAAGCCAGTGAAACGTGTTTAACAATAAGTTACACTCACATGGCGACGGCGTAACACCCTTAAAATATACATTGTATCAACAGTAGTATCCTACAGTAAATAAATGTGAATCTTGAATCCCAAATTATTTATTTCGAAAACTATTTGCTTCCAGAAATATAAGACTTTTGAAGCAACTCTACTCTATTTTAAAGAAACGTTTTTCATTTCTCCTGGATATTTTTTTCAACAGAAAATCTTGAATGATTAAACTTAAGTTTAATACAAATATATATTTATTCTCAGGCATTTTCCCTTTCAAGACTCTTGTTTGAAAACGAATAAAAATAATGTAATTCATAAATTAAACAATGAGGATTAGGTTAAAGGTGGCAAATAATCTAACTCGAAGCGTCTAGACACACCGACTTTCGGTGAACATCACCGGTCTTTTCAGTTTCGCTGACTCGCCGAATCAGTCACTCGATTTTTGTCTTTAAATATTTGATAATTAATTCCTTGCTTAGAAAAGGAGTTGTGTCAATAAACACTATTATTTGACACAAAGCGGATTTCACTCTTCTTTCGTATTTTTACATCATTTTGGACAAATTGAACGGGGGAAAAAAGCCATTTTATTTTGATGGTTTTCAATTAAACTTATTTTCTAACTATATTGAAAAAAATGAATATCTTCAGCCATAAGCTTATTTTTCTAAAATCAATAGTTCTCGAAAAAAAGTAGTTTTATGGGCATAAAGTTACTCCATGGTTCACCTCCAGCCCCTTTACCTGTTCGTTGGGGGACTATTGTTCCGCCCGAGTCGAGTCCAGGCAGTACAGTATTCCTCAAGCAAGCAGCGAACTATGGATATGAACCATAGTGCAAGCAGTAGCAGGTGTAATTAGAAAGAGAGGCATTAGAAAGAGAAAGAACAGACAGTAGACCAGAGTAGAGCACAGTAGTATTAAAATTTGAAAAATTTTGAATTCAGACAGCTATGATTCCTGAAAAACAGTGAAGAACTAGGCAATATTGGAAAACAAACATGAATATGAACAATAAATTAATCGTTCGTTAAAAAATGTGTTGGTTCCGCACTGGTAGACAATGTTTTTATTTCTTCAATTTTCTTTTGAATGGAAGTTGGCATTTTTTTTTATATATAAATGTTTCAGTTAACAAAAAGAACATTTATGTGGAAAAGAATGTTTAAATTTTTGAAAAAATGAAGGCGGAAAAACACTTGTCACGTGGCAAGTTGGCATCGCTTTGAAATTATTGGTGCATTTTTCTCCAATCGCATAAAGAAGTCTGACGAAGGATTAATTTATTGTTAGCATAAGTGAATATATTAAAAGCTTCAAGTCTTAATTTACTCTTTCTCATGCCTCTCTTTCTAATTGCACCTGCTACTGCTTGCTCTATAACTCTATATGCCTATGGTTCGTATCCATGGTTCGCTGCTTGCTTGAGGAAGGCTGTATCAGTGTATCTTGAGGAAGACTGTACTGCCCGGACTCGACTCGGGCGGAACAATAGGCCCGCAACGAACAGGTAAAGAGGCTGGAGATGAACCCTGGAGTAACTTTAAGCCGTATAATGTCTTAATTCGATTCTGATTTCATTCCGGGAAACATTTAAGCACACCCCCGAAACATACAGATTTGATTTATCATCTGAAAGGAGTAATTTTCAGAAAAAGTATGGTAGCCGGGCTACACATAATCTGCCTATTGACACACCTTTTTCTGACGTAAATAATCATCTGAAAGCTTGGGTTAGAAGCTGATTTAACGTTAGCTTTTTTTAAAACGCAAATGGGAAACTTTAAACATCTGTATCCAACTTAATATAAATACTGAATTATGTATATACTCATAAACTAATAACAAAAAAATTTCCATTCCGGAGAGGCGTTTCTTTCTTTTCTTTGCGACTGCCTGGCATTTTTTTTCGAAGCGCAAAATAACTTCAGGGGGGAAGGCATCGTTGAACAGTAACGTACATGCCTTTAACAGAAATATTGTTCCTAATATTTTTCAAAAAAATTAATAAAAATCTTGGCTAGGCTTAATTTAAGAAAAATTAAGCACAAAAGTTCAGAGTCGATACGGAAAAAGTATATTTTCAAATTGGTCTCAACATGTTTTACTTCTGCCTTTTTTGCGACTCGCGGGGCTTCCGCTTCCTGGTATGATTTCATAGAAAGTTACGAATGATTTTGATAAATAATTTGTTTCACGCACCAAATATGAAAGAGAAGCTAAGTGCACTTTTTTGAAAAAATAGTTGAATATGTAATTGTTTATTTAAACAGAGTTATTTGAAGCTTGGTATTTTTCTTTCTTTCGTATAACAATTGTAATTTTAATTTAATCTTTATCATATAGATGACTTATTTTGATCTTAAAAATATTCCCTACCAAATCCACTCGGGAGTTTTATTAAAATTAACCTTAGGTAAAATGTATGTTACATTAAAATGTCCAGGAATAGAATAGTAGAAACAAAACTATTTTGGGGTTACGTGTACTCGTCGAACATACTTCGAACTGCGTATACTGCCGTCTAAACAAGACAAGTTTTAACTACACTGTAAAAAATATGGTTGAAAATTACACTCGACGATGTAGCCGGTTTACTGTCGCTGCCGTGGTAATTCTACAAAGTGAATGTGAAGTTGCATCGATTCCCGTATGAATATTACCAAACTTTTAGCAATTTTACAGCAGAAGGGACAGAAAGATACCACTGATCGCCGCGGTAACATTCAACCGTAGTGTAACCGATACTGAAATGTACTTTTACAAGATTATGCTAAATTCACTAGGTATAAATTAAGACACTTCACAACGAAAGTGTGAAAAAACAGAAAGACGGGAAATTTAATAGAATGTAGAAATTCCGGCCATTCTGACGTTCAATATGTGGGATTTGAGATAAACTTATTCGCGTCATATGAGCGTATATACATATTAGCGGTCGGACGCGCCGGCGTTTTCTTATTATTTTTAGTTCTTAACAGATTTAACGGTAACTATTTATACAGGGTGTCCCAGACTCAAGTGTCCGGACTTATATAGCCATATAAAAATAAAATAAATCTAAAATTCCTTTTCCAAAAATCAGTTGAAGTTTTTGAGTTATAAAATATTTAAGCTGGTCCAATCAGGAGCGCCGTATAAACAGCCGTGTGTACGTGAACGGGATTCCAACGTAATGTTCTCCCTTCGCTAACCCTACCTTTGCGCTCGCTTCGATAACACTGCGTTGAAATCCCGTTCACGCACACACGGCTCTTTATACAGCGCTCCTGATTGGTCCAGTTTAAATATTTTATAATCTAAAAACCTAAAACTTCAACTGATTTTTGCAAAAGAATTTTCTAATTATTTTTATACGGCTATATAAGTCCGGACACTTGAGTCTGGGACACCCTGTATATACATTTAGCCAAGATTAGTTTACGACAAATTTGATATTTGAAATATACATATATAATGAAGTTTGAAGGTCGAGCCATATCTTTGCTCGAGTATTCAATTTAACTTCTAGTTTGAATCAGACTGGATAAAATATAAATTAACGAAATTCATATGCATTGTATAAAAAAACGTATAGGTGTTGCTAGATTTTTGTATTTTGCAAATGATAAACGAATTGTGAGGTTATGTTCCTTATGCATACTTGTCAATTTTACACTGTCAGTTGACTTCTCAACTAAATGGTGAAATTCAACTGCCCTGAAATTTAGGTTATGGTAATTATGTTGTCTGCGTATAATTTTACTGTCACATTATTTTTACAGCGTTTCGGTAAATTTACTGCGGCAATCAGTGGTATTTTTCTGTCCCTTGATCGCCGTGGTAATCTTCAACAAGACTTTTTACAATGTACATTGCGGATGAGCCTCCTGTCAACCAAACCACAAATTTTATGATTGTGCGAAGGATTACTCATATATAAATGAAAACATTTATCATAAAATCCATATTCCTTGGCCGAATATATTAATCTTTCTATGTAGTGATGTAAAAATTTTATTTTGTATTATTTTATTATATATTACTTTATAAGCAGTAATTAAATATTAGAAAAGCAAATTCTCCTTTAATTTTATAGAAATAACGCTTAAAAATGAAACCGAAGGTAATATGTTATTTTAAATTCAAACGATCAGCAAACAAGATGTAATTTAGGCACAGCAAAAATTAGAAGTTTGAGGTTAGGGTGATCAAGATTTTTGGAAAATCTTCTCCATCAATAACATTATCTACTGAAAAATATGAATCCCCGATCTTAAACTTTTTTTTTAACCCTAGACGGATCCCGTGGTATTTTTTACCTTCACCGGATCCTGCGGGGGCCAAATGTCCCCCATTTGGATTTCCTGTGCACAATCATTTCCTTTCATCGAAATGAGATGTTAATATACACCATTTTCTTCGTTTTTTAATGACAAAGAAAATGATGTATATAATATTTCAGTTTATTATATTTGAGACGTTAAAAATTATGTTTAAACAAATAAAAATCGCGAAAAATCTTGAAATGAAAGTGAAATGATTTTCGCTTGGGGGACATTTGTCCCCCGCAGGATCCGTGTAGGGTTAAAAGAAATTTAAGACTACAATTCGAATTTCAAAAAACCCATTCTCTGTTTTGTTGGAAACGCTTTACAGATGTGTAATATGAAAAATCGAAAATTTTTAATCTTAAATAAATCTTTTCAATATTAATTTTCTTTCTTGTGAGAAAAAATATCTTCAAACTACTGTAACAATATTTTAGACATTTAAAAAATCTAATCCCTCCCTTCAAAAAAGAATGATATTCTAATGATCGGTAGCATCCAAAAGCGCTATTGGATTGAATGTCGTTTCTAAATGATATAGTTTGTTATTTCAATAACATGATCATTTAATAAACATAATTATATTATATACTGACTATAGAATGAGTTTTCATTATAAAATTTTATTTATGTAAACTAAATTGGTTACAATAAGACACATTGTCATTTTAGGTTTTCATCTTACTTTAACATACAGAAAATGTAATGGCATTATAGCCTTGAATATAAAAAAATAATTTTATAACGCAAACTGCGGTTCATATTCAGGAGAATTAAATGTTTCATTCTTATATCAAAACTTAGTAAGTTATTTATTAATTGCTATCTATTTTCATTGATTTTAAAGTTGAACAAAAATTAACTTCAGATTTTTAAAAGTTTTTTGGACTAATATGCATAAATCATGTTAGATATATCTCTTTGTCCCCTTAAATAGTCTTTCTTGACTGTTTCTGGTTTAACAGTCATACTTACCTTGACTGCTCCAGTTAAAACTTCTTTAGAAGAACCGCGGTGGATGTAATTTAAGAAAACTCGGGTCGATAAACGTAGAACCCGCAGAAGTGTCGCCTTTACTGAAGAACTGTAAAGTTTGGACTTGCAGAAACGCTTTTTGAATCGCATTTGTAACTGAATGTGAACGTCTGAATTTTAGTAATTAGTATGTCCCTGTAAAAGTGATCTCCATTGACCAGCGCACCAGATGAACCTTAGGTCCTTGGGATTGGTGATTGAGACAATGGGAGCAGGGAATTAATGAATAGAACTTTTGAGTTTGTATCCCAGAATCCGGATCCAGATAGGTAGCGGCGAGTTTTAACTCTTGACTTTCCCTTTTATGGAATCCAAGTACATACATGTAAGTGCTGATTTAATTAATTTAGACTTTAGACTCAGAGAAAACGATTCCAATTCGAGGAATTCTGTGATACCTTTTTAACATAATTGCATTCATCTGTATTTAGATGAAACTTCATTCAACAGGACTGACTTATTATGTGCTAAAATATTAGATAATCGAACATTGCAGTAAGTATCAATTACAAACATTTCACACTGAAATGTCGAAAATTTAGTATTTTCGCGATAGATTAACAGATTCATCAAATAATGTTTAAATGTGAATCGTAATGTTGATTCATTTATCAATGTTGTCATAATTGTAAACTTGTTAATTTTATTTTTTGTCTTAGTCATATCAACAGATTTACCTTGACAGATATTTTGTTTAAAAAAGCCTTCAATGTTAGTTCAAAATAAATTATTGCCCATTTGAAGTAACAATCTATAACATTTCGAGTCTACTCAAAGTATGCTTGCAAATAACCAGAATTCACACAATTTTTGTCATAACAGTAACCTTGTAAAATATCGCTCAAAAAGTACTCTGCACTATTACTAAATTCAAATGATTTTTTATCAAATTATATGTTAAATTTAATTGATAAGAGAGTAATGTGCCTCACCCAAAAAGGTTGAGGTTCGAAATTTAAAAAACCTTACTTACAATACGGCCAACATTCCGTTGAATTTGTTTGATACACTAAATAACCGTTTCTTAACAAGACTCTAGAGCGTTTACATGTACCAAAAATAATTGTTCTACGCTCACCCTATTTCGATGAACCTAGACACGAACAAAAATAGCGAAATTGTAACTTCATATACATTTTTTTAATGTGAAAACTTTAAGAAAAATAGGTAATTCGAAAGCGCGTCCACATTCTAAATGTTCAAATATCAAGAAATCATATTTACAATTGTTAGACTTCGAGATTTAAAAGTTTAAATTTCAGATTATTCGAGTTTAATTGTTAAGAATTTATATTTGAAACAAGGATATTTCGAATGCTTTAATTTAAAGTGATGGAACTATAACTTTCAAAATTTGTCATTCTTAAAATGTCAACAATTGTTTAATTTGTAAAATACGTAGAAGCGTGTAGGATGTTTGAGAGCAGATTCTCCGAATTCCGGTGTTTCTGAAAGTGGTATTTTGTTTTCTTCACAATTTAAAATCAAGATAACTATAAAACAACTATAATGAATATAAAAAACATATTTGAGTACAATTTAGAACAATCTTGAGATAAAAAGTGTAAATGCATAAATAAAATTTTTGAAAAAAAAGTTTGCAAATCAGGGTAGTATATAAAAAGAATGAATTTTACTTATTTATCGATGTTCGTATATGACGCTTTACTGATTTATTGATGTTTACAATTTACAAGAGAGTAATGTGATTGTCATATACGTAGAATATAAATAAAAATGTGTAGAATGTTTTAAAACAGATTTTCAGAACTGTAACGTTCTCTAAAGAGATGTTGCATTGCCAGATCAAAATTAAATATGCTTAATAAATGTTTTTCTTTATAAAACTATAGCACTATTTTATGTTCAGAAAATAAGAAAAAATAAATTACCAGAAAAAAGGTAGAAATTTTGTTGTAAAAGTGATATGAACGAATAAAGCCTTCATTGCAATTTTTATGATTTAGAATGTGATTAATTCTCGTTGGATAGGGTACAGACGAAAGATGTCTTAAAATAAAAATTCTATATTTGCAACCTTCAGAAGTTTAAAAATATAGCCATTAAACTAAAAATATCAATTGCAAATCAAAATCCACTAGGTTAAAATAAAAAAAGGTTGAAAAATATAAACCTGTAACACCCTCTAATTACCGGAATCACATCAATAACACTCGATGACTCAAAACTCCAAAAAGTACGAGAAATTCAATGTAGTCGATTCGACGCAAAACGTCAAGGTCTCGAACCACTGGGTAGAGACTACTTTTTTCTCTTTCCTAAAACTCCTGTTTTTTCATTGGCCAAAGTACCTCTCAAACTTAAAAAAAAAACACCAACAAACAATTTTTGGGATCGCGAACACTGTATAAAAACTGAGACGAATTTAATTGAAAATAGAAAACTTAGGTTGCGTCACAGAGAACGCCACGCCAGCAAAATCGCTAGTAAATATCGCGGGTTTACTCCATGGAGCGTCCCGTATTTTATCCAACTCAGTAAACTTACAATATGAAAAGGATGGGCCCTCAATGAATACGTCGTCCACGAGTGATGGAGGAAAATTGGAAAACGATGAATACTGAATTTCTTTAACCGATGAACGAAGGACGCTCACGTTTTCACCAGACAAGGGTCGTCTAATGGCTGCCGTTTTGCAGTCTTTCCGCCAACATACGTGAACCCCGTGTCACTTCCGCTTTCACAGCGCCATCTCTTAACTGATTATCCGGAGGCGGGTTATTTCAACCATTTCAACCTGCTTATACAGGCTGTCCCACCACCTATGGACGTGCCGGTACTGGGTGATAGAGGACCAAAAAATAAACAGAAACGTCCTCTTGCAAAATTTGATCTGTACAGTTTGGGCACAGTAAAGCTTCAAAGTTGGGCATAATGAACCATTCAAAATCGAGCTTTCGCAACCACTTGTTTGTCTCATAAGTGTTAAAGGCTCTTTTACACCTTCCTTCAATCGGTCGTCGACCGACCAACATAACGAAATATCCATTCACACCTTCGGAAAATTCAGTGAAATTTAGT
Organism: Andricus quercusramuli; assembly: GCA_932178445.1. Taxonomy (NCBI): domain Eukaryota; kingdom Metazoa; phylum Arthropoda; class Insecta; order Hymenoptera; family Cynipidae; genus Andricus; species Andricus quercusramuli. Next base: position 79,847 of record CAKNXH010060747.1, read on the forward strand.
AACATTTTAGTAATCTTTCAGTGAGTTTCAGAAGGTAACTAAAATATTACTACATTTAACTAAATTTACCGAAGGTGTGAATGGATATTCCGATATATTGGTTGGTCGACGACCGATTGACGGAAGGTGTAAAAGAGCCTTTAAGATAGTATGTGCAGGTCCCGGTAAGAAGAAAAGAATTCAAAAAAATTCAGAATCTGAATTCTCATTAATACGTGAATTTTCCTCCATCGAAAGTTCCACCATCGAGTAGACAGAAAAAGCAAAACCTATTCCTTTTAATCGACTTAGAAAAATATAATGGAAGCGTATTGGGAGGAATTAAAAAGTGGAGAAATGTAAATGAAAGAATAGAAAGGAATAAAATAATGGCAATGTTAAGACGCAACTGTGAATTGAAATAAATTGATTTTTTAAATGAATAAATATTGTATTACATTTATAAATTACAGGTGAAAAAAAAGAATTTTGGTAAATTATGTGAACATTTTTTTATTATTTTTAACAGAAACATATTTTGACCGACTTCAATTAAATCTGTCTTGGAACACATTTAAATTATATTAAAATTATTTTTAGATGTACGTGCATGGATTACACAACCACAAAAAAAGTATACGGAGCCAAAAAACGATCTATCCAGCATATTCGAAATCAAATTTTAAAAATTTCCTGCCTATACCTTTTTTTTGGTTTGAATTTGGATTTTTGGTTTAGGTTAAATTTTTGCAACTTGACTGCTAAACATCTGAAACCGTTGTTAGGGTTTAGGGAAGGAGAGGATATGTTTAGTAGCCAACTTGCAACTAGAAGGAATTAAAATAATCGAAAATAAAGCATGTAACTATGAAACTAAAAATAACCATGACAAAAAAATTGAAATTTTCAAACTTATGTTGCACACGGAGGAATAGAAATCATGTAAGTGCACGCATTTTGTGGACGGATTAGAAAGAATTTAATTAATCCAAAATACAGCATGTAGGTATGGAATTTAAAATAACAATGAGAGGTGTGTCTGCTGCTCGCATTTAGAGGAATTAAAAAAATGGAAAATATGTTCGCCTGTATGGAACACAACACGAGTGGCGTTCGTTCAGGAAATAGAAAAGAATTGATTTCAGAGATGAACCTATTCTTTCGTTAGGCACTTCTCCCGATGGAAAATTAGCACATTCAAAAAAATTAAATAATGCTCACTCTTTCGTTTAAATATAGAAGCATTAATTTTTTTGAATTCTTCTCTTCTTACCGGGGTATCTGCGTGCTGGCGGTCCACTTCAGCTCCCGCAAAAATTTCACATCGTTGATCTTTGATTGTTTCTACAAGACACGAAATTCAAGCCTTTAAATGTTTTTGAATTCTTAGTTGTTCTTGCAAACGCTTATTACCGTCCTTGAAATAATATAACATTTGCTCAACCTAAAAAAGATGAATTTCAATTTAATATACAGAACTTTCCTGACATTTCATGTAAGAAAACCAACAAAGATTTTTTAAATTCAGGATACCAAACGAACTTTTGTTCTTCAAAATTAATCTACAAGTCTAAGATGAGAACAAATATTTCAAACCTCCAAAAGAAATTCTTTGTGATTCGTCGCAGAAATTTTGTTACAATTTTGTTATAAACCCAACAAAGTAACTTAAAACTCGGAAAAACAAAACAAACTTTTGTCATTGAAAATTATTCAACAAGTCACGGATAAGTAATTCTTTGCGATACATTACAAAAATTTTTGTTACATTCATTGTAACAAATTTAAAAAAACTTAAAAATGGTTAATCCAATTAACAAACTTTTGATCTTTAAAATTAACCAACAAGTCTAAGATAAGAGAACACATTTTTAACATCAAAAGTAATTCTTTTGCATGCGATGCAAATTTTTCATACATTTATTATTACAAAAACAATAAAGAAATCTAAAGCTGCAGAAATTACTTTTGGAGGTTCAAAATGTGTTTTTGAATTTTAAACTAGTTGGTTATTAAAAAAAAAAAAAAAAGTTCGTTTCGTTTCCCGAGCTTCAAATTCTTTGTTTTGTTTTGTTACAATAAATGTTACAAAAATTGTGTAGAGAGTTGCGAAGAATTACTTTTGAGGATTCAAATATGAGTTTTCTTATCTTGGACTTGTTTATTTATTTTCTGGAACAAAAGTTTGTTTGGTTTTCCCGATTTCAATTTTTTCTTGGCTTTGTTACAATAAATGTAACAAAAAGTTTGCTATGAATCTCAAAGAATTATTTTACTTTCGTTTGATAAAAAATGTGTCTCTTATTTTAGAGTTGTTAGTTAAGTTTAAAGAACAAAAGTTTGTTTCGTTTCCGCATCCCGGTATGTGCCCAACGAAAGAATAGGTTTATCTCCGAAACCAATTCTTTTCTATTTCCTTAACAAATGCCACTTGTGTTGTGTACCATACAGGCGAACATATCTTCCATTTTTTTAATTCCTCTTAATTCGAGCAGTAGGCACATCTCTCATGGTTATTTTTAATTCCATGCTTACATCTGTATTTTCGATTAATTTAATTTTTTCTAATCCGTCTACAAAATGCTTGCACTTATATGATTTCTATTCCTCCGTGTGCAACATAAGTTTGGACATTTTAATTTTTTTGTCGTGGTCATTTTTAATTCCATACTTACATGCTTTATTTTTGATTATTTTAATTTCTTCTAATTGCAAGTTGGCTACTAAACATCTCCTCACCTCTCCTAACATAAAAACGATTTCAGATGTTTAGCAGTCAAGTTGCAAAAATTTAACCTAAATCAAAAATCCAAAGTCAAACCAAAAAAAGGGTAAGCACAAAATTTCAAAAATGTTGATTTCGACTATGCTGGATAGATAGTTTTTTTTGGCTCCGTATTCCTTTTTTTGTGGCTATGTCATCCATGCAAATTCGCACAGTGCGTACTATACTGGCATATATGAGTAAATAATTTCAAGATATTTCATTTTGTTTCTCCTTTAGACTTAATACTTTTACATTATATTTTTAAAGTTAATAAAAACTCTATGACTGATTTGGCATAAGCATGTACATAAAAAAGAATGTTAATATAATTTAAATGTGTTCCAAGACAGACTTAATATGAAATCGGTCAAAATATGTTTCTGTTAAATAGATTAATAAAAAAAATGTTCACATAATTTAAAAGTGACATTATTTTTTCCTTTCTATTGTTTCTATTACATTTCTCCACTTTTTAATTCCTCCCAATAAGCTTTCATTAAATTTTTCTAATTCGATTGAAGGGAATAGGTTTTTCTTTTTTTTTTCTACTCGCTGGTGGAACTTTCGATGGAAGAAAATTCACGTATTAATGGGAATTCATATTCTGAATTTTTGTGAATTCCTCTCTTCTTACCGGGGCAGCTTTAGATTTCTTTATTGTTTTTGTAATAATAAATGTATGCAAAATTTGCAACGAATCGCAAAGAATTACTTTGGTTTGGTACAAAATGTGTCTCTTATTTTAGAGTTGTTAGTTAAGTTTAAAGAACAAAAGTATGTTTCGTTTCCGCAGCTTTAGATTTCTTTACTGTTTTTGTAATAATAAATGTATCAAAATTTTGCAACGAGTCGCAAAGAATTACTTTTGGGGGTTAAAAATGTGTTTTTTTTTTCACCTGAGACTATTTTTGTTTAGTTCTAAAGAACAAAAGTTTGTTTGGATTTCCCATTTTTAATTTTTGTTAAATTTGTTACAATGAATGTAACAAAAAAAGTTGTAATGAATCGCAAAGAATTACTTATCGTAGTTACTTTGTTGCTTTTATAACAAAAATGTAACAACATTTCTGCGACGAATCACAGAGAATTTCTTTTGGAGGTTTGAAATCTTTTTTCTCGTCTTAGACTTGTACATTAATTTTGAAGAACAAATACAGTTCGTTTGGTCTTCTGAATTTTAAAAAATCTTTGTTGGTTTTCTTACATGAAATGTCCGGAAAGTTCTGTATATTACATTGTAATTCATCTTTTTTAGGTTGAGAAAATGTTATGTTATTTCAAGGACGGTAATAAGCGTTTGCAAGAACAACTAAGAATTTAAAAACATTTAAAGGCTTGAATTTCGTGTCTTGTAGAAACAATCAAAGATCAACGATGTCAAATTTTTGCCGGAGCTGAAGTGAACCGCCTGCCAGCAAGCACACTATCTTAACCAGGGTTGCGGACGTAATATACCTTAGGTAATTTACGTAGTTTTTTACATGTAAATTACGTACGTAATTTACGTTCCTGGTTTTTTTTTACATGTAATGTACGTTTTCAAGATGGCGACTGCGCTTATATGGAATATAAGCATAACCTAACTTTTAGGGCGCTGTTCGGTATTTCAGTTATAATATCTCATGACCAATCCGACCAATCCTGACCGGTCATGACGGTAAAAGTTGGTAAAACGCGGTCAGACCCAAATAACTCCATCAGGAAAGCTTTTTTTGTAGAAAAAAGTGGTGTAATTGTTAGGACATACCCTATGCTAAACTTACACAAGAAGTTTTTCGGATCTAAATGTTCCAGTTATTCTCAAAGTAATAAAAATTCCAAAAAGCTGAGCATAGCAGACGACACTTTTGACAGTTTCGCGCGAGTTTCAAGGAGAATTTGAGAATGACACTTTACAAATTTACAAATTACATTGAAAATCTGTTGCATATACTGTAACGTCCTGGAATTTCATCCCTCCAATTCTCAAAATTTTATTTATTTTGTTTACTATACAGAAGTTGAGTTATGGAAAAGTATGACTATATATGTATGAGTATGAATGAGTGAGTATGATGTGATAGTGTATGTAGTGGGAGGCTCGTGGCCACATGTATCACTTAACCCGGCGATAACCTTCTCTCTCTTCTGGGGTACCCCAAACTTCAATAATAATCATTTTGATAAGAATTTAAACTGGTTCCCCTCTAGATTAGCCAATCCCTCCTCAATTATTTATCTATATCCAGTCGACTGGGCTCTCATTCGAGGAAATGATTAGAGATCACAGTATGTCACCCTAAAGGATTTGAATAACACCAAACAATTGATAAAAACCAAGCTGAATGTTGCTCAATTTCTCACAAAATGATAAGAAAACCACAAATGTGTACCCCTGTGGTTATCAAATCTGCTATAAAAGCGCAAATCCAACAACACTCACTGATCAGATCCGATCAGATCATACCAGAGTCAGTTCAGTCTCATTAAACTAGTTACTTTCTAAAGTAACATGTTAAGTCCTCGGTCCCGTGGGTGAAACGGTTTTCTCAGTTAATTCTCGTTGGTGACAGCAACAGTCGATTGGTAAGTCTGTTTATTCCACGTTAAAAACAGATTGTATCCTTATCCCAAAAACTAGGACTCATATATGTTTAAATTATTCATGATGTTTATTGAAATGATGTTTATTGAAATGATGTTTATTGAAATGATGATTATTGATGTGATGTTTAAATTGAAATAGTGTTCAATGATTTTTCTTTGGAATGTTCTTTTCGATTTGACGTTTGATGTTGTGAATTTTATGATGTTCTATTTTGATTGTCTATGATGATTTGTGTTCTTTATTGACGTTCTTGTATTGAAAGAATTTGATTGTTTTATTAACAATAATGATTTGACGATTATGAAAAATATTGTTAAATGGTCTTTATTAAAAGTTGTAATTTTGAAAGAGCTTGTGTTATTCGATAGAATAACCGATGATTATCGAGGAAAATGAATGTAGTATGAGATAATTGTAATTGATGTTAATTTAAATTTGTGATCAAAGTTTAAAGAGGTTTGATGTTGCCGAAGCTTATGATGTTAATGTTCCTTTGATTATGCTACAAGGAGTAGACGTTTGATGATGTTGTAATATCAAAACAAGTTCTATTGAAAACCCTGATGTTGTTAAAAATAATCTCAAATGATTTTTATCGATGTTCTTTTGATTTTTTTTTTTTTTTTGATGAATCATTAAGGAAAAGATTAAATTGTTTGTACTGTTAAATGATGTTCTTTTTTTTTTCTTTGTCAGTGTATCATCGCTATAAATTAGGGAAAATTCCGAATTGTAATCACTATTGAGACCACACAGGAAATAGAAACGGTGTTTGAGGCTTTTAGCGATCAAATGTAAGATTAAAATATAATCTTGAAATCCTTGTGTTCAACCTTACTGATTTTTACCTTCAAATTGTATTAGAAAATTCTTCTGATAATAGTGTTGTATGATCAGATATCCACTGAACAACCTTTTTCTTTTTCTTGCGAAGTAATAAATGTAACTTTTCCTTAATTTTGCTATCTTTAATTCATTTTTCCTATCCTAGAGAATTTACAAGTGAACTTTATAAAACAACCCTTAGCCGCTCAAGGGTCGTTGACTTGATCGCGTACTGAAACTCTCAGAACGTGACAATACTAAGTAATATTTTTAAAATAATAGTAATGTGCTAAGTTATTTTGAATAACATTTCAATGAATATGACACTTAAACATTGAGTTAAGTACTGTGTATCGTATGGGTTATGTTCCCTAAATGAGAATACTCTGTTTTTTTTGTCTTTAAATAAAATAAAATTGATATCTAATTATTATGAATTTAGATTTATGAGTAATTTGTGTAAATAATGCATTATTTGCTATTATTTGTGGCCAACGGCCATACCACGCTGAAAAAACCAGTTCTCGTTAGATCACTGAAGTTAAGCAGTGTTGGGCGCGGTTAGTACTTGGATGAGTGACCGTCGGGGAATACTACTAACTACGTGCTGTTGTCATGTCGTGGCTGTGGTGAGCCCACACTTGTAGTTTATTTACTACAAGAAACTATCCACCTAGAAACACTGCCCGAATCGGGTAGTGTCACGCCTACCCCGAATAAAGGGAAATGGCTTAATGGTATACATACATACATACATACATATATACATTTGTGGTATGTGGTATGGCCAACGGCCATACCACCCTGAAAAAACCACTTCGCGTTAGATCACTGAAGTTAAGCAGTGTTGGGCGCGGTTAGTTCTTGGATAGGTGACCGTTCGGGAATATATACTACTAATATATACTATTATAGTATACTACTAACTGCGTGCTGTTGGCGTGTCGTGGGTGTGGTGAGCCCACACTTGTAGTTATTTACCACAAAAAACTATCCACCTAGAAACACTACCCGAATCGGGTAGTGTCACGCCTACCCCGAAAGGGAAATGGCTTAATGGTATACATTTGTATTGTCATTGTTCTAATTTTTCTAATTATAATAATTGCCTTATTGAATTCCTTCACAAATAAATAATAAAAAATAATACATTATTTACACAAATTACTCATAAATCTTAATTCATAATAATTAGATATCAATTTTATTTTATTTGAAGACAAAAAACAGTATTTTCATTTGAGGAATATAACCTATACGATACACAGTACTTAACTTCATGTTTAAGTGTTATATTCATTGAAATGATATTTAAATGAACTTAGCACACTACTAAATATTATTTTTAAAATATGACTCAATAAACGAAACATATTTTTAATGTAATTTGTCAATTTGTGAAGTGTCATTCTCAAATTCTCCTTGAAACTCGCGCGAAACTGTCAAAAGTGTCGTCTGCTATGCTCAGCTTTTTGGAATTTTTATTACTTTGAGAATAACTGGAACATTTAGATCCGAAAAACTTCTTGTGTAAGTTTAGCATAGGGTATGTCCTAACAAATAGACCACTTTTTTATATAAAATAAACTTTCCTGGTGGAGATATTTGGGTCAGACCGCGTGTTACCAAGTTTTACCGTCATGACCGGACATTATCGGTTAAGGTCAGGTATTACCACAGTCAACGAGTGGATGCGGTTGGATGCGAAGCACTGGGCTCCCAAACTTTGCGTCCCCCCTCTCCATCAACCCCAGCTCTTCCATGGTTCATTCCAGTCGTTCCAATTCTAGGATACTTAAGTCGTTCAAAATACATTCAATGGCAATATAAAACAGCCCGAAAAACGCAATAAATGTTAAGAAATCAATTATATAATCAAGAATATTTGCTCTTCTAAAAATTCCTGAATTAATAGTGATTAATCTACAGGAGTCTGACTCACTTCAGAGACCAAAAATAGTATAATAAATAGTATTTTCGACAAAAATTTTTATTATTTTGTTAAAAATTAAATTATTTTCTTGAAAATTCAACAATTTCGTTGAAAAGTCATACTTCTTGGTTGGAAATTTAAATGTTTTGTTGAAAATTCGTATTTTTGACTTGAAAATTCAATATATAGAATTCCTGAAAATAAAACAAGAATTCAACGATAAAATTTGGACAACCACCACAAAATGCTCCTATTGCAATTTCTAAGAAACAATGTAAAAAAAAATGTGTTTCTTCGGACAAAAATAAAAAAGAGGAAAGAAAAATGAGATGGCAACCAACCAAATCTCCTTCCTTCTCTTTTTTATTTCCTTCGTCTTTTTTATTTTTATTATTATCAAATCACAATAAAAAAGCATGCAAAGTATTTAACAACGTTTCGGTGCTTACGCAGCACCCTTATCAAGGCAAGACAAATTAAAATATTCATAATTTTAGTTCAAAATTCGTTTGCTTTTTTTGTTAAACATTATTTTTTTTTACCCAAAAATGTAAATATTTCTTCAAAAATTCAAATGCTTTGTTGAAAAGTTCACTGTTTTGTGGAAAATTCGTACTTTGGGTTATAAACTCCAACCATTTAGTAGAAAATTTATATTTCGTTAAAAATTTTTATATTTTGTGAAAATCGGTCTTTTTTTGGTACAAAATAACTTAAAACCATATATAATAACATTTTACTCCTTAGAAATCAAAAATAAGTACAATTTAAAATGTTCAATTTCAATCCATATATTTCAAAGCGTCGAATATTTTTACAATATTATAACATCTTTCTAAAAACAAAAGTGTCAAGACAATTGGTAAAAATAAGTCTTGATTTGAAAAATATATTTATTAAAGGCAATGCATATTAGTTTATAATTTTATTTGAAAAATCGTAATAAATTTATTTTTTACACGAAAAAGCGGATGTTTATGAACATATGCAGCTTAAATCAGTATTTTATTCCTATTTTATTGATAATATAAATTATTTTTACAATAAGATAATGTCTTTCTAGAAACAAAAGTGTGGAGTCATTCGTTAAAGGGAGATCTTGATACGAATAATTTAAACATCCCTCATGACTTTTTAAACAATTTTTTTCTGAAACATGTAAAGAATAATCGTATTTTCTAAATAAAATGTAATAGTTGGTCATTGTTTGCAGTAATAAATTTCGTTAAAAACATTATGTGATTCTTTAAACAATTAATTGTTGTTTATTCTCAAAACTTCTGAGAAAATTTTTTTAATCAATAGAAATTTGTTTAACATTACAAGAAAGTCATAAGTGTTATTAAAATTGGCCTTTAGTAATTATTTGTATTAAAAAAAATCTTGCCCTCTGGAGTAAACAAAAAATGTCTCAATGGAAGACTCGAGGTTCTTATTTAAAAAATAGTAATTTATTTTCGAACTAATTAATTAAATTTTTAAAAAATATTATTTTTCTCTTTAGCAGTTCAAATGCTAAGATGAAAAGGAATTCAAAATTAAAATGATAAACATTATCTTCTCTAATACGCAATATTGAACTTCGTATAATTGATTTCTTAAAATTTGTTTATGTTTCTCTGGCTTTTTTATAAACAGCTGGATTTATCCAACAAAAACGAATTTTCAACGAAATAATTAAATTTTCTATTAAATTGTTAAATTCTAGAACTGAAAATATGAATTTTCTACAGAACATTTAAATTTTCAACTAGAAAATTATATTATTGCCAAAAAAGATTAGATTTTAACCAAAAGGTTGCAATTTGCACTACAAAAGGTGAAGTTTCTACAGTACGAGATGATATTTCAAACCAAAAAGATAAATTTTCGACAAAATAGTTGAATTTTTAATTTAGAAAAATCGTTAGGCAAGAAAAATAAATTTCAATGAATTTGTTGAATTTTCAAGTCAAAAAGACGAATTTTCAACAAAACATTTGAATTTCCAACCAAGAAGTATGGCTTTTTAACAAAATTGTTGAATTTTCAAGAAAATAATTTAATTTTTAACAAAATAATAAAACTTTTTGAAGAAAATACTATTTATACTATTTTTGGTCTCTGAAATGAGTCAGAGGCCTGTAGATTAATCACTATTAATTCAGGAATTTTTAGAAGAGGAAATATTCTTGATTATATAATTGATTTCTCTACATTTTTTACGTTTTGCGGGCTGTTTTATATTGCCATGAATGTATATTTTGAACGACCTAAGTATCCTGGAATTGGATCGACTGGAATTAACCATGGAAGAGCTGTGGGTTGATGGAGAGGGGGGACGCAAAGTTTGGGACCAGTGACGCGTAAGGGCCTTTTCACACAATTACAGATCCGCAAGTTGCGGACTTGCGCAAGTCATTAGTTGTGAAAAAAGAGATTTTTCCGTCAGCGGAAAAATCTCTGAATGGCGGTAATTTGAATGCTCGATTTTTTCTTTAATAGAAACTTTTACACTACCGTCGGAAATTATGCGCACGACTCGCGTGAGCCCTATTAAAAATCACTGCTGACTTCGAACCACGATATTTCGACGAAAAAAAGAGATAGGGCATTTTTTTTAAAACAGTTTAGAGCTCATGAAATTTCACGTCTATTGGTACTCAAAAAATATTTTTTTGACCTTCTAAAAATAGTACAGCACTTGAGAAGTTCCAAAAAAAATTCAAGATTTTCTCAAATTTTCTACCTCAAATTCAACTTTTTGCACGACCTAGGAAAATTTTTTCAGAAACCTAAAAATTATACGACATTGAGCCTGAAATCTTATCTTTAATTTAAGCCAAGAAAACTTAAAAAATCTTCATGGGTGCCCGAGATATGATGAAAAATGTTCAATCGTATCTGAGCTCAATTTTAATCGACGATCACGGTTCTCGGCTGGTCTTCTACTCGCCTCCTTCGTTGGGGCAGGACCGAATAGGCCACACACTAAGGTGGCGCCTCTTATACTTTTGGTTCTCTTCATTAGTAATTTTTATTTCAAATTATGGCGAATGAAAAAAAATATTTATTGTTATTTGTGATTATTAACAATTATTTGAATCTAATATTATCTCCATATTAAAGAATAGGACAATGTCCACTTAGGCGCCACCTCTGTGCGTGGTCTTTTCGGTCCTGCCCCAACGAAGGAGGCGAGTAGAAGACCAGCCGAGAACCGTGATCGTCGATTAAAACTGAGCTCAAATACGATTGAACATTTTTCATCATATCTCGGGCACCCATGAAGATTTTTCAAGTTTTCTTGGCTTAAATCAAAGTTAAGATTTCAGGCTCAATGTCGTATAATTTTCAGGATTTTGAAAAAATTTTCCTAGGTCGTGCAAAAAGTTGAATTTGAGGTAGACAATTTGAGAAAATCTTGATTTTTTTTTTGGAACTTCTCAAGTGCTGTACTATTTTCAGAAGGTCAAAAAAATATTTTTTGAGTACCAATAGACGTGAAATTTCATGAGCTTTTCAACTGTTTTTAAAAAAATGCCCTATCTCTTTTTTTCGTGATCGCAGCAGTGATTTTTAATAGGGCTCACGCGAGTCGTGCGCACAATTTCCGACGGTAGTGTATGTTTTTCAAATCATAGGCAAGTGTATTAAACTAAAAATAATTATGGAGGAATAACAGCGATGAAGTAAATACATTTTCAATTGTTTTGATGAAAAGAAACAAGCCCATGCCAAATCATATGATTTCTCTCCAAGTTCTATGTACATATGTTTCGGATGTTCCCTGAATTGTATCGCTCTTTCAACAAAATAGTATTTTTTGCCAGAAGGTAAGTGTAATTAGTATTTGTTAACATAAAAATATTATTCTTTTGCAAACAACAGCCTTTATAAGACTTACGGTACGTCTTCACGAAAGCGTAGCCGGCATAACCCCAAACATAACCTCTATAGTTGCTTCTGTACAATAATAATCAACATGCTTGTTCATGATAATTTATTATGTTAACAACTGCCGAAAACACTCACCTTATGTGCACGAAAATATTAGTTTGTTTGAGATGCGAGACAAAACAGGGAACACCCGAAATTCATGCATAAATAACTTTGAGAGAAATCAGCTGATTTGGCATGTGCTCGTTTCTTTTCGTCAAAACATTGAAAAATGTATTTAATTCATCGTCTTCATTCGTCCATAATTATTTTTAGCTCAATAAACTTGCCTATAATTAGAAAAACATTAAATTTTCTATTTCAAAAAAATTGAGCATTCAAATTACCGCCAATCGGAGATTTTTCCGCTGACGGAAAAATCTCTTTTCTCACTATACTCAGGGCGCAGGCGCAGTCCCATGGATACATATTATGCCGAGTAGAAGCCCATGTATCAATTGTTTCGAAGGCGGCTAGTAATCTAGTGATTTTTTCGGCAAAATGAGTTTTAAGGCTCTTTTACACCTTCCGTCAATCGGTCGTCGACCGACCGACATAACGAAATATCCATTCACACCTTCGGAAAATTCAGTGAAATTTAGTAACATTTTAGTAATCTTTCAGTGAGTTTCAGAAGGTAACTAAAATATTACTACATTTAACTAAATTTACCGAAGGTGTGAATGGATATTCCGATATATTGGTTGGTCGACGACCGATTGACGGAAGTTGTAAAAGAGCCTTTAGAGAAAATGAAATTTCGGACAAGTGAATACCTACCATCGACATATAGAAATGGACCGATAACCCTGTGGGAAGCACTGAAATTGGCTTTAGAGAGAGAAAAAACATTTGAGGGGTGAAACTGTCTCTTTCTCGATAAAGCTAATTGGTCGAGAGTATCTTCGATGGGTGGAGCTTGAAATAGCACAGGACCGTGCTTTGTATCGCGAATGCCCCACTATGTGTTTTGTTTATAATTTGCCTGTCACAGGTTTTTTAATTATAAGTCAATGTGTATAAATATTTAGAATGGTGGCAGCCTGTGCAGTTTGTGGGCGTTACAGAGATGTTTATTCAAGTATATGCTTTCATACGTAAGTAAAGTTATTCAATAGTAAAATAAAAAATGTATCAACAAAAACTGAACCTCAAGTAATATGAAAATATTGTACCTATTTAACACAATTTTTTGTTTTTTATATTATAGAAATATTTTTAAATGCATTTCAATGTTATTTTATCTTTAGGTGCTCATTAAAAGAAGATAAAAGAATGGAGGCCTGGTGTTCTGCAATGAATTCGCCTAGAGAAAGGGGCATCTGTTTCACTTGACATAGTCCTGGAATAGAAAGAGACAGTTTTACCCCTCACATGTTTGCTCTCTCTCTAAAGCCAATTTCAGTGCTTCCCACAGGGTTATCGGTCCATTTCTATATGTCGATGATACCTACCACGAGTGGATTCAGACAGGACGGCACATGGGAGGAGTCTACCTCCCTCCACTTCCGAACCACTGGCACTCGGACAGTTGGCGCGCTTATTTGAAAAAAACAGTTACTTGTTTTATGAAAAGGTTACTTTTGGTTACATTTTTTGCCCGAAAATAACTAAATTGATTAATTCATTGATCTT
>CAKNXH010060748.1:0-12146 GCA_932178445.1 Andricus quercusramuli
CTTAACCATGACAACTATTGTTGGCCCAACTGTGTAAAATAGGGACGGCATGCGCTATCATTACGCTGGTTGGCCCGACCATTGGCTCACAAAGTTGGGCCGACTTTACAAAGGTTGGGCCAACCATGGCCCGACCGACAATTCGCACCTGGGTATTAATTTTTTCAATCTGTTTAAAAAGTTGTTGCTGATTATCACTTAACAACTTTAAGATATCGAAGACTAGCCAACGCCAGATCTATGGGCTGGATCCGTCATTAGACTGCCATGAAAATTGTCCACTATGCGGCAATGACATTTTCACGGTTTTAGACTTTAGTCCAGTAGCCTGTAATGCTTATTATGTATGCAGTATTAGTGCCGCCCGGTACCTTTAGTTTAAAAAGTCCGCAAAAGTCCTTTGATTATGAATATCAAGGGTGCCCTTTCGAAATCCTGGTCATTTTTTGTTTATGCAATTTAGATAAACAATTTCTTCATTTATCAACAAACAATTTTTCTGAAATTATCTTTGGAAAGCTCATAGAAAAAAAAACTTTTATATTTGATACAATTTTTCATAGAACTAACCGTTTCCAAATTAAAGCGTTATAAAAAATTGAATTTTCACTAAAATTGACAGTGGCTGGATGTCTCAATTGAATTGAATTGCGGCTGGATATCTCAAAACCTAAGCTAGATGTCCCAGTAATCGGGACGGTCCCAGTAATCGTGAGTTTTGAGGTTTAAACGCCAGAATTAAGTAATATGTCAACAAATTACTTGCTCGGGACGAAAATAATTATTTCGTGATAAAAAATTATTTTTGTTCCATAAAATTAAGTAAAAACTTAATTCAGTACCTTCTCGTTCAAGAAATATCGGTCACGATTAAAGGAAAATTTCAAAAGCATAGTTGCTCAAATAATCATGACCGGTCACGAAGAATAGGACGACTCCGTCAAAATTTAATTTCCATATTTCGTTACAAATAATAATTTAATTAATTTCAAAAAGGCATGAAATGAAATCGGAGAACTGACTTGTTACTGTGAGTAGTAATCGTAATATAAATTAGTGCGTAAAACTGAAAAAAGGTGATGTAAAATATTGGCATGAGTTTAAAGATTTCATGATCAATTTTTTAGTTTATTATCATTTTTCAGTGAAGTTAATATTTATTGAATAATTTTTCATTTGCTCACATTAATCTATACTGCATAATATAAAGAGAAATGTGTAATAAGTATATAATTATTGATAGTTTTAATATTTTGACAACTTAAACAGAAAATAACCTCCAAATACACATGATTTTTTTAGTCAATGCAATTTATCAAATTTCGTGTGCTACATCTAGTTACTTAAAATCTTAATGATTTTTAATTATAATATTCAGTATTATAAAAGAATTTCAGCATTGTAGTTATTACTTATCGTGATAAAAATTTTAATAAATATTTATTTCGATTTATTTCTGAGACCACTTTATTTCTTATAAATAAAATATTAATTATATTCTACAATACTTTCAACTGAAATAAAAAATAAACATTTTAAAAGAAAATGCATTTTTATTATGACTCATTATTATAGTGTCCATCAGACGTATTGGAACTATCAGAAGATTCGATTTTGAGATTGTTTCGACAGATTTCATCCCAAAGGTCTCAATCAATATAAAACTCACAATATATCTTTCATTTCATTAAAGTATAGTTAAAATACAAAAATACACTTGAAAGACACCTCTAAATCGCTAAAAACTGATTTCAAGAAGGCTTAACCTTTTTCACGAAGACTGGGACAACGACTCACGATTACTAGTACATGGCAGATTTGGAAATCACGATAACTGGGACATCGGTGCTTTTTGACTTTTAATTGTTTATAAATAAAAAGTAATATTGAATATAATGTAAAAACAATTTTTATAATATTCTAGGATGTTTAATGCTTTAATCAGTACCAATCATTTTTTAAATAAACATTCCAAAACAATTTTCTAAATATTTGAAGTCAATGAAATCTCTTATGGTCACGATTACTGGGACGTTTACTTTACTGAACGGAAAAATTTCAACAACAAAAAATGTAAATCATTTCTCAGCACACTTGTTCCACGCAGAAATAAGAAATTTTCCGACGGAGCCAAAACTTTTGTTAATATTTAAGTGTTCAAATTGGTACTTTTTTGTAGAACTACGTGTACATTTTGTTGTGCTTCTTAGTAAAAGCCTTTATTCGCATGATTATTTATATATTTACTTTTTATTTTTATTTAACTATTGAGAACATCACGCTGATTAAAAATACTTTTTTTACTTGCTCCTTTGATTTGCGTTTCTTGAATAAGGCACAAATAAAAACCTTGATCTCTTTTGAATTTGCTCTTAATTCGAAGCATTTGTTAATTACGGTCTTATAAACAATTGATCGCAAAATAAAAATTGGTCTGTCTGTGCAAGCCATCCTCTATTAGTCTATTAGGACTCGAAAGGTCATTATATGTACGTGTTTGAGACTTTTTTTGTTCGATTACATCCGTTCTCAAAACTGCATCACCAAAACCGCTTATATTACATATATTAAAAAATGCGCAAAATAACCATTAATAAAAAAAAATTATTATATACAAAAAGACATTTTATTGAATGGTAATCGGATCAAATGTTAGGTCTGATGTAAGGTGTTACCGCAAAAGATTTTTCTTGCGTGTAGATTGCGATACGTAGATGATATCCTAGCTATTATTCCATCGGACAAAATAGATGAATTCATAACTACTTTTAACAATTTAGAGGGTTCAATTAAATTTACTATTAAAAAAGAAACAAATGATTCAATAACATTCCTTGATTTATTAATCATAAAAACTACAGAAGGAAACTTAATCACAAATTGGTATAAAAGAATGTCATGGTCAGGACGTTATTCAAATTATAATTCTCATCATTTATTTGCTCAATAAGTAGGTTTAATTAAAGGACTGGTTGACAGATGTGTTAAATTAAGCGATATTAAATTCCGAAAAGAAATTTCAGATAATTTAAAAAAACCTTAGTACAAAATAATTACCCCCTTCAATTAATAAATAACAAAATCAAAGAAAGAATATTTGAAATATATAATAATTCCTCAAAAAATAAAAAATGGAAAGAAACCTATAAAAGAGAAGACGTAAAAGTGCCTATCCTATACCATACATTGAAAATCTTTCAGAACGTCTTAGATCTTCTTCAAAGAAAAATACAACCTTAATGTTTATTTCACAAACAACCACACACTAAATAATTTTCCTTTTTTAAAAAATAAAGATAATGAAAACAAAGAAAATTTATCTGTAGTCGTATATCTGATAAACTGTAAATGTTGCAATAAAATTTATATTGAGGAAACTGGCAGGAGATTAAAAACTCGTATATGAGCACGTCAGAGCAAGAGAAAGACTCCTCAGAGACGTGAGGAAAAATGAGACAAGTACCTCTAGAGAGAGAAACTCTTACGCAGAATGCCTGAAGAGCAAGAGAGCCCAACGATAATTGTCTCGTTTTTCCTCACGACTCTGCAGAGTCTTCCTTTTGCTCTCAGATGCTCATATATTGTGAACTAGGAAATCAAAATACTGGTTTATCACAACATGCATGGCAATTAAATCATTATTTTGATATTTAACTGAACAAAAACAAAATTTTAGCTCGAGAAAACAATTTTCATAAAAGAAGAGTTATTGCGTCCATTTTCATTTAAAATATATTAAAACTTCCATTGATTTAAACACTGAAAAATTGAATATTAACGAAATTCACCAAAGCATTTCATGAAAAATTGTTTAATACAAAAAAAATAAAAAAATTTAAATTTTGGCGCAATTTTCATTAGGGATGCTAATTTAATATCAGCCTTCTTAATTACTTAGTGAAAACTAGCTTGACCTCTCATGCATTTGATAGTATATGTTTGTCCGTCAGAAACACAACACTTAGTTTAGTAAAAATGTATTTATTATATAATCTTGAAGCCTCTATCAATTTTTGAGGTTTCAGTTTCAATCTCTATAATAAAAAGATCAAACAGATCATGTCATACTTAAATGAAGACTAAATTTTAATATAGAAACCAAAATGTGGATAAACTAACATTTTATTCCAAAATGACTATAATATAAACAATCAAATTGAAATATTTTATGGACTTATCGACATTACTACAGGTAAAAAACGAAACATGTTTTTAAAACAACTTTTCAACCATCAACAAAATTTATGTCAAATTAAAATTTATAATTTTATTAATTTTTGACTTAGGTGATAATTACCTTTGAAGAAGACCTGCAATAAGGTCTAAACGTACGTTGGTTAGACATGACAAATAAATTATGATTCTTTAACGTCCGAATCCATTGCTTTTTATGTGACCGTATGACCAAATTAATTTATTCATGAAGAATAACTACGTTAGTGAAAGCAAAAACAGAAAATATTGAGAAACAACATTGCTAAATGCATGTTATTGTTGGAAACACTTGTCATGAAAAGAAAAACGATTTTATGAGAGTAGTAACAGAGAAAAATATTATTAGGAATCTGCCATATAAATTGATAAAAATTACAAAAATCCTAAATGTACAATTAAAGCTTGCACAGAATAAGATTATTTTGCAACTAATTATTTATGAAGCCGTAATTAACAAATTTTTTGAATTAAGAGTACATTTAACAGAGATTAAAGTTTTTGTTTGTGCGAGATTCAAGAAACGCGAATGAAAGGAGCAGGTTTTGTTAACCTAGGGGTTTTCATAAATATTTTTATTAACAAAAGAACGATTTTTCAAAGAGTGGTGCTGGCACAGACCAAAGATTATTTTGCAATTCATTGTTTTTAAGGCCATGGTTAACAAATGGTTCGAATTAAAAGAAAATCTATAAGAGTCAAGTTTTTCTTTTGCATCTAATTTGAGAATCATGTGTATAACGAATGATATATAAAATATACAAATTTCGTATAAAAATTGTTATTAACAAATAAACTATTGAAATTTTTACATTGAAAAACTTAACTGTAATCAGCGTGATTTTCTCAATAGTCAAACAAAAATTAAAGCATAGACCTTATAAATAAAGTCTTTTACAAGGAAGTGCGGAAAATTGTACACGTAGTTGTTAAAAAAAGTACTAATTTTAACATTTAAATATTAACAAAAGTTTTGGCTCCGTCGCCGGAGCAAGTTTCCTGAGAAATGGGCAAAAAAATTCGGTTCAATATGTGTTAAGATATCCAGCTTCAAATATGTCAATTGTAGTACAAATTCAATTGTTTATAACGCTCTAACTTGAAAACGATTAATTCTATGACAAATTTTATACTTTATTTAAAAATTATATATGATACATGTTTATAAAAGTTTTGTTTTTACAAGAATAGTACCAAAGGTACCGAGCGGGACTATTAGTGCATACAGAAGTGTTACTGGCAACTGAACTATTTTGTGGACCCGACTTGGTCGGGTGTCCCTCTTCTTATTAGGGCATTATATTTTTGGGCCTTATAGTTTTGGGAGTTGTGGTTTGGACTTTGGAACTTAGTGTTTGGGTCTTAGGTCCTTAGGACATAAAGCCTCATATTATGGTCAAAATTTATTTAGATGAAGGAAAAAATTTAGGAAATTTGATTTGTTGTTATCAATCTATTAAAACCATTATGTTTTCACAGTAATGATTTTAAATATGTAAAAGTGTAAGATTGAAATATCTTAAACTTCATATGGAAACCCCTTTTGTTGTTGTAGGCGTAATCTGACTACTTTGACTACTTTGACTAATTTTTAAATTACCTAAACATTTTTGTATTAAATTCGTTAAGAAAATATTGTTGTAGAAATGAAAGTTTCAAGTGTGAAAATATTGAGGATATTATTAAAATGTTGTAGAATTTCACTGAAAGATCAAATTTCCTCAAACTTCAAGTGCGGACAATGAGGGAATACGAAAGTCTGCACTTAATTCAGCGGTGGCGGTTACTTGGTCTCGGGATTTTCAAGAACCGTTATGACTATAGAAATCGGTTTGCACCTGCCCCTCCCTGTAAAAAGGAAACTTCTGATATCCCTGATCCCCCTCCCCATCCACCACCCAAAGTAGTCTCGCCCTTCATGGGTCCCTCACAGGTTTTGGTTGGATCCCTATAAAGTGTTTTCTTATGGGGTGCTCGCCACCTTCGACTATGTCCATACCCAAAGCTGCATTGTCGAATTCCTCTCGCAGGTCCCACTCATCTCAGTTAGGAAAGAACTCTTCAAAGCCGTCGTCTTTCCTACATAACATTTAAGAAAATATTTATTCTGACACGTCTGCTTCTCAAGAAAGCTGTCCAGTATATAGATAAATAAATTGGGAATGTCTGTCTGGCCTTTGATTGGAGAAACAAAACTATACAATTATTTGCTTAATGCTTATACTAATTTTTACTTTAATTCATACAAATCCAGGGGCGAAACAGGCAGCGTGGATCCCATGGGCGATACCTCAAAAACTGTGGAGAACGATAGACAATTTCCCTCTAAACCTAAACTTCCTAAACCATAAATAATTTAAAAAAAATGTATTTGGTTTATGTCAGTTGAACCCATTCCTCAAAACGATGACCACTGGAGAACCTTTTATATAAAATAAAACACCAATAAAAAAAGGAATACTGCTTTCCAGAAGCTATTGCGCTGGATGAGGCGCTGGACCACGTAACTACCCAGGCAACACAGTGTAATTAGTCAGATGCTCCTAAATTTCTTGGCGGAGATCCCGGCGGGATCCACAACGAGAGAACGACTTGGCGTCGACGCGGGTCGAAAATTCCAAAATGTATATTATTCGGTCACCCTAAGGTATATAGGTATATAATGGGTAGGTATATAGGTATAAGGTAGATAGGTATATGTATAGGTGTTAGGTATAGATATTTTAGATTGATCTGGAATTCTCGTGATATTTATTTGAATGACACGGTCATTCCACAACACTGCTCCGACCCAGGTTGCTGATCAATCTCTCTAGCGATCACCCCAAGTGTGGAGCCTCACAAAATTGTTATGTATGGTTCCCCACTTGGGGTCATTAGTATCCAAGGTCTTTGTTTGAGGCGTCATTCGTTCTATATTGTCACTCTGTTTACAAACTATTTGTCGCCACACTTTTCTGTCCTGGCATACTACTCTAGCTTCCTTCACGTCCATGCATTTTTTCATGCAAGCTCTTGTGTTTCTATGGCTTCTTATGATTTACATGAACTCTAATTGATTATTATTTTATGTACATATATGTGCTTCTTTAAGTTTTGTTGTTAGAAAAAGGTGAAGTGTACATATACTAAATATACTATATACTAAAATTTGTCACTTTTAACATATTAGCGAAACATTACAAATAAATTTTAAAAGAAACAATTAAACTCTGGTCCATTAAATTCTAACCGATCAATCAGATACCAATGAGAAAATTATAGATGTCAATTAAGAAAATTAAGTTAAAATAAAAAACTTGAAAACATGAATTTCGTGATTATATAATTTTGTACACAGCAATGTTTTTTATTCAAATTTGAATTTCAGGAATCTTTTTAATTTACAACACTAATTAGTAAATAAAAATCTACATAACGAAATGTGTACACATTTTTTAAACATTGTTCATTATTAAAAATAATATAAATTACATAGTTATTCTTCATGAATACAATTAATTTGGTCATACGGTCATATAAAATGCAATGGATTCAGATGTTAAAGAATCATACTTTATTTGTCATAACCGACGTGCGTTTCGACCTAATTGCAGGTCTTCTTCAAAGGTAATTATCACCTAAGTCAAAAATTAATATAATTGTCAATTCTATTTTAATATAAATTTTTTCGGTTAAAAAGTTAAAAAGTTAGTTTAAAAACACTATTCGTTTATTTGCCTGTAGTGATGTTGATAAATCCTTAACACATTTCAATTTTTTGTAGTAAAATTCTCTTAAAAACTTAGTCTTCATTTAAATAAAACATGATCTGTCCTTTTATTAAAATATTTCGTCGAGATTGAAATTGAAACCTCAAAAATTCAAAGAGGCTTCAATATTAAGTAGCGATTACATTTTTGAATAAGTTAGGTGTTGTGTTTCGTACAGACAACCATATACTATCAATGTATTCAAGATCAAGCTAGTTTACATTCAGTGATTAAGAAGGCGGATATTAAATTAGTCTCCCAAATGAAAGTGCGCCAATTTAAAAAAAAAAAAAATTTTAATTTTTTAATTTTTTATTTATTTATTATTTTTTTATTTAAATTTAATTTATATAATGCTTTGATAAATTTTGTTAATATTTAATATTTCTGTTTTTAAATTAATGGATGTTTTAATATATTTATTAATGAAAATGGACTCAATAATTTTTCTTTTATTGGTATTGTTTTCTCGTGCTAAAATTTTGATATTGTCCAGTTGGAAATCAAAATAATGATTAAATTCCCATGCATGTTGTGATAAACCAGTATTTTGATTTCCCAGTTCACAATCCCTTTTATGTTCGTATATCCGAGTTTTTAATTTCTTGCTAGTTTCTCCAATATAAATTTTGTTGCAGCATTTAAAATTGATCAGATATACAACTCCAGATAAATTTTCTTTGCTATCTTTATCTTTATTTCTAAACAAAGGAAGTTTATTTAGTGTGTGGTTGTTTGTGAAATAAACATTGATGTTGTATTTTTTTAAAGAAGATCTAAGACGTTCTGAGAAATTTTCAATATATGGTATGGAAACTTTAAGGTCTGTTTTTTTATAGGTTTCATTCCATTTTTTATTTTTTGAGGAACTGTTATATATTTCAAATATTCTTTCCTTAATTATGTTATTTATTAATTGAAGTGGGTAATTATTTTGTATTAAGGTTTTTTTTAATTGATTTAAATTTTCCTTTCGGAATTCAATATCGCTTAATTTCACACATCTATCCACTAGTCCTTTAACTAAACCTACTTTTTGAGCAAATAAATTATGAGAATTATAATTTAAATAACGTCCTGACCATGACATTTTTTATACCAATTTGTGATTAAGTTTCCTTCTGAAGTTTTCATGATTAATAAATCTAGGTATGTTATTGAATTATTTGTTTCTTTTTCAATGGTAAATTTAATTGAATCTTCTAAGCTGTTGAAAATATTTATGAATTCATTTATTTTGTCTGATGGAATAATAGCCAGGATATCATCCACGTATCTTTTATAAAGAATAGGAGTAAAACTTAAATTATCAAAGGCCCTTTCTTCAAGATCTTCCATTACTAAATTTGCTACAATAGGGGATAAAGGAGAACCCATTGGACAACCTGAACTTTGTTTGTAAAATTTATTGTTGAAAGAAAATATTGTATTATTTAACACTGTTCTAGTAGCGATTAGAAATTCGTTTTTAGTGATTTTTGTTAAGTTTTTGTTAATATTTAATTTTTCTTCAATGCAATCTAATGCAAGTTCCAATGGAATGCTGTCATACATTGATACTATGTCCAGTGAAACTATTGAATGTGAATTAGGAACTTTGATACTTTTTAGTTTTTCTTTTAATTCCCAAGAATTTTTAAGAAACGCTTGAGTTTTTCCTGAAACGGGTTTTAAATAATTTGAAATATATTTGGCTAAATTATAAGTAGGAGAACCTACTGCAGAAACAATCAAACGCCATTTTAAATCAGGTTTGTGAACCTTTGGGAGAGCATATGCTTTAGAAACTACACTATTATGCGATTTTAGTCTATATTACATACTTTCATTTATCAATCTTTTATTTTCCCATCTAATAGCAATATCATTGCATTTCTGTTCAAGAGTTGGAACCATACTAGTTTTTATATTTTTATAAAGAAGAATATTTTTATAAAGAATGTGATTTAAAAATTTATCTAATACAGAAATCCCAAATGAAATTGCTGAAACTTTAGCTTTAGGCAATAAACATGGTATTCCTTTTAATGTCAACAAAATTCCAATAAATATTATAATTGCCAATATAGAAAATTGCAATAAAAATATAGAAAACGATGAACTCAAATTAAATATCAGGAAAACTACAACTCAATTAATTTCGAACCATAATTTTTTAAATAAATTTGATAACAAAAATAAAATTCCAGAGCCTATTCAAAATTTTCAAAACAAACACAAAAACCTGATGTTATTAAAAGCCGATAAGGGCAACATAACTGTAGCTGCAAATCGCACCGATTATATAAAAACTGTTGAAAATTTATTAAAAAATGACATTCTTCATAAAAATATAAAAACTAGTATGGTTCCAACTCTTGAACAGAAATGCAATGATATTGCTATTAGATGGGAAAATAAAAGATTGATGAATGAAAGTATGTCATATAGACTAAAATCGCATAATAGTGTAGTTTCTAAAGCATATGCTCTCCCAAAGGTTCACAAACCAGATTTAAAATGGCGTTTGATTGTTTCTGCAGTAGGTTCTCCTACTTATAATGTAGCCAAATATATTTCAAATTGTTTAAAACCCGTTTCAGGAAAAACTCAAGCGTTTCTTAGAAATTCTTGGGAATTAAAAGAAAAACTAAAAAGTATCAAAGTTCCTAATTCACATTCAATAGTTTCACTTGACATAGTAACAATGTATGACAGCATTCCATTGGAACTTGCATTAGATTGCATTGAAGAAAAATTGAATATTAACAAAAACTTAACAAAAATCACTAGAAACGAATTTCTAATCGCTACTAGAACAGTGTTAAATAATACAATATTTTCTTTCAACAATAAATTTTACAAACAAATTTCAGGTTGTCCAATGGGTTCTCCTTTATCCCCCATTGTAGCAAATTTAGTAATGGAAGATCTTGAAAAAAGGGCCTTTGATAATTTAAGTTTTACTCCTATTCTTTATAAAAGATACGTGGATGATATCCTGGCTATTATTCCATCAGACAAAATAAATGAATTCATAAATATTTTTAACAGCTTAGAAGATTCAATTAAATTTACTATTGAAAAAGAAACAAATAATTCAATAACATACCTAGATTTATTAATCATGAAAACTTCAGAAGGAAACTTAATCACAAATTGGTATAAAAAATGTCATGGTCAGGACGTTATTTAAATTATAATTCTCATAATTTATTTGCTCAAAAAGTAGGTTTAGTTAAAGGACTAGTGGATAGATGTGTGAAATTAAGCGATATTGAATTCCGAAAGGAAAATTTAAATCAATTAAAAAAAACCTTAATACAAAATAATTACCCACTTCAATTAATAAATAACATAATTAAGGAAAGAATATTTGAAATATATAACAGTTCCTCAAAAAATAAAAAATGGAATGAAACCTATAAAAAAACAGACCTTAAAGTTTCCATACCATATATTGAAAATTTCTCAGAACGTCTTAGATCTTCTTTAAAAAAATACAACATCAATGTGTATTTCACAAACAACCACACACTAAATAAACTTCCTTTGTTTAGAAATAAAGATAAAGATAGCAAAGAAAATTTATCTGGAGTTGTATATCTGATCAATTGTAAATGCTGCAACAAAATTTATATTGGAGAAACTAGCAGGAGATTAAAAACTCGGATATACGAACATAAAAGGGATTGTGAACTAAGAAATCAAAATACTGGTTTATCACAACATGCATGGGAATTAAATCATTATTTTGATTTCCAACTGGACAATATCAAAATTTTGGTGGAGTTCCGAAAAGCGCTTACCTCCGATTAATTTGAACCTCCGTATACTTATGTATTTTGACGTGCTGATCACGAATATGATAGTGAAAATACCCGAAAATTTGATTTTCAAGGTCAAAACCCCAAAAAACTATACAAATTTCATGTTTTTCCGTTTATTTCAGTAAATAATAAAAATTTACAAAAAAGCTTTGAACAAAAGTTTTAGATCTTTTGAAAATACATATTTTATGTTGAATATGTTTTTACCCTACGACTGACCGTTTTAGAGAAAAGAAGGGAAATGTCGGTACGAAGTGTAGAATTGCTTAGGTCACACACGGCACCCATTCCAACGTGTCATGGGGGGCGGGAAAACACCCCTGTGACTGGTCACAGGAATAATTTAGGTCACACACGACCCCCTTTCCAACGT
>CAKNXH010060748.1:21443-53196 GCA_932178445.1 Andricus quercusramuli
CCTAAGAAGGGCCGATATGAATCAAGTGAGAAATTGGATTGTAAATTCAGTCTGAGAAATTGATCCTGAAATGTCCTCAGATGTAGCGGGTAATCTCATCAAAGGAGAGTACTTTATTTTAACTTTGATACTATTGAAAAGAACTATTCGTCAAGTTCATCGAATGTACTGAAATGAAATCAACACCGTTCACTGTTTTACGTTATCCCGCACCGACTTCTCATTGGTCGCTCTTGTCTGAGTGGGAAATGACTTACTGGTACTGGTCGTTGATGATAGAGTGGGGGCTTTCTTCGGCTAATTGGCTCACTGAATTGCTATGGGCTAAGATAAAAGAGACCACTCGAGACGTTTAAGTCACTTGATTTCTAATTCCCGATAGATATCTGTTTCGAAATTGATATTCTACTGTGTGCGTTTAGTGTTTCGTAAATAAAAGCTCAGACATGGGTCCTAGTCCCGTGTGGGTTTATTTTACAAAAATAAGTGAGGGATCGAAAGTGCGGTGTAGTGAGTGCAAGAAAGAACTTGCCTACAACAAAAGTACCACAACACTCGCCAACCACCTACGAGTTGTTCACAACATTGAAATCAAGTATACAAAGAAGAGGACGCAACTTGAAAGGACTAACAACGAAGATGCTGCTCTTGGTCCACGTCTAGTGGACGACCCGGACAAACAGGTAAACAATTTTCATTATTACTTAATTTTTGAACAATTGCATTTTTCATTAGTTTAAAGCAGGAGGGTGGCTGCGCCATAAAGACCTGTAGAATAAATGTGACATGAGATTTGACCACGGGCGAGTGGCAACGCTGGCTGTACTTTTAGGCCGACAATTATTCAAATGCATGGGAAAAATACAAATTTAATTTATCTTAATTATTAAAATACGTTTTTTGCATATGTGTATCTCGGAAAAATATTTTGTAGCATATTAAATATCAAATAAATTAATAAGTACTGATGAAAAGTAAAGTAAACAATATCTTGATGATTAAATACGAATGCACTTTTCAGAGAGTACCGATAATAATTCTACAAAACGAACATTAAATTTTCAATGTTGACATAAGTAAATATTGTAAACTGTAAAAATAGTACATTTCAATTGAATTTTTTTATTGGCATTTAAAATTATTGTTAAAAATTGAAACTAACGCTTACTCGAAATAAACTATGAAATTTTATATTTCTTTTTAAAGCTAGAAAATATTTTACTTACTTTTGTTATAAGGCATTTATATAAAGTAATGACATTATAAAAAACTATCTATTGTTACAAATATGTGGGATATTTCTAAAGCTTAATATTATGAATAATAGGATTTATAGAATAAATAAATATTCATAAAGTTGTAGAATAGAAAAGTGTATGTATTTGTGAACCATACCTTTAAAAACAATTGTCAAGAATTTAAACTGTACACTTATTCCAACTTATTTAAATTTATTTACACTGTAAACAAAAACTATTGCGATCTCTTAAAAGTATAATAATGAATTAAGAATGATTTAAAATTTGTAGAAGACAATTTTAATAAATTATTTTATTATGTATATATTATATTATATTTCATTATTATCAATTGCAAATTCATGTTACTGACGATTTGCGTTAAAAAATTGTTTAATTGCATATATTCGATAACATTTTACTCCATATATCTCGCTGGAAAATTAAAATGTTCTTTTAGTGCAACACTAACAAAATACAAAACACTAACAAAATATTTTTTGGTTGAAACATTAATTTTTTCTGTTTAAATGGGACTGTATTGTAAATGAAATTAAGCGGTTATATACAGAGTTGCAGAAATAGTAATTAGTTCATTGACAATTAAATAATGAAATGTCTCCCCCAGTTTTTAAAACATGTTAATACAAAAGTACACAAAAATATATAGTAATAGATCCTATGTAGTCTATTTTAATGAAATTTTATCAACATTGCAAAAAAATAATTTCAAAATCCCTCAAAATAAGTGTATAGAATCCCTTAAACTATGTTTTGATTCCATAAAAATATGGAAAAATTAATTGTAGCTATCTCTGTTTGTAGGTTTCAGGTAGAAATGGGACTGCAACAAATCCCATTAGTATACCCTCAGGATCAACTCAGGCTGCATCCAAATTCGACAGTACATCTGAACACTCAGGATCTAGTCAGACACCTCCTAGCACTACTCCGGGGCCAATGGATAAGTGCATGAAAAACGTTTTAGCATTTTCAGGTAAGAGTATTCGTTGAATTTGTTTTCCATATTGTCATCCCAGGAGGTATAAAATATCTCCTGGAATGAGAAATGCCTCTATCTAACTAGATACGAGCCTGTTCTTTCCATATCTTTAAGTAAGCATAATTATTTTATTTCAGCTGGTGGGCATAGGGATGATTTGATTACAAACAAGCTGATTTACATGATAGCCAATGACGACATGCCTTTACGGACGGTTGATCGCTTAGGGTTTCGAGAATTTGTAAAGAGTCTCCAACCGCCTTATCGCATTCCCTCTGAGCCAACTCTTACTAGGAAGATAGAGATGAAGTACGAGGAGCTAAGAAAACGATTTGGATGTATGCTATCCAAAACTGAGTCCATTTGTCTAACTACGGATATTTGGACTCATTCAAGCACAATGAAGTCTTACTTGGGTGTTACTGCTCATTTTGTAGAAGGTTAGAATAATTCATATTCGGAGATTATTGACATATAGAAAATTGATATAGGAATCCTTTTCGTTTTTGTTATACAACGTTTGTATTTTATTTCAGGAACAGACATTATATCAGTTGAGCTTTGTGCTAAGTTGCTCCCTGAGAGAAAAACAATCCCATATCTACGCGATGTCTTTAAGGAAATATGCAGTGAGTGGAGCATCGGTTACGATAAAATTGTCGCTGTTGTCACTGACGGAGGAGCAAATACAAAAGGCGCGGTTAGGGAAGAGTTCGGCGTTCTAAAGCACATCAGCTGCCTTGCGCACCTCGTAAATGGCATTGGACAAGAGTGCATTGGTCTTCACATCCATAAAGTCCCATCAGAAACAGACGAAGTCACTGAAGTTCCTGAAAATGAGGAAGAAATTGAGGACACTGAATTTGAAGACCGCATGATTGAAATGGCGATACCAGAGAACAATAGTGAAGAGCTATTGAAAAAGCTCATAATGAGAGTTAAGAGGATTGTTCGATTTTTTCGAAAAAGTGAAGCTGCTACTTCAGAACTAGAAAAACTCCAAAAAGAAGCGGGGAAACTTGGCCATGAGTGCCTTAAACTGATCCAGGAAGTCCACACTAGATGGAATTCGTGCTATGAGATGATCCAGCGCTTCCTTCTGTTAGCCGATTTCATAACCAGGGTCCTGTTAAAACTGCAGAGAGAGAGAGGCACTAAAACAAAGCCTCCTAGCATGCTAACTGCGGACGAACTGGAATGCTTAGCAGAAGTGAGAGATCTGCTGAAGCCGCTTTCGCAAATCACGATGGCAGTATCGTCTGAAAAAACAGTGACTCTTAGCAAATGCATCCCATTGGTCACTGCCGTGAAAGCTGTAAGTATAAACAAATATATATATATATATATATATATATATATATATATATTTTATTCCTCACACTCAAGCTTTCATATAATAATGAATCTTTGTTTTTTCCAGAAAGTTGATGGATTTATCCCGATGTCTCCGATTGCTTTCAATCTTAAAAACAAACTGCTAACTTTGATTGAAAATAAGTTTTCCGGAATCGAAATGCTGAGGCCATATGCGGTAGCGACGCTCCTTGATCCGAGGTTCAAGCGGGATGCCATTCCCGGTTTGATTGCACAAGCAAATGCAGTAAACTACGTAGGTAAGGCACCATCTTTCTTCATTTCTTATTCTAAAACAGGCAAGCGCTTAATGAATAAATCCTGGAGTAGTTTGATATGCTCTTTTAGGGCAGGATCTTCACTGCGATTTTCAGATTCGTAATATAGTCATTATCCTAAATAATGTGCCCTATTTTTTACAGCTAAATTGGTCGAAAGCCAAGTTACTGCTGACACCAGAGACATGGTTCGAAACCTACAGCAACCTGAGGAGGATGTGGATCCCGACGATGATCTCTTGTCAGACTTTGATCAGTCTGTGAGAGAAAGAGCCGTGAATTCCGGGCAAGATGTTGCTGGTGGACTGCCTGTAGAGTTACGGCAGTATTTAAACAGGCCAATGGTGAGTCGAAAAGACAATCCGAATCCTTTGGCCGTCTGGAATTTTATGAAGGGGGAATACCCACATGTCTGCAAGGTGGCAATGAAATTTTTGCCAACACTGGCTACATCAGTTCCTTCTGAAAGGCTTTTTTCCCATGCAGGACTGATTGCTAATCAGCTGCGCACACGCATTTCGGGAAAGCACCTCAGCCAACTACTCTTTTTGCGCAGCTTGGATGAAAAATATTTTTTTGAAAAATGAATTGACGAAATGTATCCAAAGTTTTAAATAATATATTTCTTTCTGAATATTTAATATATGTCTCTATTTATTTCCTTTTTTCTTTAATTTACAGTAGGCTAAATTAATGCGAAGTTAGCTGAAGTAATTTGAAGCAAGTTAAGTTTAATGTAAGTTATTTAAAGTAAATTAAATTTAAGTTCTAGCGGAAAAGTCGAAAAAAGTCGAAAAAGTCGACTTTTTTCATCGATTAATCGACTTTGAAAGTCGACGCGTAAGAAGTCGATCGAAAAGTCGAAAGTCGACTTTTCACTGCGATTTACCAACCCTAGTAACTGAGTGGAGTAGACGCGCGGCAGTCGATGAGAGGGACCTCGACGACCCTCCAGTGGCGCCCTCTACTGGAGACGAGCCGAAACCAAACATACCGCCCGCTTCGTTCCTTGAACGACTATCTGCTAGCCGCCTGCCGTAAGGTCGAATTTCCATGGGAAAGGAAGTCGCAAAGAAATATAAGAGGAAGGCCAATATGAGCAAAGACACAAGCCAAAGCGGGAATCAAACCGACGAAGCTGTGGAGGCTGTCACTGCCCAACCTGAGAAGCGAGAGAAGAAGCCTTCTATAAGTCCTGTCGAGGCAAGTGCACCAAGACCGGCGTCAAAGAAGCCGAGGACCCGCACTAATATAGCAGCGTCCTGAACTCCGAAGCGGGGATGCGTGGAAGCAACCACTCCTGCACCCAAACCCACAAAGAAGAAGGAGCCGCAGAGGAGAGCTCGACCCGAGGCGGTCTTGATAAGACCGGCCGAGGGTTCAAGCTAAGCGGAGGTCCTCAGGAACCTCAAGCAAAAGGTGAAGCCGGACACCCTGGGTGTCTAAATCAGGGGTGTCAGGCAAACCCAAACGGAGAGGTTCTGGTGGAAGTCAGCTGAATGCGGATGGCAGATCTAAGCTGTCCGCGGTCATTAAAGATGCGGTCGGTGATGGAGGAGACGTGCACGAACTGGCTCCCCGCATCGAAGTCGAGGTCTTGGACCTCGACACGATTACGGTGGCGGAAGAAGTGGAGGCTGCTGTTCGAAACCACTTCGGGGAAGCAGCGAACGGAGTGATTAAGGTAAGCTTAACGAAAAAGGCCTTTAGAGGTAATCTGAAGGTCTTTGTTGAGATGAAGGAGGAATTGGCGGCAAGATTTCTCCGCACGGGACACCTCAAAGTGGGATGGGTGTCCTGTCTCGTGCGGAAAAAGGCGGAGGCCTTGAGGTGTTACGACTGCCTAGGCTTTGGCCACATGGCAGGGGGATGCAGGTGTCCAGACAGGACGAAGGCCTACTGGAGATGTGGCAAAGAGGGCCATGGGACTGCAGCGTCAATGGCATCAGCCGGGGACAATGAGGTGCAGGGCGTTCCGAGAGGCAGCTTCGGTGAAGAAGCCTCAACGACGATGCGTGCATCCTGGTTGGATGAAAGTTGGACGAATGCTAAGCTGGCAACAAAGTTGGAAGCCGAAGCACGGCTTACTTGCCTTACCCCCATGTCCTTGAAGTAATGCGAAAGCGGTTCCGAGGACATGGGTTAGCAGGAAGAGGAGGTGAGTTTAGTGGGTATTACCGTTTTTTAGGTCGAGTCCGACACTCAGTGCATAAATGCATTCTCACCTCATCTACAAAAAAAAATAAATAAATAAAAAGAGAACGCGAGATTGAACCAATGAAAAAATGGATTGAACTTTAGGGTCCATGGAGTAAGTTCCTCGAAGACTCGAGATTTAATCAATGCCCCAGTTGTAAGAAACACATCTTCTTTGGAAGAGTCTGATTTTTGCAGTACTTTAGGGTTCCTGGAGTGCGTGGATGTCCAGTTTTTGTTGTCCTGTAAGGTTCTTAGGGGAGGATTCCCTGAAGACACAAGATTCGATTCATGCCCTAGAAGTATGAAACATACCTTCTCCCTTGAGTAGGTTTGTCGATGATACGACATTCAATCCGCGTAGCAGGTGGAAAAAATACATTTCTGGGAAGTCTGATTCGAAGAGTAGTTCAGTCTGGTTTAAAGTTTCTTTTGAAGAGGTAGAAAAGTATACAGTTCTGGGAAGACTGATTTGAAGGATACTTTAGTCTGGTTTGAAGTTTCGTTTGAAGATATATTAAAATCCATATTCAAATAAATATTTCAATGAATGTGTATAAAATTTGTTATTAAAGATTGTACTTTACAAATCAGAAATGCGTGGATACATTTATTTAATTAACTTGAAATGATTTTTTTTATTGGGGGTCAATGAAAAATACAAATGCCAATTGGTTGTCTAAAATGGCTACCAAAGACTAGCAGGGTTTCGAAAATTTGGTCGTTAAATAATGATCAATTTAAATATATAAATTCGAATATTAAAAATATCACTATTGATTGTTTAACACTGCAATCCGCAGGATGAATTCAGCTAGCCAATAACACTTTTCGACTCTCATTCTTTCACTCACACATGAAATACATTGGACACATGACAAATCATAAAAACAGCGCGAACGTTGTCAATTAAATAAGAACGGTCAATATTTGAAATAGCGCTGTGTCTGGCGATCGAGATCGATCTGAAGCACGATAAAGAAATTAAATTATTTACCAGCGATTTTGAAAAGAATAGATCCCACTTCTGCTATCGTCGTGGTCAGTCTGAAAATGAACATCAGTTTTTGTAGAAACTTGTACATTCTCGAGCAAAGAGAAGTAATCGCATTTTTATTGGAAAAGTCTGATACATATTTCTTCATCTAAACCCGGGTTTCGAATCCCTCACATTGTCAGGTTGAATTAAACGGTGATTTTAAAGTGACGAGTTGGCTAGGCTTGCCAGATGCCCTGATTTAGCAGGATTTATCCTGATTTTTTGGTCCCGTCCTGCTGATCCTGCTGAACCTTCATTTTTCCTGCTCTTTTGTTTTATTCAAGGTTCGTTATCATTTAATGTTTCTTGCATGTATAAATATTAGAGAAGATTTTTTATTTAGCCTTGTATTTGGAGAAAATTTGTTTCAACTTTCGCGCGCATAAGTGGCAGAAATGAGTGCAGATTTTTATTGGTCACAGTGCAAAATTCTCGGTAATTTATGCTTATATAAATTTTGTCCTTTTCTTTTCTATAGCTGCATCATTTCTTTATAAAGATGGCGCTATTGACGATGCGATGTGGAGGTAGGCAGAGCCCAGCAAGTAATTACAAGCAGCGCTCGCAGTGACGAAACTCGAGAAATTTTTCGATGCGCCGAGATGCGTCTTTAACGTTGCTTAATACATGCGAGTGCCACGTTTTGTCAAAAAATTATTACTGAAAATGGCCCCCAACAAAATAATGGGTATCTGTGTTGCGTGGACGGGTCTTGTTGGAAGTTTATCTTTTTGGTTTAAAAATTCATCTCTTTCGATACAGATTTCATTTTTCGGTTGAGAATTTAACTACTCGCTTGAAAATTCGTCTTTCTTCCATGAAGTTGATAGTTTTTGATTTAAGGTTATAAACGTTTTCCTTATAATATCAACTAATACATTTTTGTTGTTGGAAATACATCCTTTTCGATGGAAACTTAATCTCCGTTGAAGAAAATTAATTTTTCAAATTCAAAATTCAACTATTTGAAAATTAACTTTTTTTTTGAAAATATTTTTGGGTTGAAAATGCAACTCTTTCGTAGAAAATTCATCTTTTTGGATTGAAAATGCATCTCTTTTGTTAACAGTTTATCTTTTTGGTTTAAAAATTTATCTCTTTGGGTACAAACTTCATTTTTCTGTTTTTGAGATTTTAACTACTCGTTTGAAAATTCGTCTTTCTTCGGTGAAGTTGATAGTTTTTGATTTAGGGTTATCAACTTTTTCTTTGAAATATCAACTA
Source organism: Andricus quercusramuli (assembly GCA_932178445.1). NCBI lineage: Eukaryota > Metazoa > Arthropoda > Insecta > Hymenoptera > Cynipidae > Andricus > Andricus quercusramuli. The sequence continues at coordinate 29,775 of CAKNXH010060748.1, forward strand.
TTACTTTTTTTCAAATTTAAAATGCAAGTTTTTTTATAGAAAATTAATATGAGTTTAACTCAAAATTCAACTATTCAAAAATGAACTTTTTTTCAAAATTCATATTTTTGGGTTGAAAAATACTAATACACTTTTTTTTCAGAAAAGTCATCTTTTTTGGTGGGAAATTATTCTTCTTAAATTCATGATGGGGAATTGTATTGACCCTCTGGTATTAAATGAGTTGGTGTTTCTTTGTATGGGCTTTAGGGTCCAGTAATAAAAAAACTGTGTTTTTTAATCAGACAAATATTATTTCTACATTCAGAAACTACTATTATGTGTTTTCTACTTACTTATAAATGTTTATTTAGCATTCAGGATCAACTTGAATCTTTCAGTCTCATGTCCATGTTTTCATGGAAGTGCCCAAGAACATTAAAAATCAACTGAAGCAATAAACCAGTATTCCTCAGTAACAAGAATTTAAAATGAACATACAGGAAAGACTCCGATGACAAATGTACGACCTTCCCTTTAAATCTTACAACACTCTGAACTGTGATACCCACATAGCACACTTCCCGAAAAAACCTAGTCTTTTCTTAAGACTAGGTCCAAGTGGTCGAGAGAAAAAACCAGGTCTGCCCTAGGCACGAAGGAATAGTAAGGAGTAGTATCCCTGTAAGTGGGGAGTGGGACGAGCGATGTCCAAGAATTCGCTAATGCTTGCCACGAATGAAAACTCGTATGCTGCCCCGTGCACATGCGCACTGGCGGTTGCCATGCCAACGATGTCAACACGCGTTTGAAGTTTCGAACTTGTGTATTGAACGAACATAAACAAACGAACATAACCTACATGTGCATCGAGATGTCAAAATATAACATAGGGGAGTGGGTATAACACGTGAATGTGAAAACAGCACTGCGCATGTACACGGGGCAGCATACGAGTTTTCATTCGTAGCAAGCCTTAACGAATCCTTGGACGTCTCTTGTCCCACCTCAGCTCACCAAACACATAGGGTGATACCACTCCTTACTATTCCTTCGTGGCTGTAGGTTTAAAATCTATACTTAAACCTAGGTTAAAACATAGGTTCATGTCCGGCGCGATTTTCTGGTTTTTGAAAAAAGTAAACTAATGCGACTTGACAGACAATTCAATTTTTTAATGAAAATAGCTCTAATTCATAGAAATCAATTTTATTACAATTTTCAATTTGTATTAGAAAAGTGGTAGACCTAGACATTTTATCTGCTATCTTAAAATTGGGGGGGGGGGGGGAAGGGGATTTTGAAAACATTAGTGAAGAATGATTAACGTCTCGACCATCAAAAAGGTATGGCGATCGGCAAGCCGCGGCCGCCTCGCAAATTAACTCGAGTTTTGAAGTTGAAGCATTCTTATATTCTTGGCGATTATTCTCAGTTGCGAAAAGGCTAGCACTAGCGCTGCACACCGACCAAATGCGGAAATAATGCTCTCAATGGGCCTGCGCGGTTAAAGGGGCATTAGTAAAGGGAAATTTAAATTAGTGTCCCACACTACGGTGTGGGATGCTAATTTCAATTTCCCTCTGTAAATGATATCATCTTTATACTTACAGATAACATAATTTACAGCTACCAGATCTGATTAAAGTTAAAAAATTGGAAATTAGCAGCACATCACTTTGTTCAAAAGTAGACTATCGTGCAAAAATTCACGACCACCTCTTTTTTGATGACTGATAAAGTTCTTTTAATTTTAATTATGTTGGAGCTAAAATTTGTTCTCTCTAAAGGGTTGAATGCTCCAAAAATTCTACATAAAATGAGCCCAGGATGTAGCCAATTTGTCTATCTTTTAAATAGACATTCCAAAAATAGTGTAAATTTCAATGTTTTCTTAAATTATCAACAACTTCCGTAATAATCAATATTTGTTAGTTCTTGGGCTCATTTTAAACCTATTCTTCTGGTTTGTAAATATATGAAACATATAACAATGAAGTTTCCATGAAAGTTCCTTAAATTATATATTTATTCAACTTTTATTTTTATTTGCCTCCCGATAAGATATGTTTTCAAATTTTTCCAAATTCATCCTGGGCTCATTTTATACAGAATTTTGAGAGCATTCAAGCCTTTAGAGAGAACAAATTTTAGTACGTGTCATTTATAGCAATAAGAAAATAATTCAATGATTGTATTAACTCATTTGCATCTAAGCAGATCAACATATATTAGGTTTTAATTTAATTTCAATACAGTGCATGCTTTAAACATCTAATTTATAAAAAAATTTGCAGCCTTTTTTTGGATGAACAACTTTTTTTCTGTTCATTTTTTTCAAAGCTTGTATCGTTTTTCAAAAAATTTGATTTTTTCATTCTCATGTTATTTTTACGATTGGATAAAAAAACTACGCATCATATCAAATAGTAATTTGTAACGAATGTATGGCTCTTTTTTTGGTGCATAATTTTTGTGGGAAAAAATTATGGAAGACTTCGAGACAATTTTTTAAATAATTTTTCAGGATTTACAAAATTTTCAGGTGAACTAAATTTTGAAGGGTGTCAAGAGAATGACAAAAATATTCTTAAGATCCATGGGAAAATTTTAAATAATTGTCTTGTAATGACTTCTAAGAGAAAATTGAAAAATATTACAAACCTTTTAAAATTATTTCCTAAAATTTGTAAAAAGACTATATACAAGATTTTAAAGCAAAATTGTGCAATTTTGCCATATTACATAATTTTAGAAAAAAAATTGAGTAAGATTAAAAGATATTCAGAAGTTCTGAAATGATTAAAAAATAATTATAACTTGTAAAGACTGTTTAAGAATTTGGTAAGATTTCTCGAAAATAAAAAAGAAATTTTAGGTTCATAGGAAAAATTAAAATAACTTTTTATTTCGAAAAATTAATTTTAAGAGATTATTTAAAAAGATTTCGAAACATCTGATAAGATTTTGAAAATTGCCCAGGAAGAGTCTAAAAGATTTCAAGGCATTTTTTTTTATTCAGCAGAATTAAAAAAAATCTGGAAAAACTTGAATAATTTTTTAAGATTAGCAGGTTGAGAAGGTCTGACATGATCGCGGCCCACATGAACCTATGTTTTAACCTAGGTTTAAGTATAGGTCTAAACCTAGGACAAACCTGGGGTTTTCTCCCAGCTACTTGGACCAAATCCTAAGAAAAGACCAGGATTTTCATTTAAAAAATCATTTGAAATTTTCCCATGAATTTTAAGATCATTTTTTTTTCATTCTCTTGACACCCTGCCAAATTCAGTTTATCTAAAAATTGTTTAAATCCTGAAAAATGAAAATTGTCCTGAAGTCTTCCATATTCCTTTTTCACGCATTTTGGAATCTTCCAAACCTAAAATTATTCTGTGAAAAAGAAACCGAAACCATTAAAAATTTCCCCAGAAATCTTAAAAAAATAATCTCCTCAAATCTTTTAAAATTATTGAAAGGCTTCTAAATTTTTTTTCGAATTCTTCGAAATAAGTTTTTGCCCATAATTTCATTTTTCTCGTCTCTTTGAAAATGTAAATAAGTTTAAAAATTATAGTGTGATAGCAAAATGTTAGGAACAGAATTATTCCCCAATATTAAACAATTATTTACAATTTAGATTTTCTCATTTTTTATTTATTATTATTCTACTTAGTTGAAAAATTATATTTTCGATTGAGGTTTCGTTCCTTTGGTTGAAAATTGAACTATTATTGAATTAACTATTATTTTTCTCAACTACTTTTACACTTTTTTACATCTGATTGCACAGTGACACAGTCGATTGACGCATTGAAAAATTGCCATTAGTCACCACCGTGGCACCACCCGTACGCCTGCACATACTCAATAGGAAAGAAACGGACAAAATTTATATCATCGAGAATTTTGCATCTCTAGCTAGAAACTCGGGGAATACCAAGTCCCTTATTTTTGATAACTACATAACCTATAAATCAGTAGGCGCTTCTTTTTATTACTTTAAGGTAAGTCGTAAGATTTATTCTTCGTTTATATTTCAAAGTCCTCAAATCACAGTTTTTGTGATTTCTGTTGATTTAATATAATCATTTTCAGTCGTTGTCGTAAATTCCAATGTCAAAGATTCATTAATTTCCGTTCATTAATTCCATGTTTCATCCCTGGCAGAAATATCACGAAGCAAAATGTGAAATTTGCGATAAGTATATTTCCTTTGCAAACATAGGTATGCATATATTATTTTGACACTTAAATGTTAAATTGATTTTGCTATAGAAAAGCATGTTTTGATGAAAACATTTTATTCTAGGCGACCTTGCTTTGATTAAACATTTAAAAACAGAGAAACATAAATCCAGCATTCAAGATGCTTCAACATAAAAAAATCTTGATTCATTTTTTATCAAAAAATTCTCATCGCTTGATGGCAACGTCAGAGCAGCAAAAGCAGCAATGGCGCACCATACAGCAATACATCATCAGAGCTTTAAGTCGATAGATTGCACTTCGTCGTTGGTAGGGATAATATTCAACGAATCGAATATCGCCAAAAACTATACAAGTGCCAGGACAAAAACACCAGCTATAATTACTGGCGTATTGTCTCCGTATTCAATAGAATCACTTTCCAAAAAGATCTGAAAAACGTTCCTTTTGTTGGCATGGGCACTGATAGCAGCAATCATGGCAGTACAAAAATGTTTCCGATTACGTTCCAGTATTATGATTATAGACAAGGTGGGATTCAAGTTCGGCTAATTGGTTTATTACAAACGGAAGATGAAAAAGCGCGAACTGTCACAGATTTGCTTACGCATGTTATCACAAACTTTGAATTGGAGGAAAAGTTGTCATCTTTTTGTGCTGATAATACGAATACAAATTTCGGTGGTATTAATCGTCGGGAAGGGAACAATGTCCCTTTTGAAATAAACGATTAATGACCAAACAATTGGAATTAGTTGCCCGGCTCATATTGTTCATAAAAGTGCCCACCACGGCTTAGATCAATTCAATGAGTTCGAAATTGATTCCCTAATGTTCAACACTTTTCAACATTTTTCGTTCTACACGGTCCAGACGGCTGAATTAAAGAAGTTTTGCGTCTTTGCCGAGATCAATTATCGAGAATTACAGTCTCATTCAAAAACCCGATGGCTACCTCTTCTCCCATCAGTTGAGCGAGTACTCCAAATGTACCCTGCACTCCAATCGCATTTTAGACCAATTTCATAACCACCGAAATCTTTAATGAAATTCTTTTCTCACGATTTCAGTGAAGCCTTTCAGTATTTCGCGCATTCTTTCATGGCAATTTTTCATGAAAAAATTGAAGTGGTGGAAAGAGAAAAGAACAGTGTTTTAGAAGTAGTGGGGGCAATCGATAAACTGCTCGAAGTTTTAAATGAAAAAATAAGAGAAACTGAGAGAACAAGGTAAAGATAAGCAGTGTGATGAATTTATTGAAAATGCTGTCGCAGTTTACGAAGCTTCTAAAAAATACCTGGAACAGTGGACCAAATCATTTTCGGGATTGAAAGTCTTTGAGTGGCTGGATTTTGAAGAAAATACTGAATTGGAGTACCGATGGATTGAGAAAACTATGGATTTTCTCAAGTTAAAAAAAGTTTCTATTGACGAATCAATTATTTTCGATCAATTCGTAAATTTGAAAAGCTTTCTGGAACAAAAAAACACAGAGTTCTTCCATTTGAACGCGAGTGCTGAAATTTCCGAATTTAAAAAAAAACTGAATCTTCCTGTTCCGAGCTTCTCAAAATTGCTCAATTCTTTTTCCCTATCCCTGCTCATAACGCCAACGTCGAAATAATTTTTTCACACATAAATATTCAATGGAGTGACGAAAAAAATAATTTAGATCTCAGAACTATTCGCCACATCTTCACTGTACAATTCAATTTGAAACAAGTCACTTGTAAAGAGTTTTATAATCACTTACCTTCTTTTTTTGAAAAAATTTCAGTAAGTTTAAGAGATATTTAGAAAGTTTGAAAAAATTAAAAACTGATATACAGCTTATTGGGATTATTATAATTTTTTTCATTATAGATGTCTAAAGATTCTTAAGATTCCTATGGAAAATCTAAATGATTTTTCATATTCAAAAATTAATTTTAGGAGAATATTTCAAAATATTTCTAAAGATTTCCAAAAAATTTTTTTTCTTCATTCTAGGAAAAATTTAAGTTCTTTCAAAAGCTATTAAGAAGGGTTAGAAGTTGTAAAGAGCTTGCAAATGGTTCAAAAATTTAAAGATTTCCAAATATTCGTAAAACAATTTTGAATTTCTTCCGAAGTTTTAAAAGTTTTTAAATATCTTTTGAACAGACTCGAATTTTTCCCAATATTTTCTAAAATGCTGTAGAAAATTCTTACCAATTTTGTTGTTAATTTTTCGACATATCACACGAATCTTGTATTCTGCACAGAAAATTATTTTAATTTATTTAAGTTGATAAGCAAAACACCTTCTCAAAATTTGAAGAGGGAGTACGTTTTAGTGAAACTTATATATTTATTAGTCATATTTCTAAAACCATAACGAAGATGGATTACTATAAGTTCACAATATTAGTTTTTTCTAAATCGAAATATTGTTGGCGTTATCTAGCAAAAGTTTTAGAATTTCATCTAAAGCATTTTTTACAGTAAAACTTAATAAATATGTTGAATGACACATTTTCACTTGCCACACTTCAAACGTATATTTTAGCCACTTTTTATATTTTAATTCAATCATTTTTAATCTAAGAAAAGAGGAAGGATTTTCACACAGGGATATTGCACCAAAATTAAGAATATAATTGCGATTATGCCTTTTCATTTGAACAACTTCGCTTCATCTTGTGGAGATTTGATCAGATCACCGTTCAATGCTTTACAAGCATTATAACCAAAAAATCATTGAAATGAGATTCAAATGCATTAATGCAGTGATTGATGACAGTTGGTATGCATACCTCAATTTCTTAAATGAATGTTTATATTTTGTTTTTCAATTCTACGAGGGTTACGCTTGCATTCTTTTGTCCCTGGATTCGCATCCAACTTCAGTTTACAGATTATGACGGAAAAATTGTTGAGAATGTCGAAAGAGTTATATTCATTTAAAGAGGTTCATGCTGCAAAACTAATCTTAGGTGGCAGCACCGAGCCATCCAGCTGAAAATTCCTGTACACGCACCTCGGAGGATCTTGCATATGTTCCTGTAGACGAAACTGCACAGGTAATCTTGACGGTTCCTGTGCAGGAATTTGTCAAAGGAATCTAGCTGTACATGATTCTGCAAAGGAACCTGTATACAAGCTAACCTTTGAATTTTCCTGTACAAGTTCCTTCACAGAGTCAATTGAGGTGTGGGTTCATGTACAGGAATATGTTCAGAATCCTGTACATGAACCTGCATAGGAACTAATCCGCGAGGGTTCGCTGGTGACTTGGCTCTCTCGATAGTGAGTTGGTTCTTCAAGGGAATAAAAAAGGAAGGCAAGTTTATAGCTGTAAGCGCCATCAGTTTTCGCAATGGCTTTCTGTAAAGGATCCTGTACGTGTTTCTGGACAGGATCCTTCCAAATGTTCCTTTGGCTGCTTTCTGTGAAGGATCCTATGCACTTTTATGTACAGGTTTTTGTACAGGATCATTCAAAGGTTCTTTTGTCGGTGCAGGCTCCTTTGCAGGATCATGTCCAGTTTCCTTCGCCAAATTCCTGCACAGGAACCGTCAAGATTACCTCTACAGGTTCGTGTGCAGGTTCGTGTACAGGAACATGAAGAGGATCCTTCGAGGTTCCTGTACAGGAATTTTCAGCTGGACGAGTACTAGACCCTCTGTCAATGAGATTCGAATTTCAAGGAAAGAAATTTTGTTAATAAGTATAAAGTGCCATTAATCCCTTGGAAACATAAGAAAATATAGATTTAATACTTTCACGATGATTCATTATAATAAATTTAAATTTTAAAATTTAAAGATTTTTCGGGTGTCAATCGGGTGCGAAACTATGAATGTTGCCGACGTTTCGTGAACATTGCAGTTCACTTCTTCAGGGCTGACCTGAAACTGAAGTTTCAGGTTATGTTGTTCTTGTATATGTATTCTCTAGGATGCCTGTGATTGGCCAGAGCGCCCCATGGGTTGGACTTGATTGAACAAAATCATTGGATCTTCTTACTGACGGTACATATAAAAAACTTAAAAAATACCCCACAAAAACAATAGCCAGAAAAACAAGAAGCCTTCTAAAAGACTCAAATCTTGACAGCGATACAACGTCTAAATTAAAACCTACTAATCCAATCTCTCCAAAGCTTTACGGACTCCCAAAAATTCACAAAAACAACATCCCACTCAGACCGATCGTCAGCGCAATAAACTCACCAACTTACAACCTAGCACGCTTTCTCGAAAAAAAAACTTAAGACTTCCACAGGAAACTGTATCACACACATCCAAAATTCTTTTGACTTCATCCGAAAAATAGAACAGATTTACATTCAACCCGAAGACATCCTAGTAAGTTTCGACGTAGTATCTCTCTTTAAACAAGTACCAATCTCTCATACAATCGATATTATTAAATCCTTTACAAACTTCCCCTCCAATCTCACACCTTTAATAGAACACTGTCTCACTAATACCTATTTCTCTTTCAATAACCAATTCTACGAACAAACCTCAGGAGCAGCAATGGGATCTCCAATCTCACCTGTAATAGCCAACATTTTTATGGAAAATCTAGAAACTAAAATCTTTATCAAATCCAAGCTTAAACCGGAATTTTGGTGCCGTTACGTTGACGACACTTTTGTCATCTGAAGACATGGACAAGACGAACTAAACAAATTTTTCGATTCCATCAATCAAATACACCCTGATATCCAGTTTATAAAAGATCCGATAACACATTAGGACATGAAGTTTACAGAAAACCCACGCATACAAACAGATACCTGCATGCCTCCTCCCACCACCACCCATCTCAAAAGCAATCGGTCATCTTTATAACAGATAAAGATAACTTACAAAAGGAATTACGAAATGTTAAACAAATCCTAATACAAAACGATTACACAAACAAACAAATTAATAAAGCAATAAGAAAATACACTCAAGAAAACAAGTCAACACAATCTACTAAAGAAAGAGAGAGGAAAAAAACCACCATCCAGTAAAAAGAAACTAATTGGGACGAATTGAGAAGAATTCGCCAGGAGCCCCCGTGAATCTTGCTTTTCGACAATCTCGAATTGGAGATGGTGATGAATTCGTGTAAATTCGTGAAAAGTAATAAAGTCTTCAACTATCTTATTCGCCCGAATTCAGCGAAAATTTTTTAGGGGATCTAATTCATTTGAATGCGTCAGCACGAATTATTTTCAGTGTCCGCCAATTCATTTTAATTCGCGATATTTCAAGTCAAGCCCTAATTCGGCAGAATTCGCCAGCGCGAATACAGTTAAAGGCTGGCCTATTCAATCGAATTCGTAAGCTATAACCGACGCGCTCGGCATAAAAGATCCGTTGCAAATAAATATCAATGAGTCCCGTAGCTCAGTGGTCGCCCTCTGGACTTTATACACTTGAGATTGCTGGTTCGAGTCTCGAGGCATGCAATTTTTATCATTTTTTTTTAAATGACCTCGACCACGAATTAAGGCAAATTGACACGCATTTAATTCGCATGGCCCAATTCGTTTCAACGAATCAGAAAGCAGAATTCGGGCGAGTCTAAATATGTTAATTCACCGCAATCCTCCTGAATTAGTTTTTTTTTACTGTAATCCTACCCTACATTCAAGGTATAATGGAACAAATAGGAAGAATTCTCAACAAACACAACATCCACACTATATTTAAACCACCTGCGAAAATAGGACAACTTCTAAACAACTCGAATTGAATGCGTGTGAATTCGTATGAATGCGTGGTCGAGGTCAATCAGAAAAAAAATTAATAAAAAGTGCATGCTTCGAGACTTGAAACAGCGATCCCTCGTGTATCAGTCCAGAGTACCCGCCACTGAGCTACGAGACAATTTACTAAACATTTAGAATCAATTCTATATGCCCTACATGTTGGTTTTCCTTTTACGGATTAAATTGTATAAATCAACACTTGCTGAAATTGGCCGTGACGCATTGGGGAGAATTCAAGTGTGTATTTTACTCTCACGAATTCAGACGCTTTTGCACTGTCTTTGTACGTATAGAAAGATTTAAAATTGAAATACTGTCTTCACGAATTTACATGCATTGACACATAGGTCGAATGCGTCATTGTCGCAAAGCGGGATTTGCAGGGTGTCTTAGTCTTTTCAATTCGATTCGTATGAATACTTTCTTTTTTGCGGGGTCCTTTTATGCGATTTATGCGATTATGCGATATGTTAGAGACGGAAAGCATTTTGAAAGCTTTTGAAAGTTTTGTTTCATTCTAGAGGAATATAGTCCACTTAAAAAAGCAAGCCAATATTGAGATTTCCGTTGTGTTAAGAGATGACACCAATGCAAGAAAACATCGTATTGATTGCGAAAAATTAAACTCAACCCTCAGAGGCCATACCTCTCTCCAGTAACGTAAAGGCCATACGGGTGCAAATCTGGTTTTCACGAATTTAATTGTTTATACATTCTTTTAATTTTAATAACAATGAAAATATATGATCTTGGAGTAAAATTTCCTCAGGAATTAAAGAATTCTATCAGCAAAACTGTTTAAGTGAATTATCACATGAAATATAGCAATTTTGAAATCAACATTTTTGAAAATGTGTTTTTTACGCAAAAAATTGTATTTCTTTAACTATAGATATATCAATGGAGCTTTGGGAAAATGTAGATGAATACTAGGATAAATACCTAGGGCGCGCACCTGTTGGATCCCGCGCTTCACGCTCGACTAGCTATTGCGCGCTTCGCGAGCTAATACTCTCTTAGTAAGCTTCATCGTTATGACCTGCTTTTGCTTTAATTATGTCAGTTTTGCATAGAAAGAAGAACTAATTTACTTAAGGTTCTATCGATCTTAAGGAACACGTTCTCATAAAAATAACTAAATTTTTATTTGATTTAGAATGAAGAAGGAAATTCCTTTACTTCAGCGCATATTTTCGTATCTTTCTAGCAAATCATAAAATCAGAAACATGTTTTCCAACTATTTGAAAAGAGGAGAAAAAAAATATCTAAGTCGTTTTTGTAGCATATACATGATACATTTTTAAATGACTATTGAAAAATGTACATTTGACAAAAACTGGGGAGGGGGGGGGGCGGATTTTACACAAATCTGATACCTTCTCTGGATGAGAATGTAATAATAGAATAAATTATTCAAAATTTTAAGTACAATGAGCAGTAATTATCATTATACCATTAAGCCTTTCGGGGTAGGCGTCACACTGTCGGTTGGAAAATAGTAATGTGGGGAAGGAGGTACAGATTTTTTAGATTGATCTAGAATGTTTGTGTCATTTGCTTAAATAACTCGTTCGTTCCGCAAACACTGCACCGGCTCAAGCTGCTGATCAATCTATCTAGCGATCACCAGGGATGGGTACGTATAATACATCACGTATATTACATGGGTTTCGACATGTATATTACTACGTATATTACGTCCTTAGTTTTCTACAAATGTATTTTACATTTGCTCACGTGACTGTATGGGCGGGATTTTTGAATTCGTTATTATATAAATACCCAATTGACTTACAGAAACAACTAATATTGAGCAATTAATTAATTATTCGTAATTATTCATTACTTTCCTGAACAAATTAGTTTAAAAAAATAATATACATATTTATTATACATGTTTATCGTACTTTATCATCCGAAACGTTTCCGTGCATGTGGAACACAAGCATAAGTACGAAAAAATGGTATCATAACCTACAAGTAATCGTTCGCGCGCTTGTCAACTACTGTTTTCTCATTATAAGGAAAAAAAATGAAACGAGGCGGTAGGCCAAAACATAATTCGTGGGCTGATTTGTAATTTTTCACGAAAAAAGAAGACTCCTTATAAGAGGTTATGTCAATTATTCAAATCTGTCAAATGCAGTCCCGCCCGCGTAAATTACGTCCGACATCTTTGATATGTATTATACATAGTTTTCTTTAATTTTTTACGTATATTACGTCGTTTATGTATTATACGTAGAAAACCTCGAGTGAAATGTCACAACCCATCTCTGGCGATCACCCTAAGTGAAGAGCTTCTCAAGGTTGTTATTTGAGGTTCCCCACTAGGGCTCATTAGTATTCAAGGTCTCTTGTTTCAGGCGCCATTCACCCTACTCACATTCTTCCTATAAACCATTTGTCGCCACACTTTTCTGTTCTGGCATACTTCTCTAGCTTCCTTCACGTCGTTGCATTTTTGCATGCAAGCTCTCCTGTTTCTATGGCTTCTTGTATATTTTCGGATTAAAGTCTTATTCACACATTCTAACCATTTTTTCCTCGGTCTGCCTCTGGGCATACTGCCACTTACTTCACCTTTATACACCTCTCTCGTTAGACGTTCATCTTTCATTCTTCCAACGTGTCCGAACCATCTTAACTGATTTCATTCCCATGTGTCAACTATTTTCTCCTTTGCACCTTTGTAGCTACCCCTTGGGTAGCTTCCTCTTCACTCTCCTCTGATCCTTCTGATCTACCCAGGTTCCACTCAAGATCACTATATCCCATTTCTTCACCTCTTCCCAGAAGCCTTCATCTTTATTCATTAACCTTCATACGTTCCAAAAGACTACTCTCACTTTTTTCTTCCTTCGTTTCTCCTTTTTTTTCGTAATCACGTCCCCTCCCTACTTTTGTGGAAAGTTCGTCGCTCCGCCTTTTTTCCTTTCACCCACTATTGTTTCCATTACCTCCTCCCTTCTATCCCTAGTCTCCGCTTCTTCCCCTCATCGCCATGGACCTTCCCTGCGCACTTCACTCAATTTTTCTTTCTCATCATCCCATATCCACACATTTTCATTTATCCACATGCTGTTTTTCCCTAACCATATCGTGTTCCCTTTGATTCTTTCACTTCATGCTCTCTGTTTCATCATCCACTTTCTTCTTCCTTTCTTTCCTCCTCTTTGAAGCTTCCTTCTCTCTCAAGATATCAACTTTTTCTTCCTCATTTCTCACTTTCACTACGTACATACGCGATTTACCTTCATTCTTCCTGCCCACTCCATTTATCTCTTCCATGTTCAGTTTTTCCCCAATTTTACCCATCAACTTTTCCACTTATTTTCTTCCTGATTCACTATCCACTTTCATTCCTCTCATCACGATTGGACGGCCCATCTCGAGTCCTCCTGTCAGCTAGTCCTCCTTCCTTCTCTCCACACCCCCAGTTTCCTGGCGTAGTATACTGAACCTCGACATCATCGATACTATCTCTGGCATCACCCTTACCCCTCCCTGTTTCGCCAGCCTCCGTGAGATCATCAGCACCGGTGTTGTCTACCCGCTACTGCCCTCTGCCGGGCCCCACTGGGCTCCTCATAACATACATGCTAGCCCAGTAAAAAAAATAATTCGGGAGGATTGCGGTGAATTAACATGTTTAAATTATCCCAAATTCTGCTTTCTGATTCGTTGAAACGAATTGGGCCAGAGCGAATTGAATGCGTGTCAATTCGCCTTAATTCGTGGTCGAGGTCATTTCGGAAAAAATAATAAAAATTGCATGTCTCGAGACTCGAACCAGCGATCTCAAGTGTATAAAGTCCAGAGGGCGACCACTGAGCTACGGGACTCATTGATATTTATGTACAATGGATCCTTGATGCCGAGCGCGTTGGTTATAGCTTGCGAATTTGATTGAATAGGCCAGTCTTTAACTGTATTCGCGCTGGCAAATTCTGGAAAATTAAGACCTAACTTGAAATTTCGCGAATTAAAATGAATTGGCAAACACTAAAAATAATTCGTGCTGACGCATTCAAATGAATTAGATCCCCTAAAAATGTTTCGCTGAATGTGGGTGAATAGAATATTTGAAGACTATTGCTTTTCACGAATTTACACGAATTCACCACCATCTCCAATTTGAGATTTTCGCAAAGCAAGATTCACGGAGGCTCCCGGCGAATTCTTCTCAATTCGTCCCAATTAGTTTCTTTTTACTGGGAGCTTACCTGACCGATCTGCTGTCCCCTATCTTCCCTCTCAGTTTTCCGTCCTCGACAACTAACCTCCAAATTAGCAGTTCCAGCTTTCCTCCTAACCCTTTCATCCTTACAAAACAGCCCCCCCCCCACACTTCCACACAACCCCTTCACTACACTCACCTCCCTGACCACCTTCCGCCTCAATCACACCTCCACGCCCGTCGCCAAAACCAAAAAAGATAGCACAGAACGAATACGAATACTTTACCATTCGATATCGAAAACGGAAGCTTATTCATTAAAATGTAATGCGTCATGAAAAAATCGCAACTAACCTTGGAGATGTTTACGCAAAATTCGAAAAATACGCTTTATATTTACTTTCCTTATCTATTAATATTTGTCTGGAAGTTCTAGAATTTTTTACATTGTAGAAAAAAATGTTGACCTCTGATAAACTATATCTTATTTTGTATGAAGCTTATTTTATATATTGATTTCAAATCTTCAACGTGTAATAGGCAAAACTGGCCTTTCTACATAAGAGATAAAAAAGTTGCTAAAAAATGCTTCTAATGTGTCCCCTAAGGGTTGATATTTTCCTTGTAACTCTTTCCTATTCGTTTACACACCACCCATACACTTACTTTTTGATGGAAGGGGGACCTACAGTTCAAGGTGAATTCTGAACCACCAAGAGTAATAGCTTTAAGTACTTAGAGAATCTTTTTCTCTACAGGTACCGGTTTCACGGCTCCCTGAAGATGAACAACTTCCTTGCTAGGCTAGAGTTCACCGCATGGCCCGCCGGGGCTCTTCCAGAGTGCGAGGCGGAAACCGAATCCGCAAGCCGACGGAGTCGGTCCAAAGCCTGCGCCTTAAGCCCCACGACCTTCGTCCCACTTGGATCTTTTAAGTCAATGAATATATTCGAGTATAGTCGAATCTGGATTTAGTTTCAGTTTTGGGACTGATCTTGACATTAAATCTAGAGTCTCGGAACTGTTTTGACTCCCTCCTGTTTTACTTTCTGTTTTGTCACGCCTCCATGAACACCGCACATCACCCCGCAGCTCCTCTCACCATTCCCCGCCGCGCGGCATCAATTCTCGGAAACATTAAATCCAGAATCACTAAATCCAGATTCGACTGTATATAACCTCTAGCTCTTGCATTACGAAGCAGTAAGAGAGGAATAGTATTTAAAAGGCAATATTATAATATATAATATATAAACAATTGTATTTTATTTTTTAATGTGAACTACCGACTTTTTTAACCAACAAAAAATGTCACAACCGGCTTTTTATCCATAAAGAGTGTATCCAATTAACTCGAGTCACAAAAAGTCAGAATAAAAAAGTATACTAGTGATTACTAGAAGAATATCATTGAATATCATCTTTTGAAATCTTTGAAATATTTGTGAAATCTTTCTTCAATATTTGTTTGTGAAATCTTTTGTGTTCATTTGAAATCATTGAAATCTTTTGAAATCTTCTCAAATGTGTTAGAACCTTTTCAAATCGCTTAAAATCTTTGAAATGTTTTGGAATCTGGTGTAATATACCCTTTTTGAAATCTTTGAAATTCTTGAAATCTTTTGAAATCCTTATTAAATCTTTAAAATCATTGTGATTTTGTAAAAAATTTCTGTGAAATCTTTATTTAATCTTTCTGTTAGTTATTTAATAACGGGCTGGCGTGGGTTAGCGAAAGGATCACATTGAATCGTGTCACAGTCGACGAACAAGACCCCAGAACACGTATCACCATGATTATGAAAACACCTCCAAATAGCTGTTGTCGAACTCAATCCAAAAACTGAGAGTCCTTAAGGAAAGTTTCACTGGAAGCCGGATCCCAGCAGGCACTCCTTTTGAACCCAAAAAAGGTTTTGGGTTTTTGTAGAAAATTGGAACAGATGTAGCCTCCGGAAGCTACGACCACGATCGTTCACCGAACGATCGATCCCGACAACACCAGAAGTTGATCGAGTTGGGAAATCACTAAACAAGCACTCAATGCACAGAAGGTGACGTTAACTTTAATTTAAGGACTTAACCGCCCGAACCGTCCACAAGCAAGACTGGACCTTGAACCGTTGAACCACTCGATCACTGGCCACACTCGCCTGCACCTAGGTGAATACTGAAAAGCCAGAAAGAAGGGGTACAAGTCTCAACAGGGGAGCTTCACACCACCACCCGACTCCCCACTCCCACCAAAGGGAAAGAGCCTGAAACTCAAAGAACAGAGAGAGACCCTCAAGGAGAAAGAGCACTGGGCGAAAACCATTTTACTAACAATGAAACCTTGAAGGTCGCTCAAACAAGAATAACAACATCAAATAAATTATTAACACTTTCTGAATTTTTTTTTGTAATTGTGTAAAATCACTGGAATATTGCAAATCTTTGTTAAATCTTTTGAAATCTTCTAAAAAATGTTGAATCGTTCAAAATATTTGAAATGCTTTGAAATCTTTGAAATCAGTTGCACTGTACTGTTTTCAAATCTTCAAAACTGGTGTACTGTACCCTGCTTGAAATCTTTGAAATTCTTGAAATCTATTGAAATTCTTATGAATTCTTTGAAATATTTGCGAAATCTTTCGGAAATCTTTTGCAGTCATTTGAAATCACTGGAATATTTGCAATCTTTGTTGAATCTTCCTGAAATCTTTTATATTCGCTTTTTCCCTTACCTTTACCCTTTTTCAAATCTTTGAAATTGTCGTATTGTTTTGAAATCATCATGAATTTTTTATGAAATCTTTGGAATTTTTTATGAAATCTTTGGAATTTTTTATGAAATCTTTGGAATTTTTGTGAAATCGTTCGGTATCTCTCAGAAAATTTTGAAATTGTTTACAATTTTAGAAATACTTCGAAATCTTATAAATATGGCTTACTATACCTTTTTTTTATACCATTAAGCCATTTCCCTTTCGGGGTAGTCGTGACACTACCCGATTCGGGTAGTGTTTCTAGGTGGATTATTTATTACTAGTACTACTAGTGTGGGCTCACCACACCCACGACGGGCCAAAAGCACGCAGTATTCCCGAACGGTCACCCATTCAAGTACTTACCGCGCCCAACACTGCTTAAGGTCAGTGATCTTACGAGAACTGGTGTTTTCAGCGTGGTATCGTTGTTGGCGATTCTTTAAAATCCTTGAAGCCTTTTGCAAGTTTTAAAATCTTTGTGAAATGTTTGAAATTGTTGGGAAATCTTTGAAATATGATGTACACGCCTTTTCTGAATCTTTGAAATCCTTGAAATCTTTGAAATCTTAGTAAAATCTTTTGAAATATTTGTGAAACCTTTCCTCAATCTTTGTAAAATCTTTTGTATTCGTTGAAATCATTGGATTATTTGAAATCTTTTGAAATCCTCTAAAATGTTTTGAAACCTCTTAAAATCGTTTCAACTTTTGGAATTTTTTTGAAATCTTTGAAACCCTTCCAATCTTTATAGTCTTAAAGTGTTTGTGAAATTGTTGTGAAACCTTCATTGAAATCTGGCATGCACGCCTTTGTAAATCGTTGACATCCGTGAAATATTTGTAAAATGTTAAAAATAGTTGCAATGTTTTGAAATGTTTGAAATATTTTGAAATCTTCAGAAATATTTTGTAACCTTTTGAAGTCTGGTGTACACTCAAAAACGGGGTGGTCAAACCCTAAAAAATACGTCGTATGGCAATAACTTATTCTAATTCTGAAACTGAATTAACATCGAAATTTTCAACTAATAAATGTTATAATTTGTAAGTCGAATACCACAACAAAATGTATGCTTTAAAATTCTATATTGGCGGAGATGAAATTAAAAACTTATGACAATATTTACAATTTTAGTCTGTTCTTTAAAGTCGAGAAAATAATTGGTACAGTCTACAAAAAGTGCCTGGAAATTGCCTTATTCATATTCGGTAATGAACAAAAGATAAATTATATCTTGATAAGCTAGCACCTCCATAACGGAATATCCATATTTATTTTATGCCGGAATTTCAGGCTAATTATGGGCTAACTTTGGGCGGTAATGCCGATTTTTGGGCTCTTGTATTTTTCTCAAAAAACAAAATTTTAGGTGGAGGTGCTGACTGCCCGAGCAGCTAGCACCTCCAGTATATAAAAACCTTAAATTTTTTAATCTGATCATTCCAGAATTTCGAGCTATTTTCGGGCTCGTCAAATACAAAAAAACCCGTTTCGAAAAACAACCCCTATCCGTGACAACCAACGCTCAATTTTGAAAAATAATTTTTGGACAAAACAAACTACTCCAGAATTTCGGGCTATTTTCGGGTTCTTGAAATACCAAAAAAACAATTCCGAAAAAACAACCCCTGTCACTGACAACCAACCCTCAATCATGAAAAACAATTTTGGGACAAAAAAAACGACTCTAAAACTTCGGGCTATTTTCGGGCTCTTGAAATACGCAAAAATCAGTTTCCAAAAATCAACCCCTATTACTGCCCTACCCCTCAATTTGGAAAATACTTTTTGAACAAAAAAAAATACTCCATAATTTTGGGTTATTTTCGGGTTAATTTTGGGCGGTAATGCCTATTTTTGGGCTCTTGTGTTTTTCTAAAAAAAAACAAATTTTGGGTGGAGGTGCTGACTTCCCGAGCCGCTAGCATCTCCAGTACATAAAAACCTTAAAGTTTTTAAATCTATTCATTCCACAATTTCGGGCTACTTTCAGGCTCTTGGAATACCAAAAAACCAATTTCGAAAAAACAACCCCTATCATTGACAACCAACCCTCAATGTTGAAAAATAATTTTCGGACAAAACAAACGACTCCAGAATTTCGCGCTATTTTCGGGCTCTTGATATACCACAAAACCAATTTCGAAAAAACAACCCCTATCATTGACAACCAACTCTCAATTGTGGAAAATAATTTTTGGACAAAAAAAACTACTACAGAATTTCGGGCTATTTTCGGACTCTTTGAATACCAAAAAACCAATGCCGGAAAAACAACACTATCCATTTATCAGTTCTCATAATTCAATTAAATACTCATATTTTTTTAAAGAAGGTCATTTATTGAAATCGATAAAATACGCGTCGTTTCATTTCCTCGGAAAAACAATATATACCTATTTAAACGAGGGGTTCACAACTCGACCGATGGAGTGTACACTGACTTTAAGTGCTTTCAGTGACTTCATGTGAATTCAAGTGATTTCACAGCAGTGACTTCAGCGAAGGTGTACACCTGACTTCATGAGTTGTTAACCCCTCGTATTTGAAACAAATTCAGTCTATTTTAATTTGAAATAATTACAATTTAACCATAAAATATAATTCAAATTCAAAGTAAAAGAAACTCCATGCAATGGAATTTCATGAGATTTTATAGGATTTAAAGAAATTTCATGGAATGCTATGGAATTTCAATGGGTTTAATGATATGTATTTCATATCATTTAAGGAATTTTATGAAATTTATTGGGATTTTCTGGTATTTTAAGGAATTTTACGAGACTGTGTGGGATTTTGCGACAACATTATACAATTTAACAGTATATTTGAAATTTATAAAGTTTATTTGTCAAACAAAAGTTAAGCTATATATTGTATATAAATATTGTAAATAAACACAGAATTTTTTATTTTGATCGAAAATTGGTCATACAAAAATTATTTTTATGTTTACGCCATCAAAAAAATTCTCTATGGGGGAGCTCAGTATTCATGAAAATATCACAATTGAAATACACCATAGAATGTTAATAAATTTATGTTTATTATCAAAATTAATAATTATTGGACTATTTACATTTTCATAGTTAAGAGTAATTACGTAAACCATTTTACAACTATTATTGAAACACCAACAAGACACCCATTGTCACTTAATTATAAAAAAACAAATCTTAAACATTAAGATACGGAAAAATGCCCCACGACGAACGAAATGTATTGAGATCACATTGGCGACTATTACTACTAATATTTGAATAAAACTGCCGATTTACTTAATGTTGTAAAAGTTGAATTTAATATTATAGCGCCAAAGCATTACCAACCGAGTAAAATGATAACCTTTTTATAATTTCTTGACTAAACATTACACTTGTGTCAGACAAAGCTAATTCACTTTTAAAAGCAATTGCTATTTTTTTCAAAGACCTATTCTCCCTAAATTGGAAAATTTCGATATTTTTCTGCTGTATGTTTACATGGAAAAACGTTAAGAGGCCGTACTCGTAAAACAACTCTATAAGAAAAAAACGCAGGTAACGGAGAACTCGATTCTTTGGCGCGTGCTGAGGCTGTCCACGCTAAACAGATGTGTCCCAAGCATGGGTTTCTGATGGTTTTAGCTTTGAGAACTGAAAAGTTTCACCAATTTTTCGATGTATTTTTCATAAAAACTGACAACGAATTCTATTACAAAACTTAAACTTTATGAAACCGAATAAGATTATTTAATATTAAAAATAAAACGCAGGAAAAGCGGCGCTACCAGAATTGAATCAATAATGCTGTTTTTGAAAAATTTCAAAACTAAAGTATTGCCCAATCTGTAAAATTACTTCAAAACTTGATTTAAATGCGAGTTGCATTGAGATTTAATAATTTTGATTTAAGAATTTTGAAGAATTTCGGAACTTGAATATTGTAGAATCCACAAAAATAGGGTAATTTGGGAAATATGAGCGATAGAGAAATTTGTCATCAGACAATCTTGTTGTCTTCATCGAGCAGAACTCAGCACAAATTTCTCATTTTGTCCAAAAATTATTTTTCGTAATTGAGTAGTGGTTGTTATTGATTGGGGTTGATTTTGGAAAATTAATTTTTGGGTATTTCAACAGCCCGAAAATAGCTCTAAATTCTGGAGTAGTTTTTTTTTGTCCAAAAATTATTTTTCAAAATTGAGGGTTGGTTGTCAGGGATAGGGGTTGTTTTTTCAAAATTGGTTTCTTGGTATTTCAAGAGCCCGAAATTCTGGAGTAGTTTGTTTTGTCTAAAAATTATTTTTCAAAATTGAGGGTTGGTTGTCAAGGATAGGGGTTGTTTGTTCGAAATTGGTCTTTGGGTATTTCGAGAGCCCAAAAATAGCCCGAAATTGTGGAGTAGTTTTTTTTTGTCCAAAAATTATTTTTCAAAATTGAGGGTTGGTTGTCAGGGATAGGGGTTGTTTTTTCGAAATTTGTTTTTTTGGTATTCTAAGAGCCCGAAATTCTGGAGTAGTTTGTTTTGTCTAAAAATTATTTTTCAAAACTGAGGGTTGGTTGTCAAGGATAGGGGTTATTTTTTTGAAATTGGTCTTTTGGTATTTCAAGAGCCCAAAAATAGCCCGAAATTGTGGAGTAGTTTTTTTTTGTCCAAAAATTATTTTTCAAAATTGAGGGTTGGTTGTCAATGATAGGGGTTGTTTTTTCGAAATTGTTTTTTTGGTATTTCAAGAGCTTGAAAATATCCCGAAATTCTGGAGCAGTTTGTTTTGTCTAAACATTATTTTTCAAAATTGAGGGTTGTTTGTCAAAGATAGGGTTTGTTTTTTTCGAAATTGGTCTTTTGATATTTCAAGAGCCCGAAAATAGCCCGAAATTGTGGAGTAGTTTTTTTTGTCCAAAAATTATTTTGCAAAATTGAGAGTTGGTTGTCAATGATAGGGGTTGTTTTTTCGAAATTGTTTTTTGGTATTCCAAGAGCTTGAAAATAGCCCGAAATTCTGGAGTAGTTTGTTTTGTCCCAAAATTGTTTTTCAAAATTGAGGGTTGGCTGTCAGGGATAGGGGTTATTTTTCGAAATGGGGTTTTTGGTATTTCAAGAGCCCGAAAACAGCCCGAAATTCTGGAATTATTAGATTTTAAAATTTTAAGGTATTTATGTGCCGGAGGTGCTAGCTGCTTCGGCAGTCAGCACCTCCACCTAAAATTTTGTTTTTTGAGAAAAATACAAGAGCCCAAAAATCAGCATTACCGCCCAAAATTAGCCCATAATCAGCCCGAAATTCTGGCATAAAAGAAATATTGATATTCCGTTGTGGAGGTGCTACTCTCCGCTTTTAAATAAAATTACTGTTTTAAAAGAAAAAAAAAGATCAAGGTTCTCGTGAAAAATTCAAGGAGATTTCCAGGTTTTCGAAAAATGGAAAAAGAAGTTGTTCTTAACTTTTTGGAATTAATGTTTAGTCATCTCTCAAGGAATATTCAAGAAATAATTTTCACCTAATAACTTTTAATTTTAACGTCCCAATCACATTGTTTTGTGCCCGGAAAATGCCCGAAAAAAATGAAAAAAATATATAATTAATTAATAATTTCAATAATTTTGATAATTTCAATACAACTAACACAATTTGAAACTACCCTCTATCAAATGTCTTACAGAAACTTATAAAAATGGAAGAAAGGATATATAGAACCATATAGAGCCATATAGAAATTTTATAAATTCTATATGGATCTATATGATTCTATATATCCTTTTGTTCATTTCTATAAGTTTCTATAAGGCATTTAACGGAGGGTAGTGTTTACAGAAAAACAATCACCTATTGGTGGAGTTATGTCGAAATTATAAAAAAAATTTTAATATATATCAATGTATTTCAAATTCATTAAAACGTATTTTAGAACATGATGACAGCTTTCTAAAAAGAAGTCCAAGTTCATTTGAAATTTGATCTTTTATTTAAAAAATCACGTTTTTAGCTCTGTACTTCTCAAAGGGATGCAATTTCGAATTTATTTCGTCCTGATTAATATGTAAAATCGCAAAATGAGCAAAGTTTAATGATCATAGGAAGAAAATTATAGCCTGCAGGCGTCTTTTTACTCTGCCTTTTTGATAAATTCTATATACCAACCAAGTTTGGTTAAGATCCCATAAATTACCTAAGGTATTCCGCTTTTAATCAATTTTTCACCATAAGGTTGAATTTTCAACTGAAACGGATACATTTCAAAAACAAAAAATGAATTTCCCACAAAAAAGTCGAATTCTAAACTAAATAGTTAAATATTTTTGATGTTATGGTTTTGATCAGATAAATTGTATTAATAATTTTAATGTTGATTGTTTTTTTTGTCTACTGGTCTAAATCAATATTTTTCAATATTGATTTATTTTCTAAATTGTGAAAAATAGAGAGCACCAGGTAGAGCAACAGACCGGCAATCTGGAAGACCTGGGTTCGGTTCCCAGCTGAGCTAGAGAGAAATTTTTTCACAATTTAGAAAATAAATCAATATTGAAAAATATTGATTTAGACCAGTAGATAAAAAAAACAATCAACATCAAATTTATAAATAGTT
>CAKNXH010060748.1:53596-63621 GCA_932178445.1 Andricus quercusramuli
AATTTTCAGGTGAAATGATAGAATACTTAACTGGATTAGTTAGATTTTCATCTTGATAAAAAAATGACTTTTCAACCACATTGTTGAATTTCCTACAAAGTAGAATAATTTTTGAACAAAAAACATGAATTTCCAACAAAATAGTAGACCAATAGTTGAGTTTTCAATTAAAAAAGATAAATTTTAAACCGAAAATAGAATAGTTATATTTCGTAATAGACCAGGAGCCCATGACATAAATGATGTAATTACAGGTGTAAGGACAATTTTTCACCTGACAGGTTCGACTTAGGATGACAAACGTAAAAATGCGTGCCTTAAAGGTCTGAGTGGGTCAGGTGAGCAATGGCGCGCTGGCAAAGGTGCCAATTTTTATGGTTCATTGCAGTTATTCGTTCAAGCTTGAAAATTTGTGAACATGTAGAAGATGACATATAAATGGCACGTAGACATTTTTAAGGCACTTATCTGAGTCATGAAGTGCTTTCCGGCACCTTCAGAGGTGCCGGAAATTCAGGTGAAATTTCTTGATATTGATTTTACAGAAAAAAGTTTCAAACAAAAGTTGGTTTGGTTCGAGAGATGGATATTTTCAATCCCATATCATTTTTTGATAAAATTGATACATTTCGAGAAAAAATCGATTAAAAAATACGAGGACAATGAAAAGCTGTTTTTCTGCCCAGCAAGTCATTTTTTCGAAAATTATCCAAATAGAAAAAATACTCCCCTGCAGGTGTACTTCAAAATTACTCCGGAACATTTCATTCAAATGTTTATATTTACCATGTTATGCGCATTTTTCATTATTTTTTCCATTGTTCCTTTCACCTGTTGTACCTTTAGCAATTCAAAAGAAGGTGTTCTCAAAATGAGTGCATCAATAGTATAAGTCTTATGTAACAAATTGGCGTCAGCTACTTCCGACTAAAATAATAACTTATTGTCCTATAAACATTAATAAACAGAGTCGCGTTCTCAGCTTCTAATTATTGTAGAAGGTTGTAATAAAACTGAATATTATTTAAAAAAATTAAATAACAAAATCGCTTCACTTTCACATTTACATTATTTATTGTTGTTAAAGTTAATACTCTTTCCCTTGAAATATATTCGATCTTTATTACCGTGACGAAAACCAATTTCCCGGACGCAACATCGGGTCTCTCAAGCAGTGTGCTACGACAATAGCCATCCAAAAATCTGAGGCGACCCCATGCTGCGTCCGGGAAATGGACTTTCGTCACGGTAATAAACATGGAATACATTCCAACGGAAAAAGTGTGAACTTTAACAACAATAAATAATGTAAATGTGAAAGTAAAGCGATTTTATTATTTAATTTTTTAGAATAATATTCAGCTTTATTACAACCTTCTACGAAAATTAGAAGCTGAGAAAGTGACTCTATTTATTAATGTTTATAGGACTATAAGTTATAATTTTAGTCGAAAGTAACTGACGCCAATTTGTTACATAAGACTTTTATACTATTGATGTACTCATTTTTAAAACGCCTTCTTTTGAATTGCTAAAGGTACAACGGGTGAAAGGAACAATGGAAAAAAGAATGAAAAATGCGCATAACATGGTAAATATAAACATTTGAATAAAATGTTCCGGAGTAGTTTTAAAGTACACCTGCAGGGGAGTAATTTTTCAATGTTGATAATTTTAGAAAAAATGACTTGCTGGGCAGAAAAACAGCCTTTGATTGTTCTCGTATTTTTTAATAGATGTTTTATCGGAATGTATCAATTTTATCAGAAAATGATAAAGGAATGAAAATATCTATCTTTCGAAGCAGAACAACGTTTGTTTGAAACTTTTTCCTGTAAAGTCAATATCAAGAAATTTCACCTGCATTTCCGGCACCTATGAAGGTGCCGGAAAGCACTTTATGACTCAGATAAATGCCTTAAAAATGCCCACGTCCCATTTATATGTCATCTTCTACATGTACACAAATTTTCAAGCTTGAAACAGTAACCGCAATGAACCATAAAAATTGGCACCTTTGCCAGCTCGCCATCGCTCACCTGACCCACCCAGACCTTTACGGCATGCATTGTTACGTTCGTCATCCTAAATCGAACCTGTCAGGTGGAAAATCGTTCTTACACCTGTAATTACATCATTTATTTCATGGGCTCCTTGTCTATAAGAAATCATTATGAGTTTTGAGGAGATCGCATGGTAAGAGCGGAGAGAGAGAGAGAGAACAACGCTAGTAGATCACTTGAGCCATAGCGCGGGCTGTGATTGGTCGAGAGGCGTGGCCTAAAAGGAGGGGTGGGGGTAGGCAAGGGGGTGTGGCCTCTCCTCACTGACCGAGGGGCGTGGCCTAATTACAAAATGACACCCATTAGTGGGTGTGGCCTAATTACAAAATGGCGCTAATTAGGGGTGTGACCTAATTACAAAATGGCGCTAATTTGGGGTGCGACCTAATTACAAAATAGCGGTTATACTAATTAATCGAATTAGTTATTCTGAGTTGGAAAAGGGAGGGGTCACACATGATTCCATCGAGTGGATGATTCTCAGCTGGAAAAAAGGGAGGGGGCCCCACCCCCTCCCATCGAATGAATGTGTCGAAGTTGGACCCCCTCCCTGTTAGTCCAAGAGTAAAGGACGATTTGGAAAAGGAGATAATTAATTATCCTTATTTTCTATCTATCTATGTTGCAAAAGGAATGTTAAACAAAGCTATAATTACTTACAGGTATGTATAATAATTAATTCACTAATTAGAATATAAAATTATTCTTAACTATTTTAAGTGACAGGTGGTAAATATAGACATTTTTTCTCAATTATAATTCCATATCTGTTTTTATTGAATTTCGAACAAAATACATTTAATTATGTACGTGTAGAAAAAATAAGTTCAACCTCACCAACATTGTATGAAATTAAGATGGTTGTCAGTTCCATAAATACGATTTCAAAATATAATTCGACGAATTGTTTCTCAAGTTTTGTTTGTACCTGACTTTTGAAGTATGCAGATTTAAACTTAATTATCTGACGGATCAAATCCTCATTCGGTGAGTTTATATTTTCCGAGACTAAATAATTGACAATCATGTCAATTAAAAAATCTTTACATCCTTCTACGTTTTTCAATAATCGCTGAACTCTTTTGAATCTTTCATCGACACACACAATAACATTTTTCAGTCCTTCGGAACTTGACTTCTGTAAAACTATTTCCGGTGTATATTGCTTCTTCTTGCCCTCCATTTCAACCTGCTGGGTTTCATTGTTGGGCTCGTCGTTGCGTTCCTTGCCGTCCCTCAGAACTATTGCTTCGTTGCCGTGAGCGGTCGCAAACACGAGCGTGTATTTGCCCAATTCAACGGTTTTCAGGTATAAAGGTGAATTCCCGAAACAGAAGTATATTCGTCCAAGTTGCCGCATCGAAGGTAATTCCGTTACCTGAACTGTTCATAATTTGAATGACCGATTGAAATTTTCCATTCGATTGAACCTCTAGTCCAATTAGAATAGTGTTGGAAAATGAATGGTTAAGTCCGTAAAAAGTTGGCAGAATCATTTGTTGTGTTCTTCTCTTCACGAAATTTAAAGAAATCGTGACCAATCGTTTAAGGGCAGTTTTAGGGAGTATTTTTTTCAAGAGGCGATGACTTGGATTTGATCCTTTTTATTTTTGGTGTTTCCGAGGCAGTTTTATTAGTCTGCGAGTCGGACGAAACTTCGATAGTTTGAGTGGCCATGGACTTTGAAAAATCAAAGACCTGCGACAATTCCAACTCTACTGAATCCATGTTAACTTGCGACATACATAGTGGCTCATTCAGATATAAAAACTCAACTGATTCAAAGAGGTTCCTCACATGGTTCCATATAAGTGAAATATTTGAGGAGTGGGGATAGCATTCTTTGTTGAGAGGGGATAACCATATGTGACGAGCGTGGGAATAACCGTTATGTCACACATGTGAAGAAAGAATATAATGCTGTATTTCCTGGAAATTACACAATAGACCGGGTGTTTTATATAATTCACACAAAAGAATCAATATGTCATGGAAATCGGACAAAAAAACATGTTATGTATGTAAATCACACAAAAGAATTCGCATTTTCCAAGGAAATCACACAAAAGAACACGTGTGTACTATAAATCACACATATTCTTATTTTCCAGGAATTTCACAAAAGATTTTTAACACCTGCAACTCATAAATCTCACATGACAATATGTTCTTCTAGAAAGTTAACAAAAGAGTATGTGGCTTACACCTGCACTCATACATCATACATGAGATTTCGTATGTTCTGAAAATTCCAATTTTCCAGGAATTTCACAAAAGAATATGTGTCTCACACCTGCATCCATAAATCACACATGACATTTGGTATTTTCCAGGAACATCACAAAAGAATATGTGGCTCACACATGCATATATTTTTTCGTGTTTCCGAAATCTTTACCAGTGACAATGATTTTCGTAAAAGATTTGATCCGTGCGTTTATAGAAATTAGTGGTCATTTAATGGACGTTTGAGAAATCTTGAAAACTTTCAGAAATATCAGAAAGTCTCTGAAATCTGTCAAACCACAAAATCATTTGAAATATTTTGTAAATCTTCAAAATCTTTATAAAACCACTGAAATATTTTGAAATATTTGTGATTTTTTTTCTAAATCTTGAAAAATTTTTTAAATATATTAAAATCTTTATAACCTTTGGAATATTTTCCAGAATATTTATTCTCTTCCAATGTTTGAAATTACCTAGTTAAATGAAGTCATTCTGATATGACTGTAGAAATTTGAAATCTTTGCGAATTTTTTGAAAGATTAAAAAATGTTTTCAAGTATTAAAAATCTTCATGAAATCATTGAAATATGTTGAAATCTTTTTGATGAGTTTTATCTTGAAAAATCTGTGCCGAATTTGTTCAATATATATTTTGTTTAATATTGAAATCTTTGAAGTCTTTGAAACCTCTGCGAGAGCTTTCAAATATCTGAAAATCTTTGAAATCTCCAAAGCCATGGAAGTCCTAAAAATGTTGTAATTATTAAAAATTCTTTATAAAAGCACTGCATTATTTTGGAATCTTTGTGATTTTGTTTCGTATCTTCTAAAATCTCGGTGAAAGCTTTGCGATATTTAAAAAAAGAAATCGTTATTGAAATTCTTAAAATGTTTTCAAATCTTTGAAGCCTCTGTAGGATTTTTAAATCCTTTCAAATGTTTGAAAATTTTTTCAATCTTTGAAATCATCGAGACCATTTAAAATCTTAAAAATATTTGTGAAATATTCAAAGTTTTATAGAATCATTGAAATTTTTTTGAAATCGTTGTGATTTTTTCTCTAAATCGTAAAAAATCTTTGTGAAATCTTTAAAATATTTTTAAATCTTCGAAAACTTCGAAATCTTTTGAAATCCCAGTAAATCCACATAAAACAATTAAATTTTCCACGAGATTTTCAATACATTTTTTACTCTATTAGCAGGGTGAAATTTTTTTTTTTTTTTTTGTTCACTGACTAAAATTCATATTTCACAGAAAACGAAACACTATAAGATCTGCACGAAGGAATAGTGAGTGGTAGTATCCCTGTCAGTTGGGGATGGGATGAGCGACGTCCAAGAATTCGTTAATGCTTAACACGAATGAAAACTTGTATTCAAGATCGTGCACCTGCGCACTTGCCATGCCAACGATGTCAACATGCGTTGGAAGTTTCGAACTTGTGTATTGAACGAACATAAACAAACAAACATAACCTACATATGCATCGATATGTCAAAATCTAACATAGGAGAGTGGGTATGTCACGTGACTGCGAAAACAGCTCTGCGCATGTGCACGATCTTGCATACAAGTTTTCATTCGTGGCAATCATTAACGAATTCTTGGACGTCGCTCGCCTCATCTCTGCTCACCAAACACATAGGGTGATACCACTCCTTCCCGGGTAAAAAAATTTTGGTATGGGATTGATCTAGGAAAACATCTGTGAAATCGTATGGGAGTGATCTCTCAGATAGTATAGTAAAAGTATGCCATTTGAGACGATCCCATACTTCATGTATATTTGAATGAAGTATAGTGGATGTATAGCTCAAATATTGGTAAAGTATAACAATGTATAGTTGAAGTATAGGGGAAGTATTTTTAAAGTATATCTGAGAAGTATAGCTGCAGTATAGATAATGTATAGCTGATGTTCAGTCAAAGTATAGCTGAAGTATATCTTTTAAGTATAGCTCAAGTATGTACTTCATGTCTAAAGTATAGAAAAAGTATGGCTACAGTAGGTACAGCCATATCGTTGCTGATGATAGATAATCAGATATCTGAAATACATGAAAATAGAAATCCAGAATCATGATTTTCATAATTTCAAAGGATATTGTTTAAAAAATTCTAAAATAATTAAAATGCTATTAATATTATGTTTATAGGATTCAAAGATTCTGGATCTCTTACCAATATATATGACATAAGAGTCATATAAGTAGTCCGTTATGTATCCGTTGAATATTTTATATCCTCACGAACAATATTCAAAATATAGTTGACTTGCGAAATCAATTTCAATCGCGAACTTTTGAAATTTTTAGACGAGCTGTCATTCATGATACATTGTGTTTTATCACGTTGCTAGGATATCTTGAAGAACAAATGAGTACAATTCTATGTCCGATACTTCTGCCATACTTAAGTATAAATGAAGTATAATCTGTACTTCTGCTATACTTAAGTATAGATGAAGTATATCCTATACTTCAGCTATACTTAAGTATAGAAGAAGTATATCCCATACTTCAGCTATACTTTAGCTATACTTTAGATATACTTCAGCCATACATCAGCTATACTTTAGATATACTTTATCTATACTATTTCAATATACTTGAAGTATGGGATCGTCTCATTTACCATACATTTTTTATACTTTGGGAAGTCAATGATTGATCACTCCCATACTTATGATTTTTACTCGGGTTACTATTTCCCTCGTGTAGATCTGGTTGATGTGGCCGATACCTAGAGGTTACGTCATCCCGAAACAGAGACTGAGAGCAATGAAGAAGAAGAAATGATACAGCAAGTTAGAGATGGCGCTGCAGCTAGTGAGAAGTATATCAGAACCACCACCAGCAGCAGAACCAACAAGATAAAGAACAACAACATCAACAACAAGAACAACGAACGAGTCTACTAAACTAGCATATCTAAATGAACACCCGACAATTGAGGGTGTCGATTTACATCGCCACAAAATCATTAATCATCCTGGCCTTCATAAAGTTGCAAAACTGTATTAAGAGTCATTTTGGGGGAAATTTGGACAACGGGAAAATTTAATGAAGTCCTGTTATATAGTCATTAAGCTATGTATACGGGTGTGTGTGTGTCCATGAAAAATATTTTAATTTCATTTTCTGTTTGTTTTTCATTACTGATAACGCAATAACAACAACAACGATAGAAATATTCCAGGGGATAGAAGTAGAGGTCGTCACCATGAAAATATCCATCCCTAGAAACGTTAACATTCTTCTTAGTGAGTATTCTTTTTTCTTTATGTTTCAAAAAAGAATAAACTCTGTTCCAACAAATATTTGGTACTTCTCTTATTTATTTTGCTCCAGATTACAAAGAATATGACGGTGACAACCTCGTTTTTGAGATTGTAAGACCCACAGACGACGACGACGATGGAGATACTTTGGAATCAAATGAGATCCCTAGAAATCAGATCTTCGTGCGGATCTCCGAGGCAGCTTTAAACCGTCTCAACACGGCAAGAGAGGAAGCTGCTGCTGCTGCGGCTGTCACCACTGCCTGTGCGACAAAGCGCACAGTCGTAATAGATCTTACGAGTGAAGTCGATGCTGATGGTGCTGATGACGATATCATAATAACAGAAAAAGTGTTAGATGAACCGGCGTGTAAGAAGAGAAAGACTCGTTTTTTTAAACATATTTGTAAACAAATAAAATGGAAATAAATATCCATTTAGATTTTTGTAATATTTTGTAAATAGTTTTAGGTGTAGGATTGTAAAAAATTAGATTTATTGTAGTTTTATGGATAGTTTTATTTCTAAATTTCTTCTTTTTTCTCTCTTAACACATTTCTCTATGTATGCGTGAACATTGATAAATTTTTGCAACAAAAATTCCAATGCAACAAAAAAAAAAGAAGGTTCAAACAGATTCCCTCGTGTACCTCAATATCCCTTAATTATAAAATTATACAGTTGTTACGACAAACATCCTAGATTAAACACTTTGAGCCTATCACAATATCTTTTAAAAAGATGTTTGAACTCTAAAACATAGTGAAAATAGGGGACGGTGGCTGCGGTGATGACGACGGCCATGTCTCATGATTAGCTTATATGAGACATGGACGGACCCGGAGCGTCCTGGTTATTAGCTCATATTCTGAACGCGGACGCGGAATCATCTGACATTACATGGTTTGAGCTAATACGTACTTGGTATCAGCTGATTGCCGCGTCCGCAGCAACCAGGGTAATGAGCTTATAGCCCTGGTTGTGGTACCAGTAGGGGCGTATTAGCCACATTACCCTGGCCCACACACGCGGGAACCCATTTTCCAATTTTTATTCATTCAAAACCACTGGGAGAAGACAGGAAGATTATAAAAGAAGTAGATTTTGAAGATTCTGAACAATTATTGTTTGTAAAAATGGATTCAAGATAGAAACACCACTTTACTTATAGAAAATTGAATTTTTCTAAGGGTATTTACTAAGATTTCAAAACTTTCAAAAGGTTTCAAAAATTTTAAAATATTTTGAAGATTTAACAAAGATATTTCACGATTTAGAAAAAATCTCAAAGATTTCAGAATATCTCAATGATTATAATAAGGATTTTAAAATTTTCGCGAATATTTTTGAGATTTTAAAGGATCTATATGGTTTGAAATATTTTAAATATTTCGAAATTTTTCAAAGGTTTCGAAAGTTTTACAGTGTTTTCAAAGATTTCGAATGATTTCAATAAAGATTTTTTAAATGTATCAAACAATTTTTAAATGCTTCAAAGATTTCACAAAGATTTTTCAAGATAACAATCGCAAAGATTTCAAAATATTTCAATGATTTCCTGAAGATTTTTTTCAGATAAATTTCACAAGGGTTTCAAAATATTCCAATGTCTTCATGAAGATTTTTGATATTTCAACAAAGTTTCAAATCTTTCAGAAAAATTCCAAAAGATGTCAAAAAAGTCTCAAATATTTCAAATTTCTTCAATGATTTCATAAAGACTTCAAACATTATACAAATATTTTTAAGATTTTAAAAACATTTTTCATATATTCAAAGGATTTTATAGGTTTCGAGGATTTCGTAAAGATTCCAAAACATTTCAAAAATTTTAATATTAGATTTGTTGTTCATATTCTTGCATATATTTTAAGGGTGTGTTTCCATGGCCCTTGATTTTGAATTATCCATTAAATTAATATTTCGCATAGGGTTCCAATCTATGTTCTCGACCAATCAGATTTGCCATAAATCAACAAGGGAAAAAGAAATGAATCCTATGAAAAATATTAATTCCACGATTCATTCAAAATCCATGGTCCATGAAAAGTTACCCTAAAACTATCAAAACTGTATGGATAATTTTGAACAAGAATATCGTATTAGAAATGTTTGAGTCTTCATAGTCTTTTGAAATCATAACAGTGAATGAGTACTTTTGTTGGATTAAATATGAAAATTCTACTCTAGTTTTCAGCAAACATGAAAAAAGATTATGCAAATCTTTGAAATGTTTCACAATCTCGAAAACCTCTGAGGAATCTTTAAAATCTTTGAAATACTGGAAAATCTTTGGAATCTTTCAAACCATCGAAATCTTCAAAATCTACTTCTTTTATAATCTTCCTGTCTTCTCCCACTGGGTTTGAATGAATGAAAAATTGGAAAATGGGTTCCTGCGTATGTGGGCCAGGGTAATGTGGCTAATACGCCCCTGCCGTTACCGCAAC
>CAKNXH010060748.1:63631-83445 GCA_932178445.1 Andricus quercusramuli
ATATTAGAATGACTTCATTTTACCATGTAATTTCAAACATTGAAAAAGAATAAATATTTTTGAAAATATTTTAAAGGTTTTACAGATTTTAAGATATTTTGGAGTGTCTAAGATTTAGAAAAAAATCAGAAAGATTTCAAAATATTTGAGTAGTTTTATAAAGATTTTAGAGATTTAAAAAATATTTTTGATATTTCAAATGATTTTGGTGGTTTGACAAATTTCAAAGTTTTTCTGATATTTCTAAAAGTTTTCAAGATTTCTCAGCCGTTTCAAAGATTTGAAAAATGTGAAATATTCAAAGAATATATTTTTTTTTATATTTGAAAGATTTCATAAGATTTTTCAAGATAGAAAAAATCACAAATATTTCGACATGTTTCAATGATTTCATAGAGGTTTTTACTATATAAAAAAATTTAAACCCCTTTTTTATAATCTTCCTGTCTTCTCCCAGTGGTTTTGAATGAATAAAAAATTGGAAAATGGGTTCCCGCGTGTGTGGGCCAGGGTAATGTGGCTAATACGCCCCTTCTGGTACCGCAACCAGGGCTATAGGCTCATTAACCTGGTTGCTGCGGACGCGGCAATCAGCTGATACCAAGTACGTATTAGCTCAACCCATGTAATATCAGATGATTCCGCGTCCGCGTTCAGAATATGAGCTAATAACCTGGACGCTCCGGGTCCGTCCATGTCTCATATAAGCTAATCATGAGACATGGCCGTCGTCATCACCACAGCCACCGTCCCCTATTTTCACTATGTTTTAGAGTTCAAACATTTTTTAAAAAGATATTGTGATAGGCTTAAAGTGTTTAATCTAGGATGTTTGTCGTGACCAGGGCCGGCGGAACGTATTTTTTTAGCGTGGGTAGTGATCGACCGGGGTTTAATGGGGGGGGGTTTCATAATTTTGAAAATAAATTAAGTATATCAGAACGCTCTAAAAAAATGAAATTACACAAGTAAGCGTAGCACTAACACTTAGACTGAACCGAACACTATGCACGGTTCACGAGCGCGAATATTCTATCACATTTATCTAGTCTTATTAAAAGTTTCTAAGTCCAAAACTAAAATGAATACTCAAAGAGACGAGAGTCGCAGGTTCAAGATTTGAAAGGAGCGCACCGAGAGATATTAATCGGGCCTTTTTGTGCTCTACATCTATATTTAAAACCTCGCTTTGGACGGGATTCATCCCTACTTTTAGCGTTTAGCCAATGGGTATGCTGACGTCACTCAATTTTAGTGCCAAATAACCAACAATAAATGAGGTCATTTTACTCCTCCTACTAGTTTTAGGCAATCAAAGTGAGTGATATTTCAAGGACTTGGGTCCAAAGTTCGACTTTTAGACAGGATGCACGTCAATCATCTTGAGTGACGGTTTCCTGTTGAAAGTCCAAGGGTCGGTTTTTTATGGCGTCTGACTGGCGCCATGACCCATTTATGATGCTAAAAATAGCTCAAGGTCTCAGGTTTATAACCTCAAAATCTATTATGGGTACTAAAATTGCGCAGTATTTAGTCGAATGCATAACTTTAGATTTGACACTTAAATATAAGTATATCTTAGACGCAATTAGTCTATAATTTCCTAAATACCAGTATACAATCGTAGTTGTTATATAATTGTTAATCATATACGTATAATAACAACTTTTCATTTTAAGCCATTTGAATTTCCCGCCAATAGATTTAATAGTTCAGATAGTGTTCGCTAAATGGGTCTTAGTGCCCTGAAGCTTTGTTTCAAAAACGGTGCATACCGTTAAACTCCTGGGTAGCGTTCATGTTTCTCACCGAGTGCACTCGTCGGGTGAACCTGTGAAAGGGGCGTGGTTTACGAAAGTGATCTACGAAGTGTCATGTTTTTTGAACGGGTGCGAGTGAAAGGCTTTGGCGCGAATATAAATATTGTCATCTTATGTTCACAAATAACAACATAATATGTTTCATGCCCCTTTATTATATGATAATAGAGAGGCATCTCTTTTACTCTTATGACTTTTCTGCCTGCACCGGTCAGGACAGAGGTATAAATGTACCATAATTGCATTCAACGAAGGACTGTTGCAAACGATGATGTTTACAACTATCTTAGAAAATGATGATAAAGATAGTGATTATGAGGTAGAAATGTGCATTGTGATGGAAATTTCAATGAAAGTTCGAGGCCCAAGGGAAACGCCAGTTAGAATAATAGGATTTGCTACTATGGGATTTTGATCTTCTCACAAAATCACGAGGTGTTTTCCGAGCGCGAAATCGATATCCGCATACTTATTTATACACTCTTCACAATTCACTCTGCTTTTTACCGCTGGTTTTATATAAATTTCATTTCAAATATGCCCAATTTTTCAACTTCCCACTAATTCTTCCCGCCAATTTCAGAGTTCACTCGCATCCACCTACCTTTTTTCGACGGGTGAGAAAATCACCCATCGAGTGACCCCCACCCGTCACTCTGGTGATTTCTGAAAGGTTCACCCGGGTCTGTCCGCTCACTCACCCAGCGTCGCTGAACGGTTCCGAGTGCACCCGAGTGCACTCGGTGAGAAACCTGAACGAACCCCATGATGATATGATGCACATGGTGCGACTTGCTGATTGGTTGCTTTTGAATCGTTGCGTCTGATTGGTTGCTTTTTTGCATTAAAAGCAAACTCTGGGAATCCCAGTGTACATACTTTTTCTTCTCATTCTTCTTCGTTCGCGCTGTAATCGTTGTTCACCACTTATAAAACTGCGCATTTCTACGTAAGCGATTCGATGCACACCCGCGCGCGTATTATGAAAATCGAATATAACAATTTTTAAAAAAGAAAACAGTAAATTTTTCGGATTTTTTTACTGAAATTGGAGCGTGGGTGATTACCCACCCTAAACATTTTAGGGTGGGTAGTACCACCCACCATATCCACGTCTTCCGCCGGCCCTGGTCGTGACAACTGTATAATTTTATAATTAAGGGATATTGAGGTACACGAGGGAATCTGTTTGAACCTTCTTTTTTTGTTGTTGCATTGGAATTTTTGTTGCAAAAATTTATCAATGTTCACGCATACATAGAGAAATGTGTTAAGAGAGAAAAAAGAAGAAATGTAGAAATAAAACTATCCATAAAACTACATTAAATCTAGTTTTTTACAATCCTACACCTAAAACTATTTACAAAATATTACAAAAATCTAAATGGATATTTATTTCCATTTCATTTGTTTACAAATATGTTTGAAAAAACGAGTCTCTCTCTTCTTACACGCCGGTTCATCTAACACTTTTTCTGTTATTATGATATCGTCATCATCACCATCAGCATCGACTTCACTCGTAAGATCTATTACGACTGTGCGTTTTGTCGCACAGGCAGTGGTGACAGCCGCAAAAGTAGCAGCTTCCTCTCTTGCCGTGTTGAGACGGTTTAAAGCTGCCTCGGAGATCCGCACGAAGATCTGATTTCTAGGGATCTCGTTTGATTCCAAAGTATCTCCATCGTTGTCGTCGTCTGTGGGTCTCACAATCTAAAAAACGAGGTTGTCTCCGTTATATTCTTTGTAATCTGGAGCAAAATAAATAAGAGAAGTATCAAATATTTGTTGGAACAGAGTTTATTCTTTTTTGAAACATAAAGAAAAAAGAATCCTCACTAAGAAGAATGTTAACGTTTCTAGGTGTTCGAGATTGAATTAGAATTTTTATGCTGTCTTTTTATATTGAAAGCTTATATTTATTAATTTAAGAATGATCGACGTATTTTACCTTACAAATTGATTTTATAAGAGGTTCCATTTTTCTTTATACCAATTCAAGACTATATCATATTTATTATTTCTATTTCTATACTTCGTATTCTTATCTTGAATCACACTCTTCAAATTTGGTGCCTGTGTGTGTGTGGCACCTTTCGCACTTTGCTTGTGCTGATCAGTCGTCGTCAAACCGATCAAAGGTACGCTTGTATCATCATTTCGGATTCAAGATACCTTTTTATAATTGTAGAAATTAAAACTATCAGAGTTTAATTGTTGTAAATAAAGACCACTCTCAGTAGAGAGTAATTGTTACTTGTTAATCCATGTGCATTACAACATTTAATTTCACCCACAGTTTCAGTGATCAAAAATGCTTATCATCAATTTTCTTTTCAAAACTTTAATTTCATTTACTCGCGATCATTTATGGTCCTTCGAGACTGGATATCTTTCGGCTGCAATTTCCGGTTAGTTCGTGAGTTATAGTACTGCAATGTGTGCATCTCGATGCAGTGATCTAGAGTGCAACAGTGACGTTTGACAGTTTTTACTGATGTGTTCTTCTGGGATTATCCACAGTGAAAAGTGACTTTTGAAACCTGCTGTTAAGAGACATGTGCATCGGACAATCTAGGCTGCATCCCTATCAACATTAGCAGCGTGGAAACCTGAAAAGAAGCATCAATTCAAGCCATTTTCTAGAGGTTTCGGCAAAATTGTCCTCGTCAGTGTGCAAAAGGTTAGTACAGTGTACTTGATTCGCGACACGCGTATATCCTTGAGATTTGCGTGTTATGCAAAGATGTCAACAATGCTCATAAGTCATATTCTGCGAGTGAATTGTATTGACAATAACAAGTGCGCGTTAGTATCAAATAAAGTGACACTAAACTCTGGTTTCATAATCACGTTTGCGAATTTGCTTGATTAATTTTCTTCGTAAATTTAATTTACATGTTTTCGGACTTTCGTATTGGTGACATCACTTTTCACAGAGAACAATCACATGAAATATAGAACTTGATATTGATTATTTTCGGTCGGATATCTTCGTTTCAAATAGATACTTTCGAACGTGTCAAGTTAATGTCAAATGAAGACGACGACTATTTTAATTTTCTTAACTTTTTTAACTTGATCAGTGTTAACTAAGGTCTTGTTTTTATCAATTTTATTCGAAGTAACAGTTGTGATTATTTTAAAATTCTCGTTGCTACCGAAATAATCGTGTCTCTTAAAATGTCGAGTGCGGACTTGTGCCTCCTTGAACAAGTGCAGCTCGGTGAGCGGATTCGAAAATCTTTCAATTCGGTACCTAAGGAGCCCACTCGGGGTTTGCTTAAAGCGCGATTAGAAACTCTTGAATCAAATTTCTCTAAATTTCAAGTACAACATAATGAGTTGTTGAAAATTCCTCGTGAAGGAAAGTTGTCTTACTTCGATGACAGATTTTACGACAAATCGAAGAATGGTATCAAGATGCTAAGGTTACCTTGATGCCCTTGAAGCACTACCTCCGCTTAATACAACGGCTTCTACAGCTAACTCGACTCAGCATGTCATCGCAACATCATCAACCAAGTCGTTTCCCAAAATCGTTTTACCAACATTTTCAGGGGATTATACCGAGTGGTCAAATTTCTCCGATCTATTTACGTCTTTAATTGATAGGAACACCGAAATATCGGATGTCGTGAAGCTTCACCATTTGAAGACTGATCTTTCTGGAGAACCTGCACAGTTACTTAAGAACATCTCGGTAACAAATGAAAACTATCAACGAGCCTGGAATCTTTAAAAAAAGCGTTATGAAAACAAGAGAATTCTTATCAATTCTCATTTAGCTCTCTTGTTTTCTTTAAAGCCATTCAAGAACGAAACAGCAGCTAATCTAAAGGGGTTAGTTAATACAGCTGTTGAAAATCTTGAAGCTCTCAGAACACTTGTATGTCTGGTAGATAGTTGGTCACATTTTCTTGTGTTTTTTTTAACTTCTTGTTTAGATGCTCGGACATGACGTGATTGGGAAACGACACTTGGTGACTCGACGGAATCTCCAATTTATGAATCCTTGCGCACTTTTCTTCAAAACAAGGTTCGCACATTGGAGATCCTCGAAGCTGGTTCCGAACCAGCTAGGGAATCGACTGCTTCAAGAACTCAATCATCAAAGAAAAATCAAGGACAACGAGGATATTCTAAAAACACAGCTGGATCTTCATATCTTTCAACAGATATATGTCGCGATCAACAAGTTCGAAAATGCTACAACTGTGGACAGCAGCACTTTTTAATGTACTGCCACAAGTTCCGAGCCATGACTGCAACACAACGAAGAGAATTTGCCGCAAGGAAGAAACTTTGCCTCAATTGTTTACGTCAGCATAGTTTGAATGATTGTTCGTCAGTGAGAACGTGTCGACTCTGTGAGCAGAAGCATCATACCATGCTTCATCTGGACTCACAGGCTGTGAACTTCATTCAACAGACTCTGAACAATGAGGAGGTTAAACAACAGCTCTCAACTGCCAATCATCAGGTGGTGCATCATGTCACTCGCCCTACAGCTAAAGGTCTTTTACCAACAGCTATCCTGCGAGTCAAGGCAAACAACGGTTCTTCGGCCCTGGTTCGTGCCTTGTTAGATCAGGGATCGGAAGTTTCTCTCATTTCAGAGTCGCTAACTCAACGGCTTAAACTATCTCGTGCCAGCTGTGAAGTAGGTCTTCTATCCGTGGGTACTAATCGTCCTACTTCTACTCATGGATTAGTTTCTTTTATTCTAGCTCCATACTTCGACTTAGACTTTGAATATCCCATTGATGCACTTGTTCTTACAAAGCTTTCTCCATATGTCCCACGTTTCGAAAAGGGCAGTGGAAATTGGCCTCACCTTTCAGGACTACGCTTGGCTGATCCAAACTTCGGAAGTAACAAGGTTCTTGACGTTATCATTGGAGCAGATTTCGTTCCATATCTGTTTCTTCCAAACATTCGTAAGGGACCTCCTACTGCTCCTGTTGCTCAGGAGACTTATTTCGGGTGGACGATATCCGGAAAAACTCTGGGAAATACGTCCATGGATTCAAGAAGTGAGTCAACAACAGCTGTCGGCATGCACATCTCCGTGTTGAACAGTGTGACCTTCGATCTTCAAAAATTCTGGGAGGATCAGGAGATTCCTTCAAAAAATATCTTGACTTCGGAAGAACAAGAATGTGAGGACTTTTTCGTTTCAAGTCACTCACGCAATTCTGAAGGTCGATTCATAGTTCGTCTTCCAATGAAGCACAACGTTAGTGCATTTGGAAATTCCTATCGTCCAGCTCTACGAATGCTTCATCGTATGGAGCGTCGCCTCGTCCGCGACTCTTCGCTCTTAGAAGCCTATACTCGTTTTCTAGAGGAATATGAGAAACTTGGCCACATGGTTTAACCACTGAATCATCACTTCG
Source organism: Andricus quercusramuli (assembly GCA_932178445.1). NCBI lineage: Eukaryota > Metazoa > Arthropoda > Insecta > Hymenoptera > Cynipidae > Andricus > Andricus quercusramuli. Next base: position 70,851 of record CAKNXH010060748.1, read on the forward strand.
TCAGGATTCATCTCGTTCCTTTTTTCTACCGGTCATAGTAACAGCCAAGATCTTCATTCAGACTTTATGGCTTTTAAAAATCTCATGGGACGATCATTTGCCCGAAGATATTCGAAAGTGGTGGCTGGATTACAGAGCTAGTCTTCAAGATATCGCCAGCATTGAAGTTCCACGTTGGATTAAATTCCGTTCTACTTCAGGGACTTATGAGCTACACGGTTTTTGTGATGCTTCGGAAAGAGCCTATGCTGGATCCATCTATCTGTTGTCAATTTCAGCGTCTGGAGAATCATCTGCTTGCCTCTTAACTTCGAAAACCAAGGTTGCTCCTTTAAAGCAGGTGTCTTTACCGCGTCTGGAGTTGTGTGGAGCGGTTCTTCTGGTTCGATTGATGGATCATGTTCAACGCACCATCATGTTGGATGTTCCAGTTCATCTTTGGAGTGACTCAACGGTAACTTTAGCGTGGATCCGAGGTCATCCTACCAAGTGGAAAACTTACATAGCTAATCGAGTCTCGGAGATACAAACAACTCTCTCATCAGCTGTGTGGCATTACGTTCCATCACGAAGTAATCCAGCTGATTGTGCATCACGAGGTCTAACCGCTAAGGATCTGACTTCGTTTTCATTGTGGTGGACTGGCCCTGATTGGCTGCCTGCTCCTTCTTGTTGGCCAGGGTACCCTTCTTCACAAGGCCGGGAAACGGATATGGAGGAGCGAACCTTAAAGGTTCACACAGCAAGTGCTGTTCCAATAATGTGGGTACTTCTACATCGTTATTCCAGATTGGACAAGGTTCTCAGATCTACAGCATGGCTGCTACGATTCATTCGATATCGTCGTCAGCCATCTGAATTCAAGCCAGCAATTCTATCTCCTTTGGAACTTCAATCAGCTTGTTTAGGATGGATTCGTCATGAACAGCATCATTATTTTCTATCTGAATTTAAGGCATTAGAAAGAAAGACTACTATCTCACCTAAAAGCAAATTGGTTTCCTTGAATCCGTTCCTCGATTCCACTAACTTGCTTCGCGTGGGAGGTCGACTGAAGCATTCAATTCTCAGCCCAGATGAAAAACATCCTCTCATTCTACCATCAGAATCATCCTTGACTACACTGATCATCGCTCGTGAACATCAGCGATGTCTTCACGGAGCAGTTCAATTGACTCTCGCTACTTTAAGGCAAAGATATTGGATCCTGCGAGGTCGCTTAGTTGTTCGAGCCTTCATTCACAGGTGTTTACCATGTCTTCGACATCGAGCAGTAATGCGGCAACAGCTTATGGCAGACTTACCAGCCATTCGTTCCACACCTGCCCGAGCTTTTCTTCACTCAGGTGTGGACTATGCCGGACCTACCTATCTTCGAACGACGAAAGGTCGTGGGCATAAGTCTTACAAGGGATACATCGCAGTCTTCATATGTTGCTCCACTCGAGCGGTTCATCTAGAAGCTGTATCAGACTACACTACTGAAGGCTTCTTAGCTGCCTTCCGACGCTTCACATCTCCTCGAGGTATTTGTGCAACACTATCCAGTGACCAGGGAATCAATTTTATTGGAGCTGACTCTCAGCTTCGATCCCTCTTCGCCGAGGCTTCTAAAGAATCTCAATTGATCGCTTCAACCATTGCATCGGACGGAACTGAGTGGCGATTCAATCCACCCGGAGCACCTCATTTTGGAGGTATTTGGGAGGCAGCCGTCAAGTCAGCTAAACATCATCTTAAGCGCGTCATCGGAGACAGAACCTTGACATTTGAGGAAATGGCTACATTCCTGACTCAGGTCGAAGCTTGCCTTAATTCTCGCCCGCTTCAGGCCATGAACAATGATCCTGACGATCTCATGGCTTTAACTCCAGGACACTTTTTGATCGGCGAGCCGCTAAATCACATCCCAGAGCCGACCTTGCTTGATGTTCCTACAAATCGTCTCTCTAGTTGGCAATTTTTGCAGCAAATGAGAGAGCATTTTTGGCAACGTTGGACATCAGACTATCTCAAGGAATTGCAACCTCGCTCTAAATGGAGAGCGCCATACCCGTCTCTTGAGATTGGTGATTTGGTTCTCATTCGTGATGAAAACTTACCCCCTACAAAGTGGGCTCTTGGACGCGTCATCCAGCTTCACCCAGGATCTGATAACCACGTTCGTGTGGTGTCTCTTCGAACAAAAAGTGGTGTTCTCAAAAGGCCAATCATGAAATTGTGTCTCCTTCCGAGAGCTGTGAATGGAACTTAGTGCTTTAAGCATCATTTTCGTTATGTAGTTATCAATTTATTTATTTTTGTTTTTGAATTAATTTTGTCCAAACGAGGCGAGCGGAATGTTCGAGATTGAATTAGAATTTTTATGCTGTCTTTTTATATTGAAAGCTTATATTTATTAATTTAAGAATGATCGACGTATTTTACCTTACAAATTGATTTTATAAGAGGTTCCATTTTTCTTTATACCAATTCAAGACTATATCATATTTATTATTTCTATTTCTATACTTCGTATTCTTATCTTGAATCACACTCTTCAAATTTGGTGTGTGTGTGTGTGGCACCTTTCACACTTTGCTTGTGCTGATCAGTCGTCGTCAAACCGATCAAAGGTACGCTTCTATCATCATTTCGGATTCAAGATACCTTTTTATAATTGTAGAAATTAAAACTATCAGAGTTTAATTGTTTTAAATAAAGACCACTCTCAGTAGAGAGTAATTGTTACTTGTTAATCCATGTGCATTACAACATTTAATTTCACCCACAGTTTCAGTGATTAAAAATGCTTATCATCAATTTTCTTTTCAAAACTTTAATTTCATTTACTCGCGATCACTAGGGATGGATATGTTCATGGTGACGACCTCTACTTCTACCCCCTGGAATATTTCTATCGTTGTTGTTGTTGTTGTTATTGCGTTATCAGTAATGGAAAACAAACAGAACATGAAATTAAATTATTTTCCATGGACACACATACACACACCCGTCTACATAGTTTAATGATTATATAACAGGACTTCATTAAATTTCCCCGTTGTCCAAATTTCCCCGAAAATGACTCTAAATACAGTTTTGCAACTTTATGAAGGCCAGGATGATTAATGATTTTGTGGCGATGTAAATTGACACCCTCAATTGTCGGGTGTTCATTTAGATATGCTAGTTTAGTAGACTCGTTCGTTGTTCTTGTTGTTGATTTTGTTGTTCTTCATCTTGTTGGTTCTGCTGCTGGTGGTGGTTCTGATATACTGCTCACTAGCTGCAGCGCCATCTCTAACTTGCTGTATCATTTCTTCTTCTTCATTGCTCTCAGTCTCTTTTTCGGGATGACGTAACCTCTAGGTATCGGACACATCAACCAGATCTACACGAGGGAAATAGTAAGGAGTGGTATCACCCTATGTGTTTGGTGAGCAGAGGTGGGACGAGCGACGTCAAAGAATTCGTTAATGATTGCCACAAATGAAAACTTGTATGCAAGATCGTGCACATGCGCAGAGCTATTTTCGCAGTCACGTGATATACCCACTCTCCTATGTTAGATTTTGAAATATCGATGCATATTTAGGTTATCTTTGTTTGTTTATATTCGTTCAATACACAAGTTCGAAACTTCCAACGCATGTTGACATCGTTGACATGGCCAGTGCGCATGTGCACGATTTTGCATACAAGTTTTCATTCGTGTTAAGCATTAACGAATTCTTGGACGTCGCTCGTCCCATCCCCAACTGACAGGGATACCTGTTATCGTGTTCACAAAAAAGCGTGACATCCACACATCCATACATCCACACATCCACACATACATCCACACATCCACACATCCACACACACACATCCACACACACACATCCACACACACACACATCCGGACAATTGCTTAGAACATTGTTTTAGACATTTTGCTTCCTCATAGAGGAAGCTTTGTAATGGTGACATTTTTCAAATTTTTTAAATTCATTTAATTGAACCCTCCCTAATTTAAAAATGTCTAATACAATTTGTTTAGCAATTGTCCGGATGTGTGTGTGTGTGTGGATGTGTGGATGTGTGAATGTATGGATGTGTGGATGTATGGATGTGTGGATGTGTGGATGTCACGCTTTTTTGTGAACACGATAACTAGAAAACGGTTGCAGATAAATTGATGAAATTTGGAGAGCTTATTTTCCTCACTAATATCTTGAAACTGACCGAAGTATTTCAAAAAATATTTAATTCATTTTTTTTCTAGCACTCAATAATATTTTAAAAATCGGTTTTTTATAGCAAAACTTTTTTCATTCGCATAATTCAAAGTTGACGCAAGAATATAAAAGATGCCTTGGTTCGAGACGAATCGATTGACCTATAATATTAATACATTTTATTGAAGAGTAGGGAAGTTATGGTTATTTATATATTTTGAAAATCGGTTTTTTATAGTAAAACTTTTTTCTTTAGCATAATTCAGAGTTGATGCAAGAATATAAATGATTCCTTGGTTCGAAACGAATCGATTGACCCACAATAATAATGCATTTTATCAAAGAGTAGGGAAGTTATGGTAATTTATATATTTTGAAAATCGGTTTCTTATAGTAAAACTTTTTTCATTAACATAATTTAAAGTTGATGTAAAAACAGAAAAGATGTGTTGATTCGAGTCGAATCGATTGACCTGTAATATTAATGAATTTTATTGAACAGTAAGGAAGCTATGGTAATGCATAATATTTGAAAATACGGTTTTTTATAGTAAAACTTTTTTCATTAGCATAATTCAAAGTTGATGCAAGAATGTGAAAGATTCATTGGTTCGGGACGAATCTATTGACCTATAATATTAATACATTTTATTGAAGAGTAGGGAAGTTATGGTAATTTATATATTTTGAAAATCGTTTTTTTATAGTAAAACTGTTTACATTAACATAATTCAAAGTTGAGGCAAGAACCGAAAAAATATCTTGATTCAAGGCAAATTGATTGATCTATAATAATAATAATACACTTTATTGAAGATTAGGGAATTTCTGCTCATTTATAATATCTGAATCATCAGGTTCAAACAGAAAAACTTTTTTCATCGACATAATTTGAAGTTGATGCATGAATAGAAAAGACTTTTTGTTCATAAATTTTCAAATAGAGTAATATTATGACAAGTTTTGTGAAGAAATCGTAAAGCTGGGAAAGGGATAGGGTGCGACAGAACTTTTCCTTTCCCTTTTCCAGCTCAAAAAATTATTATTTCGAACCCAAGATTTGATTTGTCTGATTTGTCTTGTTATTTAAAACATTTTTGTATTATTCTGTAATTTTTCATTTTTGGTAAATTTCTATTTTTAAATTGAGCAAAATGAAGACTTCAGTTTGCCTATTGTTGAAAAAAATAACTAATGCTTCCTCTATGAGGAAGCAAATACATTTGCTATCGGGAAGCAAAGTGCTCGTGAAATGAGCACCATATAATTATAAATACAAACAAAGTGGAAACACTCGAGATCGAATTCACAGCTAGTTTAAATTAGGGAGGGTTCAATTAAATGAATTTAAAAATTTTGAAAAATGTTACCATTACAAAGCTTCCTCTATGAGGAAGCAAAAAAAACAAAATTTCACCCGGCTTATAGAGTAAAAAATGTATTGAAAATCTCGTGGAAAATTTAATTGTTTTATGTGGATTTACTGAGATTTCAAAAGATTTCGAAGTTTTCGAAGATTTAAAGATATTTCAAAGATTTCACAAAGATTTTTCACGATTCAGAGAAAAAATCACAAAAATATCAAAAAATTTCAATGATTCTATAAAACTTTGAATATTTCACAAATATTTTTAAGATTTTAAATGATCACGATGATTTTAAAGATTGAAAAAATTGTCAAACATTTAAAAAAATTCAAAAATCCTGCAGAGGCTTCAAAGATTTAAAAACATTTCAAGAATTTCAATAACGATTTCTTTTTTTAAATATCGCAAAGCTTTCACCGAGATTTTTGAAAATACGAAAAAAAATCACAAAGATTCCAAAATAATGCAGTGCTTTCATAAAGATTTTTTAATAATTACAACATTTGTAGGACTTCGATGGTTTTGGAGATTTCGAAGATTTTCAGATATTTGAAAGCTCTCGCAGAGGTTTCAAACACTTCAAAGATTTCAATATTAAACAAAATATATATTGAACAAATTCGGCACAGATTTTTCAAGATAAAACTCATTAAAAAGATTTCAACGTACTTCAATGATTTCATAAAGATTTTTAATACTTGAAAACATTCTTTAATCTTTCAAAAAATTCGCAAAGATTTCAAATTTCTACAGTCATATCAGAATGACTTCATTTAACTAGGTAATTTCAAACATTGGAAGAGAATGAATATTCTGGAAAATTTTTTAAAGGCTATGAAGATTTTTATATATTTAAAAAAATTTTCAAGATTTAGAAAAAAAAATCACAAATATTTCAAAATATTTCAGTGGTTTTATAAAGATTTTGAAGATTTTGAAAATATTTCAAATGATTTTGTGGTTTCACAGATTTCAGAGACTTTCTGATATTTCTGAAAGTTTTCAAGATTTCTCAGACGTTTCAAAGATTTAAAAAAATTTTAAATCTTTCAATAATGATTCTTTTAAAATATTTCAGACTTCATAAGATTTTTCATTTGAGAAAAATTCACGAAGATTTCGAAATGTTTCAATGATTTCATAGAGGTTTTTCATTATTTCAAAGAATGCTAAACCTTTCAAAAAATCTTAAAAGATTTCGAAAAATTCCCAAATATTTCATATTTATTCAATTATTATTATTATTATGGCCAACGGCCATACCACGCTGAAAAAACCAGTTCTCGTTAGATCACTGAAGTTAAGCAGTGTTGGGCGCGGTTAGTACTTGGATGGATGACCGTCCAGGAATACTACTAACTACGTGCTGTTGGCATGTCGTGGGTGTGGTGAGCCCACACTTGTAGTTATTTACTACAAGAAACTATCCACCTAGAAACACTACCCGAATCGGGTAGTGTCACGCCTACCCCGAATAAAGGGAAATGGCTTAATGGTATACATACATACATACATTTCATTAAGACTTCATTCAGCCAAATAATTCTAAATATTAAAAGAAAATAAATATTTTTCAAAAAGATTTCAAAATTTTCAAAGATTTTATAACATTCTAATGCGTTTATAAAGCTTTTAAAGATTTCACAAAAATTTTCAAGATTTGAAAAGATTTCGATGGTTTGGAAGATTTTCAAATATTTCATAAAAATTTCGATAAAGATTTTTTTGAATATTCAGAAGATTTTTCAAACATTTTTCAATATAGAAAAACATCAAAAAGATTTCAAAACATTTCAATGATTTCATACAAATTTTATATACTTAAAAAATTGTATTTAATCTTCGAAAAAATTCGCAAAGATTTCAAATTTCTTCAATCATATCAGAATGACATCATTTGACCAGGTAATTTCAAATAATGAAAAAGAATAAATATATTCGAAAATATTTTGAAGGTTTCAAAGATTTTAAGATATTTTAAAGAGTTTTTAAGATTTAGAGAAAACTCACAAAGATTTCACAACATTTCAGTGGTTTTATAAAGATTTTAGAGATTTTAAAAATATTTTTGATATTTTAAATGATATTGGTGGTTTGACAAATTTCAAAGATTTTCTGATATTTCTAAAAGTTTTCAAGATTTCGCAGGCGTTCCAAAGATTTAAAAAATTTGAAATATTTCGAAAATGATTTTTTTCTAATATTTCAAAGATTTTATAAGATTTTTCAAGACAGAAAAAATCCCAAAGATTTCGATATGTTTCAATGATTTCATAGAGGTTTTTTACTATTTAAAAAAAAATTAAACCTCATTCTGATCCTCCTCATCGTAGTCCTAATCATCCTCCTCGTAGGTTATTTCTTCTGCTTCCTCCTCCTCCTCCTGTTCATGGTCGGGGTTTTGGATTGAAGGATTCCGTCCGTCGAAGCATATCTAGCCACCATAATATCAAAAATAACTTATAATAGACACACATTATACACACTTGCACCAAATGAAGTAAAAACCACTTACTCAAATTTTGTAAAATGAGGTACGACAAATGACCGCTTCGCTGCATATTTATCTATATGTTATATGCTAACCTCAAAGCACTACGCGAGGTTGACATACGAGATCTACGGATTTTTTCATCCGTATTACGCATATACAAAATATTTTGTAAGTGGAAAATGCACTCGTCGTCCATTAAATGACCACTAATTTCGATAAACGCACGGATCAAATCTTTTACGAAAATCATTTTCACAGGTAAAGATTTCGGAAACACGAAAAAATATATGCATGTGTGAGCCACATATTCTTTTGTGATGTTCCTGGAAAATACCAAATGTTATGTATGATGTATGAGTGCAGGTGTAAGCCATTTATTCGTTTGTCAACTTTCTAGAAGAACATATTGTCATGTGAGATTTATGAGTTGCAGGTGTTAAAAATCTTTTGTGAAATTCCTGGAAAATAAGAATATGTGTGATTTATAGTACACACGTGTTCTTTTGTGTGATTTTCTTGGAAAATGCGAATTCTTTTGTGTGATTTACATACATAACATGTTTTTTTGTCCGATTTCCATGACATATGGATTCTTTTGTGTGATTTATATAAAACACACGGTCTATTGTGTAATTTCCAGGAAATACAGCATTATATTCTTTCTTCACATGTGTGACATAACGGTTATTCCCACGCTCGCCACATATGGTTCTCCCCTCTCAACAAAGAATGCTATCCCCACTCCTCAAATATTTCACTTATATAGAACCATGTGAGGAACCTCTTTGAATCAGTTGAGTTTTTATATCTGAATGAGCCACTATGTCGCAAGTTAACATGGATTCAGCAGAGTTGGAATCGTCGCAGGTATTTGATTTTTCAAAGTCCATGGCCACTCAAACTATCGAAGTTTCGTCAGACTCGCAGACTAATAAGACTATCTCGGAAACACCAAAAATAAAAAGGACCAAATCCAAGTCATCGCCTCTTAAACAAATACTCCCTAAAACTGCCCTTAAACGATTGGTCACGATGTCTACAAATTTCACGAAGAGAACAACACAACAAATGATTCTGCCAACTGTTTACGGACTTAATCATTCATTTTCCAAGACTATTCTAATTGGACTAGAGATTCAATCGAATGGAAAATTTCAATCGGTCATTAAAATTATGAACAGTTCAGGTAGCGGAATTACCTTCGATGCGGCAACTTGGACGAATCTCCAACAACACTTGGATATAATAGAGTCATACTTCTGTTTCGGGAATTCACCTTTATACCTGAAAACCGTTGAATTGGGCAAATACACGCTCGTGTTTGCGACCGCTCACGGCAACAAAGCAATAGTTCTGAGGGACGGCAAGGAACGCAACGACGAGCCCAACAATGAAACCCAGCAGGTTGAAATGGAGGTCAAGAAGAAGAAGCAATATACACCGCAAATAGTTCTACAGAAGTCAAGTTTCGAAGGACTGAAAAATGTTATTGTGTATGTCGATGAAAGATTCAGAAGAATTCAGCGATTATTGAAAAACGTAGAAGGATGTAAAGATTTTTTAATTGACATGATTGTCAATTATTTAGTCTCGGAAAATATAAACTCACCGAATGAGGATTTAATCCGTCAGATAATTAAGTTTATATCTGCATACTTCAAAAGTCAGGTACAAACAAAACTTGAGAAACAACTCGTCAAATTATATTTTGAAATCGTATTTGTGGAACTGACAACCGTCTTAATTTCATACATTGTTGGTGAGGTTAAACATATTTTTTATACACGTACATAATTAAATGTACATTCTATAATTTTATATTCTAATTTGTGAATTAAATATTATACATACCTGTAAGTAATTATAGCTTTGTTTAACATTCCTTTTCCAACATAGATAGATAGAAAATAAGGATAATTAATTCTCTCCTTTTCCAAATCGTCCTTTACTCTTGGACTAACAGAGAGGGGGTGGGGTCCCCTCCCCTTTTCCAACTTCGACACATTCATTCGATGGGAGGGGGTGGGGCCCCCTCCCTTTTTTCCAGGTGAGAATCATCCAGTCGATGGAATCATGTGTGACCCCTCCCCTTTTCCAACTCAGAATAACTAATTCGATTAATTATTATAACCGCCCTTTTGTAATTAGGCCACACCCCGAATTAGCGCCATTTTGTAATTAGGTCACACCCCTAATTAGCGCCATTTTGTAATTAGGCCACACCCACTAATGGGTGTCATTTTGTAATTAGGCAACGCCCCTCGGCCAATCAGGAGATGCCACACCCCTTTTCCTACCCCCACCCCTCCTTTTAGGCCACGCCTCTCGACCAATCACAGACCGCGCTATGGCTCAAGTTATCTACCAGCGCCGACACGTACAATACTATAGCTGCAGTAAACAGGGATAGCTGACTTTAAACATTGACAATGACACGTTTCAGTTGCAAATGTGGGTAATTTAGGCCACCCTAAAATATCAATATCAATAACATGTTTTTCAAAATAACTTGGGAGTGATTGACTCCAGGTCCTATATGGTTATGTTGAAAAATGCTCCTAATTTTACATTGCACAAAAACGGTTCTGTTGTAGACGCATTGTCAACGGCTACGCTATAAAATTGGACAAGCTGTACAATTATGTGATTTCTGAACAAATAACATAACAGCCGAAAATATGCCGGGAAGTACTTCAGAAATAGGTCAAGCGTTTTGTACTGGATAAAATGCATGTTCCTGTCCAACAAAAAAAATTACCAATCATTTGCATTGAAAATTATCAGTATAAAATGAGCTCAATTTCAGTGTACAATTTGATATGATTAAGGAAATGCTTTTGAGATTAACCTTTTTCATTTATTTCTCCATATTTGTACAATATATTTCCCAATTTTTATGTCAAAATAATATTTGAGTCATAGGCCGAGATAGCCGTTCTTGCCCCTAATCCCACTGTTGCCATTAGGACTCATAGTCACTGCTGCTAACTGCACCATAGCTTCAATTTTGAAATTTACTTTGTTTGATGCTTTAAAAGAGGCCTTAAATATTATTATTCTGACCTAAAAAATCTGCCCGATTCGCGCGGACATTCTCATCGCGCGCTGCTGCCAAGTTTGACCGCGCTTTGCGCTCGATACTATATTTAGCTCGCGCTACGCGCTCGGTCCTTGTATTTCCGCCATATTTCTGCGCACACCTCTTAAAGTTAAAGATCAAAGTATCGACAACTGTAATTTGGTGATTTTGAATTCTCTTTTGTTAAAGCTCCTTCGGCTTTAACGAATACATTCTCATCACGTGCCTCTTGCTTCGCACTGGATTTTGTCAAAAATGCGAAATTTTCTACATTATATGTTCAACATTATTATATCTAATGTATATTACATTTATTTCTGTACGTCGGCCTGTGATTGCTTATTAGATATTACGAAGTAAAGTACGAATTGTATTTGTCATGATTACTTCAATATTTGTTCCTGATTTTGCATTTCATTTTATCTTCAGCTACCGTGAAAATTTTATATTATTCGAACGAATTTATATTATTGCAATTCATAATATGAATTGATATTAAAAACAGACGTATTTTCCTTTTCTTGTTTTTAAAATTGAAGAAAGTGCGCATCCTACGAAAAAAAATCTGCCCGCCTCGCGGGCACATTCTCATCGCGCTCTTCGCGCGCGGCTCGCTTCGCTCGCAAGTTTGAGCGCGCCTAGGGCGCGCACCTGTTGGCTCTCGCGCTGCGTGCTCGATGATATGTTTATCTCGCGCTTCGCGCTCGATAATGTGTTCACCTCGCGCTACGCGCTCGGTCACATTTGCCTGACGCTTTAAGCTTGATTTCTCTAGGTTTTCGCACTTCGTATGCTCGCTATTGCGCGCTTCGCGAGCTAATACTCTCTTAGTAAACTTCATCGTCAAGACTTGCTTTTGGTTTAATGGGGACGGCGATTTGTCAAGCTCATCTGAGAGGGCAGCACCGTGAGTGGTGATGTACCTTGTACACAAGAACAAGGCACTATCTTCTGTTTCCTTTGTTTTTTTATGATTTGGAAAGCGATTTGCTCCTTTAGTTGTACACCCAAATGCCACATGCAGACCTAGCATTTCGAAAATAGTGCTTGAAGCAATCACCTCAAAGCTGCCGTCGTCTTGTGTATCACCAGACGCACTAGCGACCCTAGCGTCCGCAAGTGTCAGTCGCCGTCCCCATTACGTCAGTTTTGCATAGAAAAAACTAATTTACTTAAGGTTCTCTAGACCTTAAGGAACACATTCTCCTCAAGACACTCGCGCTTCGCGCTCGATATTTGGTAGTCGCGCTTCGCGAGGACTACGTGTTATGTTCTATGTTCTTCAGATAAAAATGATTAAATTTTTATTTGATATCAAAAGAAGGGAATTCCATTACTTCAGCGTATATTTCCGTATCTTTCTAATAAATCATACAATTTGAAAGATTTTTTCCAACTACCTGCAAAGGGGAGAAAAAAAGTATCTGAGACGTTTTTGGAACATGTATATGATAAA
>CAKNXH010060748.1:93153-119978 GCA_932178445.1 Andricus quercusramuli
TGCATATTCATGACCACATAATCTATAACCGATACCCCCACCTTACTTACATATGTGTATTCTCCCTCTTCGTCCCCATTTGCCATACCATTCGCCACTGCTCACCCTCTATCCTCCATCCAGTCCCTTAGAATCTCCTCCTCCTTATTTATTACATTATCCTTTGATTTCCTCTCGAAGCTCTCCCCTTCCCTGTAAAGTCCCCCTTCGCTCCCCATTCTCGCATTAAAGTCCCCACCCAGTACCACCATACCATCTTCTCTTTCGCCCAGCAGGTCTTCCACTCTTTCTTTAATTCTTTCCATCCCATCCTTGTTGTACACTGTCACAAACTTACACTTTATCCCTCCTATTTTTATTTCCCTCATTTGCACTCCCTCCCCCTCTTCCTCTCCATGAACTTTTTCCTCTAATCCATCTCTAATCCTGGTTATAATTCCCCCACTGGCCCTTCCTTTCTTCTTCACTCTGACCGCCTCCTGAAGTCTCCACCTATACCCCCTTGGTAGCTTTGGCTCTATTCTATCCCATTCCTTTCTTTCTACCCACGTCTCTACCAGTCCAACAACATCAAATTCCTGGATATACGGCCAGAACTCCTCGTCCTTCTTCTTTACCCCTGCTACGTTCCAGTACAGCACCTTCACTACTCCTCTACCCTGCGTTACCCCCACCCCTTTACTTCCTACGAAACAAATCCCCCTGCACTTCCTTCAACACCTCTCTCTCATCATCCCACACCCACATCTTCCCGTCTACTCTTATTTTTCTATATCCTACCTTCGCCGATCTCCCTTCTCTCTTCTCCCTCCTCGCCCTGTCATAAAGCATTCTCTGTACATCCCTTTCCTTTCTCGTCAAATCGTGATCTATGAAAACTCCCTCATCCTGTATCCTACTCTTATTCCGCATTACCCCCAACTTTTTTTCCCAGCTCTCCAACTCTACAACCGCCACTTCCTTCTCTTTCCTCCCCTCCAACTTAATTTTCCCTACCCTGCCTTTAACCCACCCTATGCTCTGTAGCAGCTCTTCCACGCCCTCCCTTTCTTCTCCACTCTTTAACTTCAACCCTCTTATCACAATTTTATTTCTCCTGTCTGCCTTCTCTTTTCTCTCCATTCTCAACTCCATTGCCCTTATTCGTTCCCTATCCACCCTCTCCTCCTTTTCATTCCTACGCTCTCCTACTTTATCTTTTATCATATTCTCTACCCTCTCCCAAATACCTTTAATCTCACTTCCCCCACCTCCGTCACCTACTTCCATTTCCGTCCTGCCCACCACCTTCTCAAGTCTCTTTTCCGTCCTTTCCTGCCACAGCCTGATCTCCTCTCCCATCTGCTTTATTTTAACTTCCTTCTCTTTCCTTTCCCTCTCTAACCCCTCTACTCTCTCCCTCATCTCTTTCATCTCCTTTTCCCATTTCTCATCTCTAATTTTCATTTCATCCCTCATACCTTCCACCTGCTCTTTAGTCCCCTTCACGTCCTTCCTTAGCCCCCTGATCTCGCCTACCAGCATCCCGATAGCCTCCTTCTCTGACAATCCCTCCATTTGGGGGGGGGGGGGGGGGACCTACGTGCTCTCACGCTTTTTTTGAATGGACTAGCAATCGTAGTAAGGATCGGAATAATCCATTACATAAACTCGAAGGGAAAAAAATTCTGCGCTTGAAAGGTACGGAATTTTTTGAAGGTTTTCATTATTCTCGTATTTTTAAAGATTATTTTCTCATTTAGAAAATAATTCAAATTAGACTGCAATCTTTTTAATGGCTTATATGTAACTGCGTATTTCTAATATTATTTTGTGTTTTTCTAAATTTCTTTAATTTTCTTGGATTTTGAATTCTGCAGTAAGCCTGTTGTACCAAATTTTCATTTTGTCTGTATGTTTCACGAATTAATTTCCAAATTTCTTTCAGAAATCTTCAAGTATTACTTGTCAAATGTTTTGCGGGTAGATGAAGAAGTAGTGGACGAGCAGCTAGATACAGTGCGAACTTATATATCGAAAAAAATGTCAGATTTAAAGAAAAAACCTGAAACCATCTAGATATAAAGGCTTCACATGCGAAAGGTTAAGATCAAGATCAAGATTTTCAAGATGAAACTGATCAAAAGTTTCAGGTACAAGCTACACACACTGATGCCGAAGATGGAGAATACGTGAGACTTATCTCACAAACGACTGAGCAACGTTTGAGCAATGATGACGAGTCCCTCAATTCTTCAGATGAATCAGAACGAAATGTGCAGGATAAACAATACTCGCCAAATGTAATTAAAGAAGATTCACATTCTGTACCAGGTTTGCCAAATGTAAATGAAAAAGATTTACATTCTGAAGAAAATACACATGCAAACTTAACATCAGAAAGTGTGAATATTGAAAATCATGATTAAGAGTATGAGAACACTTTACTTGACGAAGAATCTGCTTTTATTAAATTAAATGTAAATCACGCCTACCCCTAGAGGCTCGCCGAAAGGGAAACGGTCTAATGGTATAAAAAAAAATAAATAAAATAGAAGTCAACTTTAAGCTTTGCTTACGTGAATTTACCAGTTATCGAAAGTTCCTCGTTATGTCCTGAAATTTTGGCTGATTTGTACAATAATACTATATAATTTTAAAAACCACATCACCATACTCATCTATGCTTTATATCTGTAAGAATTACAGAACACTAACCAATTTTACTATGTAACTGCTTTCAGTACCTGATCGCACCAAAGAGTATTCGATATTTTACGTTATATTGTTTGTAATTCATCATACTTTATTGTTTGTTAAAAAAATGTGAACGAAATGACACTTTAGGTAAGTTGAGGTAATTTAACCACGAAGTTATCCACTTTTTAATTTGAACTTTCAATATGTTGTTCTTGAGGTTCTCTGAATCCACATAGAAACATTCTTTCAATTAAACATTCATAAAAAGCATTAATTGCGGTTGCTTGAAAAGTGCCATTTTCACTATTTTCTACTGTTTTCAAATACTAATAACGGCTCCTATAATAGATACCTTGTATTGAAATTTTAAGAATATTTTCCTGGAAGGTTGAAGATCACATTTTCTGAAAAAGCAGATTAGGAAAAGTATAAATAAGTGTGCAATAATGAAAACAAATCTGAGTAAATTTTTTAAATTTGACAGGTCTACGACTTAAGCTGTTTAATTTTAGGGCGGAGCGCTAATTAGCTCAGCCATGAAGGTCCATCACAGTGGGTCTTAACACCATAAACTCCTAAAGCAGTCCCATTGTCAGCAAGTTTTTTTTAGTCATATTTCCTTTTTACAGAGAAGTGGATAATAATAATTCAGGGGACACTAACTAATCCTGTTATAAAGTCACATCGATGAAAAGAGCTGGGGTTCCACTTTTACGATCGACTCTTCACTTACCGAAATTGTCAGCTTTTGAAATGACAACTTTCAAAGACGATGGGCCACCTCTAAATATTGTTTAAAATTAAAGAAAAAAAAATCTGGCTTCTACAATTGCATAAACTACCATTATTTGCCCTTCAGTCCTAAGAAAACCAAAAGTGTTTTTTTCTGGTCACTCTACTCCGGAAGCTACGATCATGGTTCCTTAAAGCAAACAATTCTGACGCAACTGGAACGTGTACGTCATCCGCTGCTGCTCCTTCTGTCCTGGAAGGTAAGCAAGAGCGGGAAATTTACAGATAACATCGGGCAACCCTGTTCCTTGGAGTCAGGTCTCCAGCCGCGAATGACCTTATGCGACAGATGGGACAGTTGTAGATGAAGGTTTCACCTCTGGATACTTTTTTAGAGCTGACAATCTTTGTAGAATGTTATATGTGGCCCGCCGAACAGAAGAGAATATAAGATCAACCCAGGAACAAAGAACCGATTGGAAAATTTGAATCGGTATGAGACCTCAGTGAATCCGTATTCTTAAAAGGCGTTGGCGGATTGCCACCGATTAGGTAGAAGTGCTGCTGAATTGGAGAGATACCGTTTTTAATCGGACGCACAAATATTTTGTTACCGATTGAAAAACGTCTGTGAATCGGATTTATACGATTACCGACGCAGTGAATCGGAACATTAAAATTTAAATTATGTTAAAAATAATTTTTTTAAACTCATTAGAAGAGAATATAAATTAATATAAAGTATTATTTTCTGTTTTTAAAAGAAAGAACTCATATTAGATTGTAGTTATAAGAACGATATATAATGTATATTTTCGAAATGAATATATTGTTTAATGATGTCATCTAATTCAGTATCTCTAATTTGTATATATTATATATATATATATATATATTATGTATTATATATTATATATTATGGCCAACGGCCATATCACGCTGGAAACACCAGTTCTCGTTAGATCACTGACGTTAAGCAGTGTTGGGCGCGGTTAGTACTTGGATGGGTGACCGTTCGAGAATACTACTGCGTGCTGTTGGCGTCGTGGGTGTGGTGAGCCCACACTTGTAGTTATTCACTACAAGAAACTATCCCCCTAGAAACACTACCCTAATCGGGTAAAGTCACGCCTACCCTGAAAGGGAAATGGCTTAATGGTATACATACATACATATATACATGTAAATGTGTATGTATCTGAAATAAAAAGCTGTATTTTAAAAACTTATGCCGTATGTGCGTCGCTCAAAAAAAAAATTTAATTTTTAATTTTGTTAGGTACCCAGCTTATGAGCAATATAATAACAATAATACTCCCTATATAATAATTATATATGTAGAATAATCAATATGATGTAATTGCGCATGTGCTTCTTGTAGCTTGTATTACTAGTAGAAGGCTCTGGAAGCCTGGTAGCTCTAATCGATAAACCACCCCTTTTGGGCGGCGGCAAGTCAGTCTCGTTCGTCCCGTCTTGTACGTTAGTCGCACTTGTAATCAGTGTAATAAATATAAAAGTGAAATATTCGGAATTAGCTATTAATTAATTCCTGGCGATCCTCCAACGCATAACAAACTGGCGATCCTGCCAGGATAGCTCTTCAACGAAAAAAAAAAATCAAAAGGAGGCTATCTATGTGACGAACCTTGGGAAAAAGGAACCAAGGATTTCTACGGAAACCCGAAAGAAGGAAAGATTTCTACGGAAATCAAAGAAGACAAAAAGGAACTCTACGGAGTTCGACAGAGAATTCTACGGAATTCTGAAAGCTAAAAGAGAGGAGAAACTATTGCAAGAAATAAGAATTCAAAAGACGAGAGAGTTCCACGGAACTCACGACGAACTCCGGATCTACCCACGGGCGACCCGAAAACCCAAAGAAGAAAGAAATTTTGAAGAAGAAAAATACAGCAAAGAAAAATTCAAAGAGAAAAAGTAAGAAAGAATTTAAAAACAAAAGTTTAAAAGGAAAAGTATTATTTATTGTTTGGTAGTGTCTGAACCAAGTAGGGCACTATACTACGGAAAACAATTAAATAAGAAATTCTACTCAAGAATTTATTGGGAACGTCATATAGACGATAAAGCCTAGAGCAACCTAATCAGTGGTTTAAGACTCAGAAGCAGAAGCAATAACGAGGTAGCAGTGATCAACGCAGAATCACAGCGCAGCCAACGCCCAAGTATTGATCTCTTTGGACGTCTACGGTCTCCAAAGAAAAAGGGGTAAAACAAAAAGAAGATATTGTAAGTAAAGAAGATTTAAAAATAAGGAGTGTTAATTCTAAGATTATAAACATTGTACGGATTAATTGATTTGACCTACAGATTTGTAACATTTTAATGTTATAAATTCTGTGTTCAAACTATTGTAATCCTCAGGCTTGCGACGGTACACACGCTTACGGTGCTCCCTGGCCTCTGTGTTCCTCAATAAACAATTAACTACTTTAAGTTTATTTGCACGTGGGTCCAGCCCTGTCAGATGATCTTATTGTTCAAACGGGAAAAATCTGTAACGAAAAAAGAAAAAATCGAAGAAAATTGTAGGCAGAAGTTAGGTAAAATTATTGAAAGGAAAAATAGAATCGTGAAATTACACCCGCTCAGGCTAATTAGGTACACTGTACACAAAAGGCGAAAAATTAGTTAACAGAAAATCTTAAAAACTGGAATTCTTTCTCAGACTCGACTGACGTTATCAATAAGATCAATAACCCTTTTTGTACCGCAAGTAATATGTCTCGAGAAACCTCCCCAATCAGATCCTCCCAATCCCCTACACTCATGACCACCAACGAATTGCTCAAAGTTATGATAGCAAGAATGGACGGAATGGATGTTACATTAAATCAAATTATAACTAACGTTAATGCCTTGGCAGGAGAAAACGATAGGCGAATGTTAGAGATACAGAAAATAGGGAAAGCAGTAGGAATGAAAGGAGAGATAGTGACAGATCATCCCGATATAACAAGCGATGAGAGCGAAGGAGAACAGAAAAGGCGCGTACCGTGTGACACTAACCCAGTTCATGTAATCGATAGGTCAGTTAACCCTCCAACCGTACCACCCTCCGGTTCAATCGATTTACTGACGGCCAAGGAAATAATTAGAACTATAAAAGAAATAAACGGCTACGACGATATAGGTATAGAAGACTTTATAAAATCCGTAAAAAGAGGAAAGAAAAGATGTAGTCAACCCGACCTTTTAATGGACTTTATCATAGCCGAGAAAATAAAGGGTAACGCCGAGAAAGCAATTAGGTATACAAGAATAAATTCTTTTGATGAATTATATAACGCGCTACGACAGAATTTGTCACAATTAGGTTCTGTCTCAGCATTAAGAAGCAAATTAGAAAACGTTAAACAAGGACAAACGGAATCAGTACAAAATTTTAATTTAAGATTTCGACAGGTAGTCAATGAATTAAAATACGCAGTACAAAGTGAACATACAAATCGGACGGAAAGAAAAGTTGCCTTAGACATTGAAGATGGAGAATGTTTAAAACGGTATTTGTTAAATTTAAAAAGAGAAATAGGACTTCAGGTAAAAGCTCAAAAACCCTGTAGTTTGACGGAAGCACAAAATTCGGCTGTAGAAATGGATATATGGCTAAGGGAAGCTCAACCAATTCGATCGCAACCATTTAATAAAACCATAAATCAATTTCCACGACCACAATTATTAACATCTACACCTAGACCTCAAGCGAATACAACACCATTCAAAGTATCAAACCAGAATATGCCTTTAACCGATAGGTTGAAAATGAAATGTTATAAATGTGGGAAACTAGGACATTTAGCGACACAATGTTATACCAAACCACAAAATTTTCAGCATACTCAAAACCCCGGACGACCACCACAAACACAAGTGAGAATGACAAGGGATATGGATCTCTCAGAGAACCGAGAAGAGGAGATAGAGTGTCAGGAAATGACTCAAGAAGAGGAGAACGAACAAATAGACTACGAGAACTCAGCAGAATCTCTGCAATTAATGGACGATTACAATACGTCACCGCAAGACATCGAGACGGAAAACAATACAAATTATTAGTAGACTCAGGAGCGTCAATTAATATAATAAAAAGTTCTCATGTACCAATAAATTCCCAAAAAATAGAATTTAATAAGAAATTCTTAATGGGCAAAGATAATCACCTATCAAAACAAGCAACTTATATCACCTATATAGGAAAAAATCATCTATTTCACATAGTTGATGATGATTTTCCCCTTCCGGAAGAAGGAATAATAGGCTTACCTTTCTTTCAAATGTACAAAAGATATGCTCTAACTAGCAATTATTTAATTTTAGACAATAAAAAGCTTCAATTAAATGATGACGGAGAATACATCTCACAACATTCAAGTTTAATTTGTCAAATTAAAATAGAAGATAGTAATCAAGACGTTTGGATAGAAAATCAAGAAGGAATATCGGATGGTATTTACCGAATAAAAAATAATAAAATAACTTTACCAATATTTAATTATAACACAAAACCCATAGAAATACCAAAAACTATAAATTACGAAAGAATAATGGCTATTGAGTCAAGAGATCAGATTTATAATTCTAAAAAAGAAAACAAATTAGGATCAGAAAGAATAATCGAATTATTGAAAATTTCAAAACTAGATCACATTGAAAATCAAATCAAAGAAGAAATCAAAAAAGTAATAGTTAAATACAACGAAATATTTACTTTAGACACAGACCCACTACCGTGCACAACATTAACTGAACATAAAATCACCCTAAATTCAGGAAAGATAATAAACCTCAAATCACATAAGTTACCTGAGAAACATAGAGAATTTGCATTAGAAGAAACACAAAGATTATTAGATAAAGGAATAATAGGACATTCACAATCACCATTCAACTCACCATTATGGGTAGTCCCTAAAAAGGGAAATAAATTAAGAATGGTAGTAGACTATCGACAGATCAATAAAGATACGGATCAGGACGCTTACCCTCTTCCAGTGATAGACGATATACTAGATCATTTAGGTCAAGCTAAATTCTTTTCCGCGTTTGATATGAGTGCTGGTTTTCACCAGATCCCGATGGAAGAAAAATCGAAAAAATATACAGCTTTTTCAACTTCACAAGGACACTTTGAATATAATAGGATGCCCTTTGGCCTCAAAAATGCTCCAGCCACATTCCAGCGAATGATGGACAACGCTTTTAGAGGACTTATAGGAAAAGAATGCTTCATCTATATTGACGACATCGTAGTATTTGGGAAAACTCTGGAAGAACATAATAGAAATTTAGTCACTGTCTTTGAAAGAATTAAAAAATTAGGACTACGGTTAGAACCATCTAAGTGTGAATACCTCAGACCGGAATTAGAATATTTAGGTCATTTAATAACAAAGAATGGAGTTAAACCAAACCCGGCAAAAACAGAAGCTATTAAAAATGTTAAAACGCCAACAACAGTTAAAACAATACAATCATTCTTAGGACTAGTTGGATATTATAGAAAGTTTATAAAAAACTTCTCCACTATAGCCAAGCCTTTGACCAACTTAATACGAAAGGATACAATATTTGATTGGACACCTAGATGCCAAGAAAGCTTTGAAAAATTAAAGGAACTTTTATGCGAAGCACCAGTACTACGATTTCCAAATTTTAAAGAAGAATTTACACTTACAACAGATGCCTCGAATCAAAGATTAGGAGCAGTATTATCACAAAATGGACATCCATGTTTATTTATCTCAAGAACATTAAATAAAGCAGAAGAAAATTATAGCACAACCGAAAAAGAATTATTAGCGATTGTTTGGGCTTGCAAAAGATTACGTCAATATCTATTAGGAACCAAATTCAAAATTCAAACAGACCATAAAGCTTTAGTCTGGTTACATAATGTAAAAGACCCTAGTTCAAGATTACTTCGATGGAGATTAAGACTCGAAGAGTATAAGTATGAAATAGTATATGTAAAAGGAAAAGAGAACAAAGCAGCTGATTGTCTTTCGAGACTTTTCCCACTTCAAGGCCAAGAAATAGGTAATGATTCAGATACAACTATACCACTAGACAGTAGTGACTCTGATAATGAAAGTGATAATAAAGAACCTATACTGAAAAAACCTGTAATTACCGAACAAAGAGTATTAGGAGATAAGGAAAAGGTAAAAATTAAGGAACCATCAGAAGAAGAAGGAGAAGAAAAAGAAGAAGAAGAGGAAGAAGAAGAGAAAGAAGAGGAAGAAGAAGATAATCAACTATATAAAGGATTTTTAGAATGGAAAGAAAACCCAGTAACGAACAATAAAGTTAAAATTAAACCAAACGCTGAAGGAAAACTTTGGAAATCAATAAATAAAGCAGGCATGCCCGATTATAATGAAGAAAATTGGATACGTTATTTAGGATTATTAATAACAGAATTTAGAGAGAGAGGACTAACAATAGTGAGATTAATTTTTGGTGACCCAACCTTTACACCAATTGAGAAGGAAACTCTTTTGGAAATATTACAATATATATCTAATTATTACCCTGAAATAGGATTTCATATATGTTTCAATAAAACTAGAGAATTAACTAAAGAAGAAAAGAAAACCATAATTAAAGAAGCTCACGCTAACCACCTTGGAGAGAAAAATACAATACAAAAAGCAAGAGAAATTGGTGAATGGAAGAATATGGATGAAGAAATTAAGAAATATGTTAAAGCATGCCCTATTTGCCAATTGCAAAAGACAACAAGAATTACTAATCAAGCACAATCAATCATTCCAGACACACCTACTAACCCTAATGAAAAAATCGCATTAGATGTTTTTGGTCCGTTGCCAGAAACGAAACTAGGTAATAAATATATTTTAAGTATTCAAGACAGATTAACAAGGTATACAGTTTTAATACCTATGAAAAATGAAACCGCAGAAACCATAATTGAAAGTATGATTGACCATTATATATATACATTCGGAGCCCCTAAAACAATACTCACTGATCAAGGAACAAACTTTTTATCGGAATTAATGCAACAATTTGAAGATGCATTAAATATCAAGCATATAAAGACAACATCTTTCCATCCACAAGCGAATGGTAATATAGAAAGAATGCATTCAACTTTAAAAAATCTCATTAAAACATCAATGGAAGATAATGGTAAACAATGGGATGAAAATTTGAAATTCATTACATTTATAATTAATACAATGAAAAATGCAAGCACAGGCTTCTCACCCTTCGAGATGACATTCGGAAGAGATCCTAATATCCCATCAGCAATACCAAGATCACCAACACTCACATATGCTGATTTAATGAAGAAATAGAAAATCAAACATGACAACGTGATTAGAAAAGCAAAAGAAAGAATTGAAATAGAACAACAAAAAGCTAAGAAACGTTTGGACGAAAACATAGTTAAAAGTCACCCAGTTTACAAAATAGGAGATCGAGTCAAATGGAAAAATAATACAAAACAGAACAAATTAGACCCGAGTTGGAAAGGTCCAGGAATTGTTACAGAAATTACAAAGAATAATAATTTAAAAATTAAGTTTGAAGGTAAAACGCTCCAAATTCACATCCATCAAGTGATGCCGTTTTATGTTCCAGGAAAATGATGATACTGATACTATGGATGTTAATGATAACGACACAAGCAAACTATAATCTACGAGAAGTTTATGGAAACTTCTATCTGGAGGAAATTAGCAAAGCATATCTATACCACGAGGAATGGAAACTAATTATAGGAGTAAATTTAACCACAAATGAAAATAGTTTTCACGATTTGGAACGAGTAATTGATTTAGTGGAACAAACATGTGAAAATGAATGTATAGCAAAGAACGAAATAAGATTAGTAAGACATAGAATTAACAAATTAATAACTAAAACTACAATTTTGCACAAATTACTAGGAAAACAAAGACATAAAAGAGGACTAGCTAATTTCATAGGTGATATTTCAAAAACCCTTTTTGGAACCCTGACGGAATCGGACTTAAACGAAATAAATACAGAATTCGACAAATTATATAATAATAATGAGAGAGTAGTCTCCGTTTTGAATAACAAAACAAAGATCTTCAAAGTAATGTTAGATACAAACCGTGAAGTGGTAGATAGGATTGCACTGGGATCTCAAATAATTAAAGGCAATACGAAAGATAATTTTATTAATACTAAATTAATTTTAATAAATATCTTAATTGACGAACTAAACGAAAATATAAATATAGCAATAGATGCTATCAATAATGGTAGATATGGAATTATACATCCACAGATTTTAACGCCCGAAATTTTAAAAAATACTTTAGAAGAATTCGAAATGCAACATAGAACAAAATACTATTTCAGAGAAGACTACCAAGGAATTCTAGATGTCAGTTCGGTCGCAGTGGCGGTGGTAGGTGGATTGTTAAGCTATATGGTTAATATTCCGATTTTTGAAAACGAAGAAGGATCTGTAAAAAGAATAATCCCTATACCAAACAAATTTGGTAAAATATTCATTTCCATAATTCCTGACCATGACTTGATAATCGACTTCGAAGACAGTTACGTACCGACTGATAAAGAGACAATTAACAAATGTAAACAAATAAATAAACATTTAATATGCAAAAGAAATCAGCCAAATTTAAAAATTTATGAAACAAACACGTGTGAAGCAAGTTTGCTAAGAAGGTATACAGGTGTAGCTTGCTCACAGTCCCCTTATTTGCTCCACAAGGAGACGTATATACCGGTAATAGGAGGTTATATTATAATTCCGACAACAGACATAAACCTAGATGTAGTATGTGGAGAAAAAATCAAACCGATCCAAATCAAAGTTGCCACATTGGTCACCGGCGAAAATTGTGAAATATATAGTAACCATGATAAACTTTATTTATCAAAAAACTTAAATATGACTAAAACCATTATTGTCAACGAAACTTACGATGTGCAACAGAATTTAGGAAACCTAGATAGTTTAGAGAATAAATTAGCTCTAATGCCAAAACAAATTGATGTGGATGTACTTAGGAAGGCTCAATTAGGTTTGAACAACATCCGGGATATGCTTAATAATATGTCTACTCATAAAAAACCAAAAGGTTGGACTGAAACTGCTTCGGAATGGTTACAGCGTTTAGGTTATACAGCGATAGGATCAATAATCCTATACGTGCTGTTTAAATGTGGTATGCTAAGATATATAACTAAATGTATACCTAGGAAAATTATCCTTTTTTGTATAAAGAATAAAGTGGAGAATCAGCCTAATGTTGTAACTTATACAACAGGTGTAGAAGCAGTACAACCAAGAGCGTCTATATTGCGAACAGTAAATACGAAAAAGATTCAATTATAATTCCGAGGACGAAATAATGTCTAAAGAGGGGGGTGTTAGGTACCCAGCTTATGAGCAATATAATAACAATAATACTCCCTATATAATCATTATATATGTAGAATAATCAATATGATGTAATTGCGCATGTGCTTCTTGTAGCTTGTATTACTAGTAGAAGGCTCTGGAAGCCTGGAAGCTCTAATCGATAAACCACCCCTTTTGGGCGGCGGCAAGTCAGTCTCGTTCGTCCCGTCTTGTACGTTAGTCGCACTTGTAATCAGTGTAATAAATATAAAAGTGAAATATTCGGAATTAGCTATTAATTAATTCCTGGCGATCCTCCAACGCATAACAATTTTTAACGTCATTTTTTCACGATTATAACAAAAACTATGTGTCTTATCAAGAAATAGTATTACATCCAATTTTCAGATATTTTTGAGACGAATAGTTTTTCTTATAGCCATTTTTCTTGACACATACGTATCATATCCCGTATAGCTTTGCTGGAAGATGGAGTTTTTTATTTTTCAAGAAGCATTTTCAATGGATGAAACCAGAACCGTTGGTAAAAAAATGGCTGGTTAACGAACTCGTCCTTTTTTTAGTCTTTAAAACAGTGTGTCAAAAGCAATCCAATAGGATAATTCCTTCGAAAGTACGGTACTCACAGACGCTTAATGCATATAATTTACCTAAATTCTTTTTTTTTTCACCTGTAATTTATAAATGTAATACAATATTTATTCATTTAAAAAAAGAATTTATTTCAATTCACAGTTGCGCCTTAAAAGTGACATTATTTCATTCCTCTCTATTCTTTCTTTTACATTTCTCCACTTTTTAATTCCTCCCTATACGCTTCCATTAAATTTTTCTGAGTCAATTAAAAGGACTAGCTTTTGCTTCTTCAAAGGGATATTATTCCCTTTCTTTCTATTCTTTCTTTTGCATTCCTCCACTCTAATTCCTCCCAATACGCTTCCATTAAATTTTTCTAAGTCGATTAAAAGGAATAGGTTTTGATTTTTTTGTCTACTCGATGGTGGAACTTTCGATGGAGGAAAATTCACGTATTATAGAGAATTGAGATTCTGAATTTTTTTAAATTCTTTTCTTCTTAACGGGTTCACAATTGAATAAATGCTTGAATAGGGTGGAGCTGAAAGTCATAACCCACATATAGCACACTTTCCGAAAAAACCTGATTTTTTCTTGGGACTTGGTACATATCCGCCTGAAAATTTTATATATTCTTCAATTACAATAATTTTGACGTATTTTATACGAAGAATTGAGTATTTAACTATTTTTAAAAGGAATAGCGTTAATCAATATGATCGAGGGAGAAATTGATAATTTTATATTAGTAATAAATAGGTCGTTTACTTTTTTACTAATGGAACTTTAAAAAATCAACTCAATTACTTTTTTTTTTATTACTTCACACTCCAAATAGAATGAAAATACCAATTTCAAAGATCAAGAATCATATTTGCAGTGTAGATAAATTTATAACGAGAATTATGTATGTCTAATTGCTAGTAAATTACGCCCTCTTAATATAGATTTCACATCGGATAACAATTTATAATTTTTTAAACCATTTTAATGCCGACGGCAATACCACGCTGAAAACATCAGTTCTCGTAAGATCACTGAAGTTAAGCAGCATTGGGCGCGGTTAGTACTTGGATGGGTGACCGTTCGGGAATACTGCGTGCTGTTGGCCCGTCGTAGGTGTGGTGGACCCACACTTGTAGTAAATATCCACCTAGAAACACTACCCGAATCGGGTAGTGAGGCAATGAACTTTCGAGTTCGAACTGCTAATCAATTTTTTTTTTGTAATCATTTTAATTAACACGTGCACCATCTGGTTATTTTATAGATTTGATAACTTTATTCTTTGAACATAATCAACTGTACATCATTAATTTTCTAACTTTACCACAAGAAATGGATGAAGATGAACAATTTCATAAACAATGTTTCTTATATTATACACTGTAAGACCAAAAATGAATTATTCTTTGTTTGGATTCAACCATAACTTTACATAACTGTAGACAATTAGGTTGCAAGAATAAAGTTGTGTGTCTACAAATAACCCTGTAGTGCATTTGTTAATTAATACTGTATTCACTTTTAGAAATTTAGTTCAAAAACTTTTTAAGCTTATACAGTTCTAAAATGTGAAAAACACTGAATAAACGCTGAGAACCCCACAAAACAATTTCCATGCACTTATTTCTTCCTAGACAAATTTTATATTATTTTAAACATCTGCAATTTGGAATAAATTTAAATGTTTTATCTAAATGGCGCTTTTCGAAAGCTAAACAAAATTTTCAATATAATTCATTAAATAAAAAAATACTCATTAACTTTATGTTAAATCGGGTGTGATAGCCATGTGCTTCGCGAGCACATTCTCATCGCGCGCTTTGCGCGCGGCTCGCTTCGCTCGCAAGTTTGAGCGCGCCTAGGGCGCGCACCTGTTGTATCTCGCGCTTCGCGCTCGATGATATGTTTATCTCGCGCTTCGCGCTCGATAATCTGTTCACCTCGCGCTACGCGCTCGGACACATTTACCTGACGCTTTAAACTTGGTTCTTCTAGGTTTTCGCACATCGTGTGCTCGCTATTGCGCGCTTTGCGGGCTAATACTCTCATAGTAAACTTCATCGTTATGAC
Organism: Andricus quercusramuli; assembly: GCA_932178445.1. NCBI lineage: Eukaryota > Metazoa > Arthropoda > Insecta > Hymenoptera > Cynipidae > Andricus > Andricus quercusramuli. The sequence goes on from CAKNXH010060748.1 coordinate 108,626, forward strand.
TTGCTTTTGGTTTAATTACGTCAGTTTTACATAAAAAGAAGAAATAATTTACTTAAGGTTCTATCGACCTTAAGGAACACCTCATCAAGACACTCGCGCTTCTCGCTCGATATTTTCTTTCAGAATCATGTAAACCTCGCGCTCCACGCTCGTTTCTGTTCATCGTACAATAGAAACGCAAAAGTTTGAGCGCCTTGCGGCACGAGATTTGTTCGTCGCGCTTCGCACCGACTATATGTTATGTTCTATGTTCTTCAGATAAAAATGACTAAATTTGTATTTGATATCAAATGAAGAAGGAAATTCCATTACTGAAGCGTATATTTCCGTATCTTTCTAATAAATCATACAATTTGAATGATTTTTTCCAACTACCTGCAAAGGGGAGAAAAAAAGTATCTAAGTCGTTTTTTGAACACGTATATGATAAATTTTAAAATGATTATTGAAAAATGGACATTTGACAAAAACCGGATGGGGGGGGGGGGGAGTCAAATCTTATACAAATCTAATACCTTCTCTGGACTAGAATGTAAAAATACAAATTTTCAAGTACCGTATGAGCATTAATGATAGTTATTTTATTGTTTTAATGTTTAGAAATAGTATTGAGAACATAAAAACAATGAAGTATTCTAAAAAAACACACACGAGATGGAAAAGAAATGAAATAAGCAAAGTTTTGATGAGAATGTGCCCACTTATCGGGCGGGTTTTTTCACTGTTAATGTAATTTTTACAAATAATACAAAAACTACACATCCTATCAAGATGTGACCAATAACAAATTTGTAGATCTTTTTTGAGTGTATAATTTTTGTTCAATCGTTATTTGTCGTAACTTGCATAGTTTGACCGTAAAATCAAATTTTTTTAGTTTTAATTATTTTTTGTGCAATAAAAATGTGAATTTTCAATTTTTCAAGAAAATTCAAAAAGTCGTTATGATAACCTTGTAGGGCGTGCAAAAAGAAACACTTTTCTTGTCCTGACTTTTTTTCATATCGTGCGTTGTTTGGCTCAAAATGTTAATTTTCGTTTGTTTTTTTGGATTTTGAAAATGCTATAGCTCTGACAATTTTACTTTTATCGAAAAAAGTCATGAGGATGAATTGTTCGAATTTCCATGTGCTATGAAGAGCCGTAAATAAAAGTTTCAAATTTCGAAAAAAAATGGTCACAAAAATTTCAAAAATGCTCTAACTTTTTGAAATTTTGTCCAAAATAGCTGGCTGACGAACTCGTTCTTTCTTTTTACATTCTTGTGAAGTGTGCCAAGGAGCAATCCAATCGGACAATTTTTTCAAATGTTATCGTGGTTACAGACTACAACGACAACGACGACAACAACGACAGACAGACACCGACGTAAAAACTATTTTTTTTGTAACGCACGCACGAAATGTTCGCTTTTCGAGGTATGTATTGCGTGCGGGAAGTGACCAATTCCAAAGCCCTGGTAAAAAGCAATTATAAAAAGACTTTTTCTAGCTGCTGCGCTTGCGCTCTTTGAGCAAGATTACTTTTTCTAGCTGATGCGCATTTTCCGGAAATTTTTGGATTTTTTCCAAAAAGCTTTGTATACCTTGAATTTCTGGGAATTTCCGGTAATATACATATACACCGGAAATTTCCGGAAATTTTTGGTAATTTTACCATAAATTTCCAAAAATTACCATAAATTTCCAAAAAAATTATTCTTTTTGTTTCTCAAATCGAAGATTTCCTGCATTTGTTACAAAAAATATCGTGTGCAACAGGTGCTGAAAGTAGACAGTTGCAACTCTTGTGAAGTTTACAGTACTTGCCATCGGCTCATCTTCGGGTCGTTTCCGGCTTGTCTTCGGCTCGTTTACAGCTCGCCTTCGGCTCGCTTCCAACTCGCCTACGACTTGCCTACAACTCCCCTTCAACTCGCCTCTGGCTCGTACAGCAAACTTCACACTCGTGTGGAACTGCCTACTTTCCGCACTTGTAGCACAATATACTATTCTGACTCAGGGGGTCTCAAAACGTCGACATTTGATGGAATCCGCGAAAGTCATTTTTCACATAAAACCAATGCCTTCTCATTATGATGAGAGTGTAAAAATACGTTTAAGTCGAATCTAAATTGTGGAAACGGGAAGGCGTAGTGGTCCAGAAATGGATTTTTGCAAGCAAATACGTCCACAGGATACATTTCTTAACCAATTAATCCGGTAGCCAGTAACACTTCTGTGTCCTCTAAAAGTGCGATGCTGTAATTTTGGCTTAAAATGTCCGAGAAAGTCCCCTGATTGTGAATATCAAGGTTACTTTTTCGAAATCTGCTGCAACAATTTTTTGAACAATTTTTTACATCAATTACATTATTTTTTAGGATAAAAATTTTCTAAAATTATTTTCGGAGAGTTCATGAAAAAAAACTTCTATGTCTCAAAAAATGTTGCATGCAAAGATCCGTTTTCAAATTCGAGCGTTATAAACAATTGAATTTGAACTAAAATTGACATATTTGCTGCAATATTACAGTTAAGATTTTAGATTTTTTTAGATATTTATCTGGTAGCTTCCTCACAATCTTTCTCTCTGTTACCACTCTAAAAACATCGTTCTTCTGTTAATAACAATTGTTATCAACAAAATCGTAGATTTACCGAATCTGATCTTTTTACTCGCGTTGCTTGAATCAGACACCGAGAAAAACTTTTAGCTCTCTTGAATTTGCTCTTAATTCAAAAAATTTATTAATCACGGCCTTATAAATAATCAGTTGCAAAATAATCTTTGGTCTGTCCCAGCTGCAATTTTACAATTAAGATTTCCTATTTTTTTAGTTATTTATCTGGTAGCTTCCTCATAATCTTTCTCTCTGCTACCACTCTGAAAGCAACGCTCTCTTGCTAATTACAATTGATATTAACCAGAATTTGCATTTTAAAATATTGTTTCGTAATATTTTATGTTTTTGATTTAACGCAAGAAAAATCATTTGCGTTAACACCTCACATCAGTACTAACATTTGATCCGATTACAACTCAATAAAATTTTTTTTTGTAAAAAAGTTTTGTATGAATGATTGTAATTTGCTCTTTGTCTTAATATGTATAGTATGAACGGTTTTGGTGATGCCGTTTTGAGAACCGTTGTAATCGTATCAAATGTTAGTACTGATGTGAGGTGTTAACGCAAATGATTTTTCTTGCGTTACAGCAAAAACATAAAATATTACGAAACAATATTTTAAAATGCAAATTCTGGTTAATATCAATTGTAATTAGCAAGAGAGCGTTGCGTTCAGAGTGGTAACAGAGAGAAAGATTATGAGGAAGCTACCAGATAAATAACTAAAAAAAAAATAGGAAATCTTAATTGTAAAATTGCAGCTGGGACAGACCAAAGATTATTTTGCAACTGATTATTTATAAGGCCGTGATTAATAAATTTTTTGAATTAAGAGCAAATTCAAGAGAGCTAAAAGTTTTTCTCAATGTCTGATTCAAGCAACGCGAATAAAAAGATCAGATTCAGTAAATCTACGATTTTGTTGATAACAATTTTTATTAACAGGAGAGCGATGTTTTCAGAGTGGTAAAATCTTAACTGTAATATTGCAGCTGGAACAGACCAAAGTCTTTTATTAAGAAATTCAAAAAATTGCATACGTATAGTTGTTATAAAAAGGACCATTTTTAACATTTATCTATCAACAAAAGTTTTAACTCCGTCGGAAATTTTCTGTTTCCTCGTGGAGCAAGTGTCCTGAAAAATTATTTACATTTTTTTCGAAAATTTTCGTTCCAATAGTTGCCGAGATATGCAGCCGCAAATATGTTAATTTTAGTTCAAATTCAATTGTTTATAACGCTCGAATTTGAAAACGGATCTTTGCATGCAACATTTTTTGAGACATAAAAGTTTTTTCTCATGAACTTTCCGAAAATAATTTTAGAAAATTTTTATCTCAAAAAATAATTTAATTGATGTAAAAAATTGTTCAAAAAATTGTTGCAGCAGATTTCGAAAAAGTAACCTTGATATTCACAATCAGGGGACTTTCGCGGACCTTTTAAGCCAAAATTACTGCATCGCACTTTTAGAGGACACAGAAGTGTTACTGGCTACCGGAATAATTGGTTAAGAAATGTATCCTGTGGACGTATTTGTTTGCAAAAATCCATTTCTGGACCACTACGCCTTCCCGTTTCCACAATTTAGATCCGACTTGAACGTATTTTTACATTCTCATCATAATGAGAAGGTATTGGTTTTATGTGAGAAATGACTTTCGCGGATTCCATCAAATGTCGACGTTTTGAGACCCCCTGAGTCAGAAAAAATAGTTTTTACGTCGGTGTCTGTCGTTGTCGTCGTTGTCGTTGTAGTCTGTAACCACGATAACATTTGAAAAAATTATCCGATTGGATTGCTCCTTGGCACACTTCACAAGAATGTAAAAAGAAAGGACGAGTTCGTCAGCCAGCTATTTTGGACAAAATTTCAAAAAGTTAGAGCATTTTTGAAATTTTTGTGCCCATTTTTTTTCGAAATTTGGAATTTTTATTTACAGCTCTTCATAGCACATGGAAATTCGAACAATTTATCCTAATGACTTTTTTCGATAAAAGTAAAATTGTCAGAGCTATAGCATTTTTAAAATCCAAAAAAACAAACGAAAATTAACATTTTGAGCCAAACAACGCACGATATGAAAAAAAGTCAAGACAAGAAAAGTGTTTATTTTTGCACGCCCTACAAAGTTATCATAACGACTTTTTGAATTTTCTTGAAAAAGTAGTCGAAAACATATACATTATCTGAAAATGACCTCTGAGTCTTAACAGAGGACAGTGTCTTGTTTCAACGGTTTTATGCCGTTTGTTTGCATATCATTATATATTATTATTTTGCAGTTAATTGTTTATGAGGCCGTAATTAACCAATTGTTTGAATTAGGAGCGAATTTAAGAGAGATAAAATTTTTCCTTTGTGCTTGATTCAAGCAACGCCAATAAAGGGAGCAGATTCGGTATATCTAGGATTTTGTCGATAACGATTGTTATTAACAACAGAACTATAATTCTAGAAGCTGGGATTGTTTATAGGGCCATAGTTAACAAATGATTTGAATTAAAAAAAAATCTATAAAATTCAAGGTTTTTGTTTTATATCTAATTTTAAAAACGAAAGCTATATCAAATATCCGCATTTGTTCATAAAAATCGTTATTAACAGAAAAACGATTGAGATTTTTGCAATCTAACCAAATTGTTTGTAATCAAGGTAATTTTCCCAAGATCTTTTGCGGACTTTTTAAGTCAATTATTATATTCCAATACTTTTAAAAATACAGCAGCAAAATTTTTGATTTCAACGATATGATTTTTTAGAATTGTCAGTCAGAACTAATGAAGGCTGACTTAGAAATCACAAATTTCTGTTATGAATTGTATTTCACTATTATGAACAATATATTTAAACAAGTTCAACAGTAAATCAGTTTGTTCTATAAAAAAAAATTAAAAGTTAATGTTAGGATGATGATATATCATTAAAAGATTATTTTTGAAGTGACTCTTTTTTGGGGACGTTAGCGATAGGGATAGGAGTGAATTTGAAAAAACAAACGACTGCACGACTGTACGGCCGAGCAGGGTCTATCTCTCCCCTATTTCTGCTCCCATCACCATCTCAAACCTCTCTCTTTTTTATTTATTATGTGAGAAGTTGTAGGCTCAGGAATAGGGTGACCAGAAAAAAACACTTTTGATTTTCTTAGGAGTGAAGGGAAAATAACGGTAGTTTATGCGATTGTACAAGCCTGATTTTTTATTTTTTTATTTTAAACAATATTTAGAGGTGGCCCATCGCCTTTCAAGTTCTTATGTAATTAACATGGGTAAACTTAACTTTTTTTTTCATTCAAGATTTCAATTATGATTTTTTGAGACTTCATATTCAGCGTCAAGAAAAATTTACTTTGCGAGCCTTTATTTTCGCAAATTCATTAATGAGATAAGAAAAATCTAGTAATTGTAACAGAATGTTTCTAATCGACAAGAGCGCGAGAGAGCTCAACCTATCATCTGTCATAGTCGATCATAAATACGTTTCCATTAATTTCAGCTTGGAAAAACTTCGTTCTGTGGTTGCATCTGAAACAGCCCTGCTTAAAATGTCAGATGAAAACCATTTAGAAACCAGATAGGGACCGGGTAGAAATCTATCTAGTTTCTAACTGTCTCTGAACGGTTCTTAACTGGTCTGAATTCCAATATCTGGAATGTAAACGGATCCTAACCGGTCCTTGTATGGGAAATGGTAACAAAATAAGTTAAAAAAACTTTCTAACCGGTCCTAACCGGGTTCTACCCGGAATTCGGGAACAGAAATGAAATATTGTCAGACTGAAGTTAGTTTCTAACGGGTCTCTAGCCGGTTTCTAAAAGGCACTAGATACTGGTGTGTCATTTAACCGGTCCTAACGGGTTTTATCCGGCGATCGAAAAGAGAAATTCAATATTGTCACACTGAAGTTAGTTTCGAACGGGTCTCTAACCGGTTTCTAAAAGGCACTATGTACTGGTGTGTCTTTTAACTGGTCCTAACGGGTTTTATCCGGTGATCAAAAAGAGCAATTCAATATTGTCAGACCAAAGTTAGCTTCTAACTGGTCTCTAGTCGGTTCTTAAAAGGCACTTGATACTGGTGTGTAATCTAACCGGTCCTAACCGGGTTCTATCCGGCGATCGAATAGACAAATATATTCAGACTAAAGTTAGCTTGTAACTGGTCCCTAACCGTTGCCTAAAGAGCACTTGGCACTTATGTGTGTTCTAACCGGTCCTAAACGCGTTTTATGCGGTGAGCGAGAAGAGAAATTAAATATTGTCAGACCAAAGTTAGCTTCTAACTGGTCAGTAGATAGGCAGGGAGCGTTCTAACTCAAGATTCCTGTTACCGACATGTTACCGACATGGTTCTGTTCCATGCTAAAAAACCGTGGTTCATGTTAAATTTAGAAGGTTCGAGATTTACATGGGGGGGGGGGGGGCGTTTAAATTGATGAATTAATGATGACGTAATATCCGCTTTTACATTTCATAGGATGTGATAATTGCAATGGAATGTTGTTTTTCAAATTTAAGAATCATTTTTCTAAGAAGCGAGTTTGATTTTTTCAATAACAAATTCCTTAGCGGCTCACCCTTTGATACTTGCCGACAAACGAACTGTTAAGGTTATATATTTTTCATAGAATTGGGCAACAAACGTAAGTGTAACGTTGCTCAATCTTCAATAAGTACATTCCAGAAGTATAATGTGTCATTCATATGACGTCATCTCTTTGATATTTTTTTAATAACAAACCCCTTGACGATATTGCCTTCAATGTTGCCGACAAACGAATGGTTTAAACATTTATAACTACGTCATAAGTATGGGAGCCTGTCTTTTGATTTTTCAAATAACACGTTTGGTCTAAACAGTTCTTAAAATTCCAATCTCAGGTTTCTGTAAACAACTTCAAGGTTGTTCATCATTTTAATGAAGCATTTCGTGTAAAAATTTCAAGATTATTTATGGACTTAATGACACATTACATTACGTTCTGAAACGTTTCCATAGAATTGCATCATTCTTAGAAATGATGTCAATTTTCTAAAAAAAATGAGAGGAGAGGGAAAATATTATAAAAGCGAGAAAATTCTTTTCTTCCACCAGTCTGTAGTTGGATGTCAAGAAGTGTGGGACGGTGGCACGATCTGAAAATTCGTATAGATCTATTTCTGAAAAATTTCAAGAACTCAAAGAACTGATTCATCTACAATCAGATATTCGAAAGCTTACAAGAAAATTAAAACTATAAATCTTGAAGATAACAAGCAGTGAAAAAATATGGATTTCTCCAAATTAAACAAAACCGCCCTCAATGAAGACTTTCTTCCATCAATTAAGCTGACAGATCTAGAAATTAACAAGAAATACGAAATCACAGATATCAAGAAAGCTAAAACAAAATATGGGATGAGAACGTTCGTAATCATGGAAAACAAATTCTCCGTTTTACTACCTCAAAGAATCGCTAAACTGTTCGAAGAGGATGAAACATTGTTCATGCACACGAAGAAAGCTTGTGAAGATCAACATCTTGGCATGGTGTATTTGGGTGGCAAATGCAATTCCATTGAATTCGTGGAAAAAAATATGTAAAGTGTACAGTTTTCTACTTATCGCTCAGTAACTGAAAGCTCTCAGTTTCATCAACATCATCATGTCTTATACTCCTCAAAATCAAATGTTACATTCAACTCCATACAATCTGAATTCATCATTCACAAAGCAAATTATCGTGGGTGCTGAATTAAAAAAAGATGGAAGGTTAGCATCATCGGTGAAACTGTTAGCTAGTCATCCTCATGCAAGCATAACCTTGAATCTTGATGAGTGGAAATTGTTCAAAAGTTATTTCAACATCATTTCAATGCACTTTGATGCTCAAGAGAAGCAATAATGTATTGACTGTGGAAATTTCCGTATACACATGACTATATCTTATGGAGATTACATAGTGGCTTTGGAGCAAATTCAAGAAACTGAAGTTGAAACCAGAAAATATTACCCATTCATACTACAAGAAACAACGTTTGCTGTTCTCCAGGAAGTCACTCCTTGCATCAACCGGTATCTTCTAGAACAGAGTGTTATGCCGTTCCAATGTACGAAGGATGTTATCATTAAAACCATTGCTGAATGTGTTTGGTGTAATGTGAAATCACCGTGTGTGAAAAGTGTCAAATCTTATATACAAAAAAATTATGTTCATTTAAAGAATAAGGCAATGAAAAAATTGGTATAAACTAGTCTCATGCGATTCGAAAGTCTGTTTCTTGAAATGATTACTTTCCACAATCAGAATGTGTGTGAAGAAGTGATTCAGAAATTAGCAGAACTCAGATGTGTGAATGGTACCTTTGTACATTAAAATTTCGATGTATTTAATAGTATGAGAATCTAAATAAAAAATATATAATTTAAACGAAACCTCGCCTTTTTCATTTACTAGATTGAGGGTAGGTAGATGTGTAAGTAAAAAGATATATATGTTTGAAAATAATTAACTGTATTCAGAAGAAAAAACTTATTATTAATACAAAAGATCCTTATAAACTAGACATTCCTATCCAACTATTGTGAGAATCATCAAAACCTAGCCATTTTACAAACAGCTCATTTTCACGTTTTTTCAGTACCTTTTCCACAAGATAAATGTCTGAATTTCTAACTCTGCCAAGTTCTTGTTCATAAAAACTACCTGCAATAGCTTCATCTTGATAATCTTTAAGCATGTACGTCACTGGTTCAGTATTCTCAATATGACTTATGGTAAATATTTCAGTTGTCCAATTCGGTGTATATCCTTTCTCAAAAACATGCTTAAATTTACTTATACGTACTTTATCTCTAACTTTAAATTTAGCTTCTTTAACTGCTTGTTTCACATTGAAATTTTCGTATACATCGAACAACAATTTTTTCTCATTTTGCTTATTATCATCTTTTGGTTTCATTCTAATAGTCTGGTGCTTGGTATCGTTGTAGGACAACATTAAATCTTTCAAAATATCTATCCACTTATAATTACCCTGCAAGCTAAATTGCATCCACATTTTGTTTTTTAAGGTACGATTAAATCGCTCACAAATTGATGCTTTCAAGTTACTAAATGTCGAGTAAAAATTTATTGTATATTGCTTCATAATATTTTCAAAATGTGAGTTGTAAAATTCTTTCCCTCTATCAACATGTACATTTTTTGGTACGCGTCCTTTATCAAGTACAGATTTCATGGCTGCAGCTACATCTTCACCCTTCTTGGATTTAACAGGAACAGCCCAAGCAAATTTTGAAAATATGTCAATTACAGTTAAGATGTACTTGTATCCTTTGTTTACTCTCTCGTATGGCTGGATTTCAACCAGATCAGCTTGCCATGTCTCATCAATGCCACGGATGTCAAAATGTCGACGTTGGTAATTTCTTCTAGCTGACTTATGCAGCTCTTTCACCAACTGCTGCTTCTCAACGTCCATTTTTGAGTGCATTCAGTCTAGTGTCTACTTGACTAATGAGCTCTGCATTTCGATATACTAGTTTTTGAATTGATTCAACGTCAATTTTCACATTTTTTAAAAGTTTATCTATAGAATTTTCTAAAGTCTCAACCATCATATTATTGTTGACTACTTCAGTTCGCAAGGAAGCTATAACATTGTAGATAGTCTGAAGTTCACGCTGTATCATATGTTGCATCATATTCAGATTAACGGCATCATTCTGCTCTTGAGCATCAGCCACTTTACACAACCTTTTATTATTCATATCATAATCTCCTGCAGATGTGACTTTAAAGCCAAATCCAGGAGGACCACGACTTGTACTCTCCGTTCGCTTAGTATGACGTCCGAATACATCAATGCTCATCTTGTAAATAATGAAAATCTTGACAAAACACTCATTAATATATAATTCCAGCTTCTTGTAGTTCTTCAATAATTGATATAATTTCGTTTGTGTGACTTGGATTTCCAGCTGCTTGAGATACTAGCAGTAAACGTAATCTATCCACTAATTCATTTGGATCATCCCAGTAAATGTAGTCTAATTTATTATCATCTGTGCTAATCATATATTTTGGAATTAAACCCTTACCTGGTGAAAAACGCTTCTTATTTTATTTATTAGTTTTTGAGGGTGATGATACATTTATTGCTTTAGCTATGAAATTTTGAAACTTCAAAGTTCTATTATCACGAAGTGCCCCATCAACCTTATAAAATTTTTCATGTGCATTTGTTGAAATTATGATTTTTTTATAATTTTCAAAGTCATCTAAGCTTATTGAATTTTCTGCTGGATCCTTTTTAAACAAAAGTTCCAACAAGCCTTTAGTTGTTGGATAATTGCTTTCACCCATAATAATATGGTTCGATTCAAAACTTATTGGTGAATCACCAATCATTATTCTATTGTTAGTTAATTTTCGTACACCAAATGTAACATCTAGATCCTTTTTTCTTTTTTCTAACATTTCAAGATAATTTTTCACAATACTATCCCATGAAGTGGTACCTATTGTTTCTTCAGAAACTTCTGATGTTTTTGAATCTGTATCCACAGCTGATTTAAATGAAGTTTCAGCATAATCTTCTAGCTGCGAATCTTCTTCAGATTCACTCTTTACTTCATTTTTGACTTTATTCTTGACTTCATCTTCAACTGGATCAATTTTTTTAACAGTTTCAAAACCATTGACTATTTTCTCAAGCGGTGTAATGATTGGCCTAAAGGTATCATTAAATGTCTGCT
>CAKNXH010060748.1:124978-153594 GCA_932178445.1 Andricus quercusramuli
TGTGGACCAGGCACGAAATTAGCAAAACGACTTGCGCGAGGTGATCCTAGAATCAATCCTCTTGACGCTGCATGTAATGAGCACGATATCGCTTATTCACAAAATAGAGAAAACGTTGAGGCAAGAAACGTAGCTGATAGAGTATTAGCTGAAAATGCTTGGAAACGTGTATTATCTAGAGAGTCAGATATAGGCGAAAATGTGGCTGCTTGGGGGATGACTAATGCAATGAAAATCAAATCAAAATTTGGTATGGATTTCAAAAATAACAGGTCTGCTGCCACACTCAAAAAAATCATTACAGCAGCTAAAAAATCAATGATACCAAGTAATGATGGACAAACCGTTATTAAATCTGCTCTTAGAGGGGCACGCGCAGCTGTAAAAAAAGCTGGCGGGAAGAGAAGTGTAAAAAAACCTCGCATTTTACCAGTTCCAAAGAAATTGAGTGGTTTTCTACCCTTTCTTATACCTACCTTTGCTGGTCTAAGTGCTACTGGAGCACTAGCTGATGGAGCTGCGGGAATAGCTAAAGCTATCAATGATTCAAATGTTGCAAAACGTCAGCTTGAAGAAAGCAAACGTCATAATGAAGCAATGGAAGCCATTGCTGTGGGGAAAGGCCTTTATTTGAAACCATATAAAGAACGTCACCATTCATTTATCAATTTGAATATCCCCCCCCCCCCATGTCAATCTCGAACCTTCTAAATTTAACATGAACCACGGTTTTTTTAGCATGGAACAGAACCATGTCGGTAACATGTCGGTAACAGGAATCTTGAGTTAGAACGCTCCCTGCCTATCTACTCTGGTCTATAATCGGTACCTAAAGGGCACTTGACACTGGTATGTCTTTATATCGGTCCTAACCGGGTTCTATCCGGCGATCGAAAAGACAAATTAAATATTGTCAGACTAAAGTTAGCTTCTAACTGATCTCTAACCGGTTCCTGAAGGGCACTTGCCACTGGTGTGTGTTCTAACCGGTCCTAACCGTGTTTTATCCGGCGTGCGAAAAGAGGAATTAAATATTGTCAGTCCAAAACTAGCTTCTAACTGGTCTGTAACCGTCTCCTAAAGGGCACTTGACACTGATGTGTCTTTTAGTCGGTCCTAACCTGGTTCTATCCAGCGATCGACAAGAGAAATTAAATATTGTGAGACCAAGGTTAGCTTCTAACTGATCTCTAACCGGTTCCTAAAGGGCACTTGACACCGGTGTGTGCTGTAACGAGACCTAATCGGGTTCTATCCGGTGATCGAATAGAGAAATTAAATATTGTCAAGGACCAAAGTTAGCTTCTAACTGGTCTCGAGCCGGTTCTTGAAACGCATTTGACACTGGTATGTATTCTAACCGGTCCTAATCGGGTTATATCCGGTGATAGGATAGAGAAATATTGTTAGACTGAAGTTAGCTTCTTACTGGTCCTTAACCGGTTCTTTAAAAGCACTTAACACCGGTTTGAATTCTAGCCGGTCCTAATCGGGATCTATCCGGCGATCGGAAAGAGAAATTCAATATTATCAGAGTAAGGTTAGCTTCCAACTGGTCTCTAGCCAGTTTCTAAAAGGCACTTGATACTGGTGTGCACTCTCAGCGGTCCTAACCGGTCCTATCCAGCGATCAAAAATAGGAATCAAATATTGTCAAAGACAATAGGCGACGGTTACAACCCGGGGAAGAAATTCGGTTAGAAGCCGGTTATAGTCCCAGAGACAAAATACAGATAGAGACCGGTTAGGGCCGGTTGAGAACCAAAGAGGAATATTATGCGGACCCAGTTACAAACCAGTTAGGTGACGGTTAAAACCCCGAGACAAAATTCGTACAGGGTCGATAAACAACCTGTTAGGAATCGGGTACAAATATTACAAGATGCCGGATAAAAAGCGGTTAGATGCCGGTTACAAACCAGGGACGAAATCCGGTTAGAGACCGGTTAGGGCCGGTTAAGAACCAGGTAGGAATATAATGAGGACCCAGTTACGAACCAATAGGTGACGGTTACAATCCGGGCATGAAATTAGGATCGTGGCCGTTTAAGAACCGGTTAGGGATCGGGTACAAATATTCCAGTATGCCGGATTGATACCGGTTAGGTACCGGTTACTACCCGGGGACAAATTACGGTTAGAGACCGGTTATGGCCAGTTAGAACTCATTTCTAACCGGGTTATAACCGGGTTCTATCCGAAATTTTAAGCAGGGAGGAGTTGTCAACGAAATTTTTAATGCTACCCATGCGTTTGGGAAGAATGCACTTAAATAATTCTGTTAGTTATTTAATGACGTATTGACGTGGGGTAGCGAAGGAATCACGATTGGTCATGTCGAAGTCGACGAATAGGAAGCAAGACCTTTCATCACCATTCTTACAAAAACTTCTAGATACCTTTTGTCGAATTAATCCAAGAAATGAGTCCATGAGCCTATCCAGTAAGGCACTCCTTTTGCACCCAAAAAAGGTTTTGGGTTTTTGTAGAAAATTGGTACAGATGTAGCCTCCGGAAGCTACGAACACGATCGTTCACCGAACGATCGATCCCGACGCAACTGGAGGTGATACGTCGTCCGAATCGTCACTCCCCACAACACCAGGAGTTGAACGAGTCGGGAAATCACTGAACAAACACACTTAAAGCACTGAAGGTGACGCTAACTTTAAGCTACTCAACTGTCCGAAACTTCCATAAGAAACATTGGACTTCTAACCGTTGCGGCACCGGATCATTGGCTACACTCGCCTACACCTTGGTGAATACTGAAAAACCAGAAAAAGGGGGTACGAAACCTAAACAGGGAGCTTCAAACCACCAACCGACCCCCCCACTCCCACCAAAGGGAAAGCGCCTGAAACTCAAAGAACAGAGAGAGACCTTCAAGGAGAAAGAGCATTGGGCGAAAACCATTCGATCAACAATGAAACCTTGAAGGTCACTCAACCAGAAATAACAACATCAAATCAAATTATTAACACATTCTGAACGATAAAATTTAGAACATCTATAGGTATTGTCACAGTATCTAGCAGCATATATTTCAAATTCAATAGCTCAGTGCATCGTTCTTTGCCGTTAACATCAGTTTCATTGTCATGAGTCAGTTTTTCTTCTAACTGAGAGCAAATTAGTCTCAAACTATTGTCTCCAGGGATTTTTTTTATTTGTATAGAAGTGATCAAATCTTATTATGATTTTCTACTGGCTTAAGTCGTTCTTTGATTGATTCACATGCAATATCTAAAATGACGTAAAAAATTGACTTCAGAAATCGTTTTGGCTCTTCTATTGGTTCGTCTGGTATTTTATAATCGAATTGCTTCTTTTCATTTCGCGTACGCCCCTTTTTTCGAAAACCGGTTCTTCTTCTAAATCTTCTGCGGTTTCTTTGGCGATTATTAAAGCGGTCTCACAACTCTTATTTCGGTAATCTTCTGAAAATGTCTGACAGGATCATAAGAGTTTACTAATCACTAAAAGATCTGTGGAAGTAATCTGTGATACCAAGCACCCATTGATACAAGAAATTAAAAATCACAGCTCTATCAAAGCTGATCTGATGTTCTTCACATCATACCTAAATGGTTTCACGCTATCAGATCTATTTTTTCATCAAGTAATACAAAGCGGTCCGGAGAACAATACATAATTTCGTTGAATTATCTCAAAAAGTGAAACAGATTAATTACATGATTTTGTTGCATCACCGAATACTAAGTTGATGCTATGATTTCCGCATGGTAGATAACTTGCTCCAGGATTCATCTCGAGAATTCTCGCTTGAACTCCATTAAAGATAAAATTTTTTGGAATGTCAACAAAAAATGATGACATGAGGATGACAATTAGATAAGGATCAATTGTTTGTAATTATATTTTTAACTATTTCAAGTAACTGAAGACACTATTTGTGGATACACAATCAAGAATACGTAAAAATCGTTTCTTTTTTCACTAAGAAAAAAATGAATTTTGAAATAATGATGAGTAATGAGTATGACAAGTGGATAATAACTATTTGTTTTTTCCTTCCAGCAACAACAAAAATTAAGAAAAAATGTTTTCACCTTCCTGAAACATTATAATTATGTGACGCCAGGCAGATGTTCAGGTGTTGACCAGGGTAACATAAGCTGAAAAGGGTAGTAATAAATAAAAAAGTAGATTAGGTGTAGGTCACATAATTCTATCATTTTGACTATAAATTTTCTTTCATGTAGTATAGAAAATAATTTTTTTTTGTTCCTTATCCAGTTGTCATTCTCATATTTTCATAAATTCCTAAATTCCAGTGCATATATTGAACATATTTAGCAGGCTTTAAAAAGTCCTTACTATATTTTTGTGATCTTGTGAAATATACGCAGTTTTCAAATTCATGAGATGGAAAACTGCGTTACGACCAATTTTCTTTTCTCGCCCTCCCGCACAGAAGACATTTCTCCCCTCAGTTTTCGCGTCTTCAAAGCAGACTTCTTGGGAAACAAATGCTTCTATACTTTGATCAAATTTTCATAATTAAAAAATATTCCAAAAAACTTTTATCATTAATGCTGAAAATTTTCATTTTTGATTCTTATCCAGTTTTCATTCTCATGTCTTCAATTAAATTACTGTCGATTTGGCATATGGAACACTTATTTAAAAAGTTTTAAAAGTATTTTTCATAAAATTAGTTTTCTACAAACGGCAGAAAAACATTTACATTCTTTCGGATTTCAACAAATTTTATAACTTAATCCTTAGATCCCTTCAAATTTGAGGATCATTTTCTCTGAGCGAAACGAGAAAGTTGTGAAACGAGAAAAAGTGCGTGCTTGTGGGACGCGAAGTTCTCGTTTGTCGGAGGCAGTATTTTTCCGGTCACGGCCGTAAAAGTATACTTTTAAGGATTGCACGCATGCGCTATTAGTCCAAGCGGCGACACTCTCCTGGCTCTCTCTTCTGACGCATGCGCGGTACATATGACAGATATTTGTAGACTGTATTATACAGTAATACAGTTGTACAGAGCATGCCGGTCGTTAACACGCAGCAACACAGTTATTCAAAATGATTGTTGTATTTTCCTTGCGGGGGGTCTCGGCCCCCCCCCCTCCCGAACCCCTCACGGGGGCTCCACCCCTCGAGGCTCCGCCGCGGACCCCGTCTCCCAAATTAAAGTTTCTCACCCGACACCCTCTCGCATACGAGAACCATATCGGTTTTGCATACAATATCGTGTGTCACTCCGCAGCAAACCTTTGACGATCTCGCCAGCTGTTTGCAGTACTCGACTATGCGCGCGCGCTAGTACGCCTCGTCCTGCAAACATCGGCCTCTGACGTCAAAGACGTGGTTTGCTGAGTCGTAACACAATATACTATTTTCAAATGTTGAAATAAGTGTCTATTAACCAGATTTAAAAAAAACGTGATTTTTGTTAACATTTCGAAAAATTCTAACTTGATTACAAATTATTTTTCCTCAAATATGATGATTTCATGATTTCAATAAATCTACCGGATAGTTTTTTCGTCTTCAATGACATTGCATCTCGTTTGCAAATACGGTTTATACTCAAAACTTATTCAATATTGAGCTACAGTGTTACGGGCAAGATATCATGAACGAATGATCATTTTGGGGGTCCGAAAGTCGTGATCAAAGGACAAAGTTTTCCAGAATTTGTTGAAGTGATAAAAAATAAGAAAAGTTGATTGGATAGGATAGTTCGGGACAAGTTTAAGCTTCTGCGTTATCTGGCCAAAGGTACATCATGTTAGGTAATAAACTGCTTAAGCTAAATTATGGAAGAAAGAGTAAAGATTTTGTCTAGATGACTTTAGACGCAATAAAGATAATAATTGCTCGAGACAATATTCAATACTAAACTAGGATCTATTTAATATTATATAAGCTGAAACGATTATGTAACTAGAATATTGGGGTTGATAAGAGATAGTTTAAATGGTTTCTTTGAATTATATTCGTCATGCCTAAGCTCTATTATAACGTATATATTTTAAAAACCTATCATACATTTTCTAAATGAGTATCGCTCCTATACCTATTATTTATTTGGTCATTCGGCTAGGGGGCCAAAATATCTCAGTCCAAATAAGATATTAGAGGAGGAGCACAGATCCTTGAATGGACTAGTGAAGAAGCTATTACTGATCTTGAGACCTAGAATCGAAAAAACAGGTACAAAGTTGTCATCTTACCAGACACCTGAAATCGCAGGTCCAGACAGGTACAGAGTAAAATCTTATGCCGGCGCATGGGATGGCCCTTTTGGAATGCGCATGGCGCATTCCAAAAGGGCATAAGTGCCACCATTTGGCAGCCCAAAAATGCATAAGTGCCAAAATTGGGGATTAAAAAAGGCACAAGTACTAACGTTTAGCATTCCAAAAGGGTATAAGCGTTAAAGTATATAATTACAAAAAAGAATGAGCGCCTAAATTCGGAACACCAAAAGGGCATAAGCGCTAAAGTTTGAGATACCAAAGGGGCATCAGTGTCAACGTTCGGCATACCAAAAGGGGATAAGTACAACAGTTCTCATTCTCCTTATTGGGGAGACAAAGAATGTTCTGGATAGATTGAGACAATTTAGTGTTTTTTCTGCTTAAAGTGTTAAATAAATAAAAGAGAAGAAAACTAAGGAAATATTGTTTTTAAATCACTATTATGGAAGCTTTTCTTTTAGTCTGATATTTATAATCATTTTTAGTATCATAAGAAACCTACTATAATCACTGTATTTTCGAAGTGAAATAAAAATATAAAAGTTAAACATTTCAACTACTATTCAAAATAGGCAACGCACCCTTGTTTGTAGGCGTAGGGTTTCATAGCTTTGAACTTGAAACTTTGACACTCATGCCCTTTTTTCTGTGCCAAACCTTGGCACTTGTGACCTTTCGGAATTTCAAAGTTGGCCGCTCATGCGCATTTAATGTGCCAAACTTTAGCGCTTATGCCCTTGTAATGTTTCAAAAATCAGCACTTATGCCTTTTTAGAGTTCCAAATTTTGTCGCGTATACCCTTTTGTCGATGCAAACCTTAGCACTTATGCCCTTGTGGAGTTCCAAATGTTGTTACTCATACCCTTTTGGAGTTCTAAATGTTGGGATTTATGCCCTTTCAGATTTGCAAATTTTGATACTTATACCCTTTTAGAATTCCAAAGTTTGGTGGTTATGGCTATTTGATATGCCAAACTTTGGCGCTTCTGTCCTTCTGAAATTTTCAACTACAACGCTCTTATGCCCCAACTGAAAATTCTTGTACAGGAACCTCGTAGGATCCTGGACATCTTCCAGGACCGAACTTACTATCGAGAGAGCCAAGCAACTAGCAACTAGTGTGTAGGTTCATTTCGAGGAATATGTCCAGGATCCTCCGAGGTTCCGGTACAAGAATTTTCAGTTAGGGTCCTTTTGGAGTAATAAACGTTGACACTAATGCCCTTCTGTAGTTTTAAACTTAGGCACTTATGTCCTTTTGGAGTACTAAACTTTGACACTTATGTCCTTTTGTAGTATCAAATTTTGGCGCTTTTTTCGATTTGGTGTACCAAACATTGGCACTTATGCTCATTAGGAGTACTAAGAGTTGGCTTTTATGCCTGTATATTCGACATTCTTTTTGTCGCTAAGTATTTCCGAGCACTTTTTTCACTTTTTTTTAGAAAAATCGCGCTCTGTCCTTTCTTCTCTCTTGCTTCTTCTTTCGGCCAACAGCCAATTCATAATTTTCATAATTATAATTCAAGAAACCTTCTAGGTTGAACCCAAGATTATAGAGGGTTTATGAATGTTTAGGGCAGGGACTAGACGGTTCAATTTTTTAAGGGTCCCGGTCCGGACGCGAATCCTTGAGAATTTAGGGGGTCTGGGATGGACATATGTACAGTTCAGACATGGACCCCTTTAAACTGAGGTCTATCGTCTTACCTAAAAGGTTCTGGTCCCTGCTTTGGGCTATTACTTAGCTCTATTGAAACGTAAAAAAAGAGGCAAAAAGAAGTAATAATCACTTGAAAAAAAAGGCGAAAAGAAGTAATAATCACTTGAAAAAAAATTCCAAACATGGACATTAACCAGCTTCAAAATCGAACTGGACCAAAATCTTCTACAGAGACATGAGTTAGTTTAAATAATTATAGTTAAGCCAATGAAACGCATTTCGGAATGTAATTTCTCTAGATCTCTGAATTTGTTTCCAAAATATTCTGCAATAGCGACAGAAACTTAGTGGGAAGACAAAAATAATTTTTGTTTACCTTTACGATCATTGCGCTTGGCTATAATGACAAAAAAAAGTTTCCAAAGGTTCTGTACTTTTTTATAGAGGAGGTGAGAATGCATTTACGCATCCATGTCCTCGAAACCGCTTATCGCATTACTTCAAGTACATGGGGGTAAGGCCACTAAGCCATGCATCGGCTTCCGATTTCTAGCCAACTTGGCATTTCACCTCTTTACGTCCAACCAGGAAGCACGCATCGTTCTCAGCAGTGTGGTGGTACCACACGACGGGCTCGTCGGCCTTCGGCATCCTGTTTGGGCATATGAGGCTAAGCAGCTCACCCTTATGGCTTCTTCACTGAAGCGGCCTCTCGGAACCCCTTGCATCACATTTTCCCGGTTGGTGATCAGTCCGAGGATTTACATCTTTGGAGGCGCAGAGTTAGCACTAAGGCATACCTTCGCACGCTGCAGTCCTATGGCCCTCTTCGCCACATCTTCTACGGGCTCTAGACCTGTCTGGTCCACCCCAATTCGCTACCACGTGACCGAAGTCCATGCAGCGAAAACATCGTACAACCTCCGTCTTCTTCCTAACCCTACAGGACATCCAACCAACCTTCAGATGTACTGTCCGGATTAATCGCAACGCCAGTTCTTCGTTAAGCTCCACGTAGGCCTTCAGGTGTCCCCTGAAGGCCCTTTTCGACATGCTCGCTTTCACGTTCTCCGGATCTATTCCTTTGAAGTGACCTCGCACGTCGTCCTTGACCTCTTCAGTCTCAGTTGTCGAGTCCAAATCGAGGACCTAGACTTCCACGCGCGGAGCAAGTTCCCGCACGGCATTTCCGGCTCCAACTGCCTCCCTGCTACCGCAAGACAGTCGCCCTGCCGTCTGCTGCAGTACCCACCTCTATGAGGATTTCTCCTTTCCGAGTCTCTCGGATACCCCTGATTTTAACACTAAGGTTGTCCGGTTTCACCTTCTTCTTAAGGTTCTTAAGGTGGAAGTTTCCACAGTTTCTTCCATCCGAGTCCCCGTTTGGCTAGCCTTTCTCGCCGCTTCGCCAATCTTGCTTGTATTTTCCTTCTTCCTATTTTTGTACGCGACCTCCCTTCCGACATGCTTAATCGCGCCTTGGTAGGTTCAGTCCATCCCTGATAGCCATGAACATAGATTTTTCGAGCCTGCTTCATCCTTTCCTCTGCATACGTTCGATCTTGTCGTGCCCTGTGACCACCCATCTCAGGGATGTGAGATGTGGCCATAGGTGTATTTTACCGCGGTTCTACTGGGGGCCATTGACATTTTTTTTACATGGCAGTTGCTCTTAGTGGTACCCTGCGGTGGTTGTTCAACTTTATATATATATATATATATCTTCCACATAAATGTGGAGGATCAGTCGATATTGTATGCACTAAGGTATGCTTTCCTTAAATCATCCGGATTGAAGTCGGGCACGGAGGGTTTTATTTTGGCATGTCAAGGCGGTGTTATTTCCACTCTGGCATACCCTCGCCATATTTTGAGCCAAGATATTCCCAATGATAGCTGCAGAGTGTGTCATGAACACCCAGAGCATCTAGGACAAATACTATCAAGATGTCCAACTCATGCGGGAACGACCTACATCCAAAGGCACAATGCGCCACTAAGAGTGCTTTATTACCATCTCTGTCACTCTCCCGGATTTAGCCCAAATACCGCAGCGCTTAACGCTCCTAGGGAAATAAAGTCAATTGTCGAAAATGAGAAGTGCCGTATATACTGGAGCTTCAGATTCTCGACAATTGTTTCTATTGCGCACTCAAGGCCTGACATAGTTCTCTTTGACTTCGAGAAACGAATCATGTTCATTCTCGAATTTTCGGCATCAGCTGACAAAAACGTCACAGCCAAGGAGAAAGAAGAGAAAGAGAGGTATAAAGATCTTATAAGGGAGTTGCGATGGTTATACCCGGAATATCCTGCTAAGCTAATCGTCTTAATCATCGGCGCTCTTGAAGGTGCCAAGGTTTCACTGGTTAATGGCCTGAAAAGCATCCCTGTGTGTCAACAAAATGCTGAAACACTTGCGGGGAAAATGCAGAAGGCGGTCGTCCTTGGGTCGCTCCGTGTCCCCAGGGTGCACGAGACTTTTACCGGATCATGGTGCGATTTTTCAGATAAGCACCCGCTCCCGGCGATATCCTGCAGTTGTCCTTACGAGAAAATTTTAACTATATATATATATATATATATATATAATTAAAAAAAAGTTAAACAACCACCGCAGGGTACCACTAAGAGCAACTGCCATCTGGAAAAAATGCCAATGGCCCCCAGTAGAACCGCGGTAAAATACACCTATGGCCACGTCTCACAACCGTGAGATGGGTAGTCACAGACTACGTCGAAATCACAACGACTGGCCGGCGAAACCCTCGTGTGTCTTGAGGACACGAAGCGACCCAAAGATGACAGCTTTCTGCATCCATCTCGCAAGAGCCTTGGCATATTTTTGGCACGCGGGTATGGCTTTAAGGTTACGAACCAGCGATAATTTCACACCTCCGAGAGCACCTATCACAAGAACAATTACTCGTACCGAATATTTTGGGTACAGTCGACGCAGCTCTCTTTTAAGGTCCTGATATCTCTCCTCTTTTTATTTCTCCTTTGCAGTGATGTTGTATTCGGATGGAGCCGAGAATTCGATCACGAATATAGTTCGTTTCTCGAAGTCTTGGAGAACAATGTCAGGCCTCGAGTGCGCAACGGAGACTGCTGCCCGAAAATCGTAGTTCCAGAAAATCTGGCACTTCTCGTTTCGGACAATTGACTCTATATCCCTTGGAGCGTTCGGCAGGGCAGGGTCGCGACCAACACCGTAAGAGCGACAAAGGTGGTAATAAAGTACTCTTAGGGCCGCATTATGTCTATAGATATACGTTGTTCCTGCGTGGGTCGGACACCCCGATAGTATATGTTCTAGGTACTCAGCGTGTGCATGACACGCTCTGCACCTATCACTGGGAACTTCTTGACATAAAATGCGGGCGCGGTATGCTAAGGTGGAGATTACACCGTCCTGGCATGCGAAAATAAAACCCTCTGTACCTGAATTGAGCCCTGATGATTTGAGGAAAGCAAAAGTTTGCTCCTTCGACAAGGACTGTTTTTCTACATTTCTGTGAAAGTTTCCGTGCATTTGCTTGTCGAGTAGCTCTTGGTGAAATTTTCCAACCTCTGCTTTCTTTACTTCGGCTTTTAGACGTGAAACATCTAGATGGAGTAAAGCACTTTCCTCACTTCTGATGTTAAAATGCAGGCCAAGGGTCTCGGCCGCTTGCTCCGCGGCTTTGTACGGGAACGCTCTTTCACCAGTCATCTCGTGGTTCCTGACTATCTTTAGGAAAGGATCTCTGCCATTCGCAACGATGTAAGCTGTACTTAGAGCAATTCGGTTATGCAGACACTGGAGATTCAACAGTCCGCGTCCGCCTTGACGGCGTGAAATGTATAATCGCGGAACTGACGAATTGATATGCAAGCTTTTGTGCATATGCATGATCTTACGTGTGGTGACATCAAGGGCCTTAAGCTCGTTCTTCGTCCATTGAACCACCCCAAATGAGTAGAGTAGAACCGGGACGGAAAGTATGTTAGTCGCAGATACCTTGTTCAACGCCGACAGATTGGAAGACCAGTTCTGTCAAAGAAGATTCTTGTATCTGCTTCGGAGAGACTCCTTCCTACACTGATGTTACGTCCTGAATGCGGCTTTGAGGCACGCTCAGGTATGTATAGGTCTCTCTAGTATTAAGATGTCTAATCACACTTATATCCACAACCTCAGGGTTCTTGGGAACGCCAGTAATCTTTTCTTTCTTCAGATGAATTTTGGCACACTTGTCCAAACCAAAGTCCATCCCAATCTCTCCTGTGTAGTTCTTGACGATATTTATGGCAGTTTGAAGTTTGCTTTTACCAGAGGCATAGATCTTCAGATCATCCATATAAAATACATGAGTGACCTTATGCTCGCGCTGATTAGTGGTGCCACAGAGGTATCCAGGAGAATTTCGTAGTGCGAGAGATAGAGGCAGAAGTGTGATGCAAAAAAGCAAAGGGCTCATGGTATCACCTTTAAAGGCGCCCCTCTGAAAGGAGACATTGTTCGTTGTCAGACGATAATTCGTAGATGAGAAGGAAAATCTAGTTTTCCAAAGAGGCATCAATCTCTCTATGCATCTCACTATGTGTGGATGTACCTTCAAGCTTTCCAACGGACACATGATAAGTCTATGAGACGTTGAATCGAAAGCTTTACTGTAGTCAATCCAGGCCATTGACAAGACGCGCTGGTGGGCTGCAAGGTCTTTACAGACACACCTGTCAATTAGCAGGTTCTCTCAACAGCCTGCTACACCTTTTCGTGTCACGTTGTTCATACATCTCTCGCCATACAGGCTCAATTCGTCGAACAATCCTGTTGTTTAGGACAGCTGTAAAAATCTTATACAGTGTGTTCAAGCAAGTTATTGGCCTGTAATTCTCTGGTCTGGACAAGTTCCCTTTTTTCGGTAGGAGTATAGTGCGTGCTAACACCAGCCACTGCGGAATGGGTGTCTCCGACTTTAAATATGAGGTGAATATGCGGGCCAAATGTTGGTGTGTAAAAGTAAACTTCTTCCACCGAAAGTTCTTGATACAATCTGGTCCAGCCGCGGAAAAGTTCTTCGTGCCTCGACGTGCTTTTTTCACCTCTTCGGCAGTGACTGATGGACATTCCTCCTTAGATTTTATGAGGTCGTCTCAAAACTCCTTGAAGCGGATGATATTGTCAGCGGATGATATTGTCAGATATTGTCATTCAGCTCTAGTGTTTTCGGGATTTTGTATACCTCTCTTCGAAAAATTCTCTACCTCCTTGGGCTTGGGTAGATTTTTTATAAAAACAAGGAAATCGCTGTGTCAAAAGTTACGCCCTCTGTCTGCTGTCTAGCGCATCGCTTCAGGAGATACGTCCCCTGGCTCTAGTGAACTGTGTCAAAAGCTACGCCTCCTTTCTTCTGTCTAGCGCATCGCTTCAGGTGACACGGCCCCTGGCTCTAGTGAACCGTGGCAAAAGCTACGCCCTCTGTTTTCTGTCTAGCGCATCGCTTCAGGAGATACGGCCCCTGGCTCTGGTGCACCGCGTCAGAAGCTATGCCCTCTGTCTACTGTATAGCGCATCGCTTCAAGAGATACAGCCCCGTAAGGAATGGACTGATGGCCTGGCACCGAGCAGCCTCGAGATGTTGGACGAGTATTGGAGGGACTTCTCGAATAACCACATGGAGCTGCTTCACTACCCGGACACATAGGACAACGATTACTCCATCAATGACGAATACGCGGCGGCCGAGGACATTTACACCGCGGCCAAAGGTCGCCTGTACGATGTGCAGGCTCGCCGCGTGGCCAGTCCTGCCTCCATGGGAGCTTCAGCTTCTGTCTCCAGCACCAGGGGATCAGCCAGATTGCCAAGGATCAAGCTGCCTCAGTTCAGTGGGCGACGACAGGAGTGGGAGTCCTTCCGAGACCTCTTTCGCGCACTTGTGCACGATGAGCCGACCTTAAACGACATTGAGAAGCTATTCTTCATCAAGTCGTGCGTCAAGGCGGAAGCACAGGAAGCTCTTAACTGCATCCCGATAACCGTACCGAACTACACAACAGCTTGGGCTGCTCTGGAGTCTCGTTACGATCAGCGTCGGGTCCTTGTACACGACCATCTCAAGGCTATATTTAACATGAAGACTCTGAAGTGAGCGACAAGGACTCAGCAGCTCCTGGACGAGCTGGAACGGCACAAGACGCGGTTGGGAGGAGGGGATTAGCTGAGCCAAGAGGACCACAGCATCGGCCGCGAGTGGCTTCCCGACGTACGACCAGCTCACCACCTACCTCCAACAGCCCTGTCTCATTCTGCAGTCAATCACCACAGGCCGCGCCTCCACAGTCCTGGATCTCACTCGAGCACCGGACAGCTCCCGTGCCCTCAGGAGCTTCGTGACGATTGCCGCTGCAACCGGTCCCCACGTCATCCTCGGTGCCAACGTCTATGGGCGGTTCCTTCTCTCCGGCGCCCTTTGCCAAAAGCAACTGGTCGCCCAACAAACGGTCTTCGGCTGGACCTTCACCGGCACCGTACACGCGAGCGTGTCGACGACAACGCTCATGGCTGCATGCACACAGATGTCGTGCCATGAGATTTTTCGAGCTGGTGCAACGCTTCTGGCCACTGGAGGAGGTACCTCGAGCCCCCCGAATGTCCACGGCGGATGCTGAGTGTGAACGCTTGTTCACCGAAGGACATACCCGCGAGCCAAGCGGACGATACATAGTGCCACTTCCCATCAAGGCAGAAGGGGCCTCTCATCTGGGGGACAGCCTGACCGACGTTCTTGAGCCACGCTTGAAGAACGGCAAAACTGCCCACAGCCAGTCTGCTATATCTGCCACCACGGGATTTAGCAGCCGAGCGACAAAGGAGGCAAACTCCGCGTGGTGTTCAAGGCATCCCCCCCCCCCAACAACCAGCGGATGCAGCCTCAAAGACGCAATGGCAGCTGGCCCCAAGCTCCAGAATGACCTTGCAGTCGTGGTCCACTGCTAGAAAACTCACCGTATCGTCTACTGCGCTGAAGTCAGGATGTTGTTCCGACAGACCCGGGTCCGACCCTAGGACATCCACCTACAGCGGATAATGTGGAGGCCGAGCCCCGACATCCCAGCGACTCACTACGTCCTCCTTACGGTTACCTATGGAGAGACTAGTGCACTGTACCTATAATTGAGGCCCATGAAGCAAGCCATGGCCCCCCTGCCAGCTGACCGTGTGACTCCCTCAGCCGCCTTCTCCCGGACAGGCGTGGACTACGCCGGCCCATTCGACATCCTCGCATCTAAAGACCGTGAAGTGAGGACGACCAAGGGCTATGTCGCCGTTTTCGCTTGCATTACCACCAAGGCCGTATACCTGGAGCGCGCGAGAGACTTCACGACACAGAGCTTCCTCGGAGCACTCGACCGCTTCACCAGCCAACGCGGACAACCCCAAGAGATGTGGAGCGACAACGGCACAACGTTCCACGGGAAAAACACCGAACATCGTCGCCTGCTGCGCGATGCGGAGATAGATTGGGGCCTCGTCGAATGAAGCCTTGCCCAGCAAGCGCACGTTTGAGAACTTCTCAATGCTGCTAGTCAACATCGAGAGGGTTCTAGACTGCAAAGCCTCCACGCCGCTCACTGGCGATCCAGACGACATCGAGGCTCTGACGCCCGCTCACTTCCTCACCGGTAGGCCACTCACTTCTATGCCGCGGCCCTCCATGGCCGATACACCTTTGGATCACGCAACATGCTGGACTTTGGTGAAGGGCCTCCGCGATCACTTATGGGAGCCCTGGTGCCGTGACTACTTGAACAACCTTCAACAAAGAGCCACGCGGACCCGGCCCCGGTCGAACATCGCGGTCAACGACATGGTCGTCATCATCGACCCTCCTCTTGTCAAGCCCAGTGGAACCTGGCCACTCGCGAGAATCACTGCCATTCACCCCGGGCCGGGCCACCTAGTCCGTGTTGCCACGGTACGTATGCAGACAGCTCTTACATCCGACCCATCACCAAGCTGGTGAAACTGCCGGTGAGAGCTCAGGACTAGGAAGACGGAACCCTCGACCATCAGGACCGAGACCGATAGCCCGCTGACCCGTAGCTGAAGGATGGACCGCTCGCGGCGGGTGATACTTATTCTCCCGAAGCGCCTTGACACGGCGGGCGGCACCTAAATCAGCGGTGTGGATAAGCAGATCTTCCACTGTCTGCTCCCGGCGGGCGAACTTGTTGCGATTTCGTTCAAGGAACGAGGTGGGCGGGATGTTGAATTGGAGTTTTCGTGGACGCCCCATCGGTTTCTTCGTCGTCTGCCTCTCCTCCTCGTTCATTCCCACTCCTGCTCACACTCCTGGAATGTTCGCTCCCTGCCTTGAGGAGAGTCACGACATCTCTCCATGTGTAGCTTTCGAGCAGATAGCAGTGAAAATAAAGACAAGTGACGATTAAACTCCGCCTCAGCTCATTCTGCCGAACTTCAACCTCGAACAGTTGATATACGCCCTTATTTACCCACCTCTCGAACACATGACATACGCCAAGATTGACCCCCCTTGAACACGTGAGATATGCCCTTATTGACCCCTCCATTGATCAGGTGATTCGTATTTAACCAATTTCAATGATATTCATATAATTTATTACATATATTCTGGTTCTAATATTTTAGTTTACTTCAAAATTAAAATTTAATAAATCTTTAATTAAATGATTCCAATGGCATTGTTTCCAAGATGCACTACTTGGAAGTAACCAATATAGCATCTCAAACTGTGAACAAACTGTATTAATTGGTTCATATATGTATCTAAAAACCAATGTACACATATTATTATTTTGTTAATACAACGTTAAATAAAATACTAGAATTGTAACAATGACGACAAACAAGTTCTCCTTCTAAAAGTAAAAGACTTCAATCCATTGATTCTTCATTAATAATACTCATATGACTTGAGTTTTGAATTTGTATACCAATGCTGAAATTGTGTAAAACAATTCAAAATATGTGTAAAATATATTCAAAATCCACTATGTTCTCTTGGTCTCATATGCCATCAATAATATATATAATATTAAATATAGTTTAGATGTATTTTTATTAAATTTTTAGATATTTTTGTTATATTATATATAATTATATATGAACCGTTTAATACAATTTTTTATAGATTTTTTAGATTCAATATTCAATATTAGAATATCAATATTAGAAACCATAGAATTGTTAAATTCTGTGAGTATTCTGTAAATTGTAAATTTCAATGTTAAATGGCGGTTGGGTGCGCAAAGCACGCAGTGCGTCATGGCCCCCCCTTGTATGTATATAATTACAAGTTTGTCATAAGAACAAGCGCGGCATTTCGCCGGGAGCGGGTGCTAATCTGAAATACTGCTCCCGCTCCAAGCGAAATCGCGATAAAATTTCAACCGCAACCACGTGTCACGACCATGAGATAGGTGGTTACAGTCTCTGATGGACTCAATACGACGATCAGGCGTAAGTCTCGTGCACGCTCAGGACACGGAGCGACCCAAGGACGACCGCCTTCTGTATCTTTCTCGCAAGCGTCTTAGCATTTTGTTTGCACGCAGGGATGCGTTTCAGGTTATTAACCAGTGAAAGCTTGGCACCTCCAAGAGCGCTAATAATCAGGACGATTAGTTTAACAGAATATTCCGGGTATAACCGACGCAACTCCCTTACAATGTCTTTATACCACTCTTTCTTTTCAGTCCCCTTGTCTAAGATATTTTTGTCAGGCTTTGAGTGCGCAACAGAAACAATTGTCGAGAATATGAGGTTCCAGGATGTACGGCACTTGTCATTTTCGAAAATTGACTCTATTTCTCTGGGAGCGTTTAGCGCAGAGGTATTAGGGCTAATGCCGTAAGAGTTACAGAGATGGTAATGAAGCACTCTTAGTGCCGCATAGTGCCTTTGGATGAAGGTCGTTCCCGCATGAGGTGGACAACTAGATATTATCTGTACTATATACTCGGGGTGTGCATGACACGCTCTGCAGCTATCATCGGGAATGTCTTGGCTCAAAATGTGGCGACGGTATGCTAGAGTGGAAGTGACACCGCCTTGACATGCCAAAATGAAACCTTCCGTGCCGGACTTCAATTCGGGTGATTTACGAAAAGCGAACGTTAGCTCATACGACAACGACTGATCCTCCACATCTCTGCGGAAGATGCCGTGCATACTCTTGTCGAGGAGCTGTTCGCGGAATTTTGTCTCCTGTGTTTTCTTAATTATATATATATATATATTTGACCACCCATCTCACGGTTGTAAGACGTGGCCACATTTTTTAGATGGCGGTTGCTCTTAGTGGGACCCTGCGGTGGTTGTTTAACTATTTTTTTAATTCTATACATATAATATAATTATATTGTATTATATTATTATGTTATTATTATTTTATTATTTTCTATTATTTTTCTATTATTATATATTATATTTATATTTATATTATATTTATATATTGGGGTAGTTCACAAAAAACTTGTTTTTATTTTTCGGCGGCCGTATCACAACAGTCTATTTCTCTGGGTGAAAAAATAATCATCTAATTTTTTCATATCTTAAACAAAATTTTTAGAAGCTTCGAGCATCAAATTCACGTAGCAATGGAGATCTTCTTAAAAATAAACATATTAGTTTGAGAGAAATATCTAATGAATAAAAACTGTAGCTGATACAAAGAAGAAAAAACTTATTTTACGTCCGATTAAAAAGAAATATGTACACGGAAAAAAGTACACTGAAAGGTGTACAATCTCGAACAGTAAAGCTGAGGTTTAAAGCGTACCCACTTTGAAATGAGCAGTTTTCAAATTATTGAATGCAGTTGTGAACCAGTGATCTAGAAGCATACTGTTCGAAATAACATTTGTATCGATACATAAAGCAGCTATTACAGTTTGTCGTTGCAGAGTCGAATAGCACTGGTAGGTGCTGTTTAAATTACTGCTCCACATTGTAAGGTTTCACTTATAAGCTGGCAGACGTTACGTTTTTCCATTGTGAGTTAAAAATGGTGAATTATACAGTTTACAACTTGTAAGATATCCTCTTTCATACTGCGATAGGTAGTGGGCTACAAAGTAGATAGTGCAATTTGAAGTAGTAATCCGGCATACCAATATAGGGTCTCACCCCGCACCAATTTCGCAGTGTGAAATTGTAGCATTTCCTTTTCCGTACTGAGTCAAGTGCTAACTGAGAGTGTTGGAGGTACAGTGTGAACTGAGGAAAAAAATTTTACTGGGCGAGATTGTAATATCTTCACTTTCAAATAGTGTTATTCGCTGAGCGAGATTTGTTTCATTTCTTTCAATATTAAGTTTATTTTCATAATTAATTATTAATTCATAATTTTTTTCTAATTAAAAACTGAAAGGTGTATTGAGATTATATTCAACTCCATATCTGCCTTACTAAGGAAAAGCTTACGTAAGTGGCATTGTCGTTTAGGTCGAATTAAACATTTTCAGCTATGAGAAAATAGACCGTAATCGCGAAGTCACTCACGTAAGTTTTTTCTTAGTACGGGAGCTATTAATTATCACGGCAGAGAATAATAAATACACTTGAAGTGCTAATAAGGTAGGGTGACCAGACATCCTCATTCAGGAGGACATTTCCTACTTTTCGCTAGATTGTCCTCCTGCCCTCTTAAACTTAAGAAAACCCATAAAATGTCCTACTTTTTGGTCAAAAGATAAAATTAACCTTTTTTTAAATAAAATATTCCCTGCCATCGCGTTTTATATTTTTTTCCTGCCCTGGCGAAGGTTTCGGATAGGAATTCATTCCTGAACAATACGAAGTCATCCGAATCATTCTGGAATCTGTATCCGAACCAGTCCGAGTTAATCCGAACCCATCCGAAAAAAGTTTTACATTTCGTTCGATCGAAATCGGTCGAAAATTAATCCGACTCAATCCGCATCAATCCAATTCAATCCGAATCAATCCAATACAATCCGATCTTGGATTCATTCGGGTTCATTCAGATTGAAAATCGGTTTAGGTCAATCCGATTTCGGATTGATTCGGATTCTTTCGGATTGAAAATTTGGCTCGGATTGGTTCGGATTGAACCGGATTAATTCGGATTAATTTTTAACCGATTTGGATCGAACTAAATGTAGAAATTTTGATGTGTAAACATCTTAGACCTCGATATGGGGAGTCGCGCCTGCTTCGAATGAAACCACGACTGCATAGTGTAACGCAGGCCTGTGACATACACACGTGTCTTATGGCACAGACCGGAGGCTCGCTTTTCTTCACCCATAGAAAGGAGCCTTTCGGTCTCTCTCTTTGCCCATCTCTCTCCCTCCTTCTCCATCTCTCTCTGCTTCTCCATCTCTCTCCTTCTCCACCTCTCTCTCTCTCTCCTTCTCTCTCTCTCTTTTGTTATTGTTTTCTGGATATAAGTGATAGAATTTATTAATCTTCTTCAGGAAATATAATTAGCCTAATTCTAAGTTTAGATGCGTAATATAAATGCCACACAATGTGTTCTTTCAGAGAACTCATATCGGTCCGCACCGGTATTTTATAAACAAAGCTTGACTAAGCAGGCCAAGGTGAAAATGCGTTTTAGGAAAGGGGCCGTACGTAAATTACGTAACGGATAATCGACCATCTCCACCCCATGTAACGAACCGTAACAAAATGTTTCCACCCCCCTATTGCTGTACGTAATTTATGGTTTCCAGAAATAATAAGATATGGGACTTGAAACTAGTGGAAATTAGTTCTATTTAAGATAATGCGTGCTGTGCAGGGAGAAAACTTCATTTTAAAAATTCTATGATTTTTCTTCGACGCATTTTTTTTCTTTAACCATTAACATTCAAATCCCATTAACATACATATACAAATGAAAAATTTTGAAATTTATTTCTTTTAAACAAAAAAAGTGACTTTTCTGCGATAAGAAATTACTTCTTAAGAAAATACTTAAATTTTCTAAAAAATAATTAAATTCTCTACAAAACAATTTAATTTTCAAAGAAATAGTTCAATTTTCAACCTTAAAAGAAAATTCGTAACAAAAAAGTTTAATAGTTGATAGTTCAACCTAGAAGGATGAAATGTAATTGGAAAAAAAAATTAATTTCAAAATTAAAAAGACGAATTTTCAACAAATAAAAAGATTTCTCAGTGATGGAAGAAAAAAAAGTTTACCTGAATTGTTGATCCTGAAAGCCAAAAGACGAATTTTCTGTAGAAACATTGAATTTTCAACTAGTAAAATAGGAATTTTCAGCAAAAAAAATAATTTTCAACAAAATAGTTAAATTTTTAACCAAAGAGGTAAAGCTTCATTAAAAACAAATTCAACAGAATAGTTCAACTTTTACACACGCAGTTAAATTTTCAATTATAAAAAATCAGTTCTCAACTAAATAGTCAAACTTTAACCAAAAAGATGAATTTCAAAATTAAAATATGAATCTTCAACGAAAAAATTATTTTTTAACAAAGTGATTAAAAAAAAATGTTAAAAAAACCAGTTTAAATAAGAAGTAAATTTTCTACGAAGGTATTTGAATTTTCAGCCCAAAAAGACGAATTTTCGATAATAACAGTTGAATTGTCATACAAAAAGGATGCCTTTTTAAAACAATTATTTAAGTTTTAATCAAACAGTTGCATTTTCATCGGAGAAAGATCAATTTTCTACTAATACAGATGACTTTTTAAATCAGAAAGAAAAATATTTAAAAATATAGTTGAATTTTCATCGAAAAAATATTTAAATTAATTTTTCTACACAAAATGTGAATTTTTCTCCAAGGATAAATTTTCTACGAAATAGTTGATTTTTCAACCAAACAGTTGCATTCTTATCAGAAAAAGATTAATTTTCTACTCAGATAGATGAATTTTTAAATAAAAAATATACATTTTCCAAAAAATAGTTGGATTTTTATCCAAAAAACTTCTAAATTTATTTTTCAACACCAAAATATGAATTTCTGTCGAAAAGTAAATTTTCTACGAAATAGTGGAATTTTCAAGCAAAAAGATTAATTTTTGAACAAAACTGTTGCATTTTCAAACAAATAATAAAATTTACAACTAAAAAGACCATTCTCAGGAAGAAGCATCTGCAAAAAAAGAAATATAAATACAAAGCAAATAAATTACTCAGAAGAATGTTATATCAGGATTACCGCAAAACTTAATTTAAAAAATTCTCTAATTTTTCCCTAACCACCTTTTCATTTCCCCTGACCATTAATATTCAAAAACCAGAATATTACATTTGTAACATTTTGAACCATAGAATCTTTTATAAGCGGAATATAATAATTTCAAATAAAAGTTGAAAATTTTCAAATCTATTCGGTTTGACAGTTATTTAAAGTTATATAAATCTCGGACTTTTGTAAGATTTTTTTCCAAATCCCTGACTTTTTCCTGAATTAAAAAAAATTGTTGTTGGCTAGGTTCCTTTTTTCACTCACCAGTTTTCTTTGGTGCGTAAAGTTGAAATCATATCAAATTTCTGTACAATTTCTGCGAGATACTTATTTAATTTGTGAATTTCCGAAAGTTACATACATGAATGAAGGGCCCCCCCCCCCTTCAGTAACAAATCGTAACAAAATCTTTTGACCCCGCCCTCCCCCTTAAGCTGTTACGTAATTTAAGTACGGTCCCAAATAAAATTGTTTGTAGAATGAATCAATGAATTTTTTATGTGTTGAAAATTATATCATTTTTGAACAAT
Organism: Andricus quercusramuli; assembly: GCA_932178445.1. Lineage (NCBI taxonomy): Eukaryota > Metazoa > Arthropoda > Insecta > Hymenoptera > Cynipidae > Andricus > Andricus quercusramuli. The sequence continues at coordinate 147,638 of CAKNXH010060748.1, forward strand.
TTTAACTTAAAAACAGTACAATTTAGTGATTATAAGTTGCTTCTTGAAAATCTTAAATGAAAAGTGTAATTTACAAATGAAAAATAAAAAAAAATGAAACAATGAAAACTTTAAAATTATGAATATATTAATTTAAATGTTTTTGGAAATTAAAAAAAGATTTGGAAGTTTCAATCGGATGCATACATTTAATTAATTACGTAGGGCATTAAAATTGAAATAGTTCAATTTTTAACGTAAAAATCTATAAATTATTTAATTATAAACAGATTCAGAATCGTCTTATTTGCTTTATGTAAGATTTCAATTTCAGTCAACATTTACCGAAGATGTTTACACATAAATCTGTCTTGGGTCATAGTTTAGGACGCACGTGATTTTTTTCGGATTGGTTCTCCAATGACATTTTTACCATGAAAAAGAACGAATATCTAACAAAACAGTTGAATTTTTGACATGAAATTTGAATTTAATAGAATTGTTCAATTTTCAACAACGCATTTTGAACCTATAAGTTGGAAATTTGGTTAAATTTTAACTACTCAGTCGAGAGTTTACATATTTTGTTGAAAATTGAACTGTTTTAATAAATTAATCTCTTTTCGTTGGGAACTAAACTGTTTTGTTGGAAATCCAACTGTAATCGAAAAAATCCGTCTTTATAATTAGTTAAATCAAATAAACCAATTAGATCAATTTTGAAGCCAACAAGATGCACTTTTTCGATGATAGTTGAATTTTTCACAAAAATGTTAACTTTCAACCAAGAAAGATAAACTTTCTACCATAAAGGTGAATTTCCATTCCAAAAGACAAAAAATGGCTAAATTTTCAGTTTAAACAATTTATTTTTAAAAAAAGTCAACCAGTTGAATCTCACAAAAAAGACTAATTTTTAACAAAATAGTTGAATCCTCAAACAAGTAGATCTATTTTCAACGAAGAAGAGTAATTTTTAACAAAATAGTTAAGGTTTCAAACTGAAAAATTCAATTTTTTAGCAACAGTTAACTTTAAAATTGAAAAAAAAATTTTCAAAAAGAAAATGTGAATTTTCAACAAAATAGTTTAATTTCTAACTAAAAAATATCATTTTCTCCTTTCGCTCCGCTGGAAATCGAAACTCAGAACTTCCGATTGCCGGTCGGGTTCTTTTCCATTAAGCTACTAGAGGGATGGAGAGAAGAAACTTTTTTCAGAAAATACACGCATTATTTTGCCTGGTCGTAAATCAAATGTTTCAAGGAATCTGTATTATCATCAGAGAATAACAGACATTTTAACGTCTTTTCAGACTAGATGGACATATTGATTAAAAATTAATTAAAATAATTTGTAATTCATACGGCTATTTGGTCTGAAAATACGTTAAAAATTTCTGTTGTTCTCTGATGATAACACAGATTTCTTGTTCAATTTTAAGTTTTGTTTAGTATTTGTAAATTTAATTGTTAATCTGGATTGTAACCGTAAATAAAATCACTTTCACTGAAATGAAATCAAACTCAGAAAGGAGTATTGATATTGACACACTGAGTGGGGCGATGGTCGTGGGGGTTAAGGCATAGGCTTTGGACCCACTCCGTCGGCTTGCGGGTTCGATTTCCGCCTCGCACTCTGGAAGAGCCTCGGTGGCCAATGCGGTGAACACTTGCCTAGCAAGGGAGTTGTTCATCTCCGGAGAGTCGTGGGACCGGTACCTGTAGAGAAAAAGCTTCTCTAAGCACTTAAGGCTGTTGCTCTTGGTGGTTCGGAACCCACCGTAAACTGTAGATCCCCTCCCACCACCAAGTAAGTGTGAGGGGGTATGTAAAGGAATAGGGAAGAGATACAAGAAAAATGTAAACCCTCAGGGGACACATTAGAAGCTTCTATTCCATATTGACACACTGTTAATGAACTCAATCACATAATATACATTTTATTGTAAAACAGCGTCTTCATAATACACAGTTGAAGAACCCTTTCCACTCTTGATAATTGTCATAATCCACGAGATTTAATGTACACAAGACCGAGAAATCACGAGTTCTCAGATCGGTAAGTGTGATCATGAGCATGACAAAATCTACCTGATGACTTGCAGACAAGACTGTTCAAACAAGGAAGGGATTCCGATAGGCTACGAAAAATTACGAACATTACCGAAACTTCAAATCAAAATGAGTCAAGCTGTACTAATTACAAGTTATATCAAATCAATTGGCCGCAACATACCGCTCACTTCGTTTAATTATAACCGACCTAACATAATATTTGTATCATGGTTTAAATTAAAATTGCAAGTACAATTGCAAAATTACAACTAATAACTATTTACATCTTATTTCTAATTTCAAATATCACTATCATCTAAATAATCAGAATAGACTGGCAATCGAGACACCTGCGTAATTGGACGGTCTTATTCAGATGTTGCAGTTTTAACAGTGACTACACGGACCTTGCCATCGGGCCCCGGGTGGCACTGCACGACGCGAGCCATATCCCATTTCGTAGGAGGGAGAAGCTTCTCACGAAGGATAACCAATTGATTAGGTTTTATGTTAGAATGGGCTCGATCCCATTTGGAACGCTGCTGCAATGTGTTTAAATAATCCGTAGACCAGATTTTCCAGAACTGCTGAACTTTATTCTGTACGGTTTGCCAAGAGTCTAAACGGCCATCTTTTACATCAAGGTATAAAGATTCTGGTAGCAATAAAATGGGACCCCCTGTTAGAAAATGACCTGGGGTCAAAGGCACGAAATTGTCAGGGTCAGAATCAGATTCAACATTTATTGGCCGTGAATTCAAGCAGGCTTCTATCTGGCATAAAAGCGTAGTAAGCTCTTCGAAAGTTAGCTTTTTATCTGCAACTGAACGCCTGAGATGATGCTCAGTACTTTTGACTCCAGCTTCCCAGAGACCTCCGAAGTGAGGTGCCCCTGGTGGAATCATCTTCTAGATGAGACCATCTGCTGCAAAATAATTGCATACATTTGGATCTCTGGTTACAATTTCAAAGTTTTTACGCAATTCTCGATCAGCTCTCTGAAAAGTAGTACCATTATCACTATAAATAGTTTTAGGAAGTCCGCATCGACCGATAAGGCGTTTGAATGCTCCAATAAATGCATCTGATGTATAATCAGACAAAAGCTCAAGATGTATCGCGCGAGTTGCAAAGCAGACAAATATGCTAATATAGGCCTTGCAGGATCTACTCAATCTGCCTCTGAATCTAAGAACGTCAACAGGCCCAGCATAGTCAATGCCACAATGAGTAAATGCTCGCGATGGCGTTACCCTACTGGAAGGTAAACTTCCCATCAACTAGATCGGGATTGCAGCTCGGTTTCTTGCACAAGAAACACAATTACGAATACATTTTCTAATCAGAGACCGCGATTTAATTATCAAAAATTCTTGTCTGAGTACGCGAGTCATTAATTGAGCTCCACCATGTAAAGTGCGGAGATGAGCATGTCGAACAATAAGCAATACAATGGGATGACTCACAAGGATAACAGGGTGTTTTTCCTCATAAGAGAGCGAAGAAAATTGTAGGAGACCTCCAAGTCTTATAAGATTATTATTACCCAAGAATGGAGTTCATTTTCTTAATGGACTTGACCTTGAAATGTCCCGTTTCATTTGTAAGTTTTTGTACTCATCAGAAAACGCCGCAACTTGAACTACGCGTAACCAATGAACTTTAGCTTTCATATTATAATCGGGTTCCTCTTCAAATAATGTATACTTTTTTCGAAGATCTTGACTAAATCTCTCAAGATTCTTATTTTTCGTCATGGTAGATTTCAGTTTGATCTGAAAAAAGATGGAAAAATCTATAAATGTTTATTGTAACATGTAACAATTTAGGTCAACTTGAACATTTTTCGAAGACATTCAAGTCTGATGATGGTTTGGTTATCAATTGCGTAACCATTTCAATGATGGTAACGGTTTGTTCGGAAATCTCCTCAGGATTTGGTTTAATATTAATGTGTGGCCATTTTTCTGCAAGAAGCAGTAACCACATAGGGCCTGTCCACAAGAGAGGGTGTGTTGGCAATTCTGAGGGTGATATTCCTCTTGATCTACAATCAGCGGGATTATCTGGAGATGGGACGTGTCGCCATAAAACAGTAGGAATACGAGTGATAATTTCACTCACTCGATTGGCGATAAAGGTGGGCCATCGTGAAGGAGACTTTTGCAACCATCCGAGTACATCGAAAGAATCTGACCAGGCATAGATTGGAATTGAATTCCATTTTAGGGCTTCGAGAATATATTGGATTCACTTTGGAAGAAGCACGGCTGCACATTAGGCTGGTCCAAAAAATTTTTTTTCGAATGTTTATGGGGACACCCCCCAAATTTGTTCGTATCTGCACAAAAATAAATGCGTTTTTTTTTGTTTTGAAAAAAAATAATATTTAGTGGTGGCGCAAGCCCCATGAAGTTTAACATGTATTTCCCATAAGAAAAAAAGACGTTTTTGTAAATCTTATTCGGAATCCTCAATATTATCTCAATCGAGTTGAAACTCAACATTTCTCTTCACAATTAGCCATAGAATACGAATAAAATATCACTTCTCAAATATCACCCCCATAAGTCTGTTTTATAGGGTCCCAAAGAAACCCCATAAGTGAAAAAATGGGTTTTGCGAGTTTTTGGCGCTAATTATGATTTTTTTGCTGTTTTTTTTTAATGCGAATTGTTTCTAATACATAAAATATGACTTTATACTGAAAATTATATATTTAAATGAATTGCTTAAACAATTTATTATTGTTTTTAGCAATTTTCTCATAGAATGTAGTTAGAAAGACGCGGTTTTTTCACAAATTTTCCATTTGTTGTCCAATTTTCAATTAGAGGGAAGTGATGTTTCATCAATGTTAACAATAGTGATTGTTTAAACAATTTATTATAATTATAAATAATATTATATTTGAATAATGCTAGAAAGATGCGGATTTTTTTTGCTGGCTTTTTGTCCAATTTTCATCTGTAGTGAAGTAATAATAAATTCAAGTTAACAAAATGATTGTTTAAACAATTTATTTTAATTATTAATAATATTATATTTGAATAATGCTAGAAAGATGCGGTTTTTATTTTAATTTCTGGCTTTTTGTCCAATTTTCATTTAGAGTGAAGTAATAATAAATTGAATTTAACACAATAATTGTTTAAACAATTTATTATAATTATTAATAATATTATATTTGAATAATGCTAGAAAAATGCGTTTTTTTTTAATTTCTGGATTTTTGTTTAATTTTCATTTGGTGTAAAGTGATAATGAATTCAAGTTAACAAAATAATTGTTTAAACAATTTATTATCATTGTTAATAGTATTCTCTTTGCTTAATTGGTAGAATTTTGCGGTTTTTTCTGAAATATTCCACTGTTTGTCTATTTTCTATTAGGCGTGTCTTGATAATTAATTAGATTTAGCAAAAATAATTGTTTAAACAAATTATTATTGTTTATGACTATCTTCATCTATATCAATTGCGCCTGATAGTTGCGGTTTTCCGGCAATTTTCACCTTTATGTCCTTTTTTCACTTAGTGAGGTAATAATTAATTAAAGTCAACAAAAAAGTTGTTCAAACAATTTAATATTGTTCATAACTAACTTTTCTTAGATAAGTGCTAGAAAGTGGCGGTTTTTTCTAAAAATTTTCACTTTGCATCGCCTTTTTATTTATGAACAAGTAATAAGTCAGCCACAACAAAAATGATTTTCCGAAAGGTATTGTTGTTTTAAGTGAATTATTTTTGCTCTTTTCACAATGCTTAAAAAAATTGATTTAAAGAAAAAAAGCTATTTTACACGAAAGGCAGAAATCAATATTAAATTGCTCAAACAACTTTTTTGTTGAATTTAATTAATTATTACCTCACTAACAAGGAAGGTACTCCAGGTGTCCCTCGCCGATTTGATTCTCCCTGA